>CM039472.1:21643968-21835496 GCA_022433065.1 Begonia loranthoides
ACCCATTCAACAACCACTAAGTAGTAATCAATCGGAAAAGATATTTTCACTAACGAGAATAATCCAGCGACCAAGTATAAAATCCTCAACTGTGATCATCAAGAGCCATAACTGAAGCGAAAATAATAAAATCCAAGATACCAGAGAGTAACCAAAATCACAACCCCAATATAGACATTTCAATAGCATGAAGGAAGCATTAACCAACTAGCCGAACAATACTTAAATTAACAAGGCATAATCACTCATCCATCACCAGTGAGCAGCAATCCAAATAGGTAATAGAACCTAAGTCAAAGAGTGTTACGTCCTCAAACACTTCACTCAATTGAAACCATACTAAAGAACAAAACAACTTTAGCAGTGTAACACTTTCCACAACGATCAACGACAGATTCCAAATTATCAAAACAACAGTTTCAGAATGTATTTCTAGCAGAAAAAGTCAATGTAGAATCATAGCTCAAACAAACAGTAACACTATGAAGAATTTAACACCCAAAATAACAGAACATCGTTGTCCACTACGTTTATTCCAAATCAATACAGAATATTCATAAATTCATGGAAGAGACTCTGCATTACCTGAAGCAGCCAAAGTGGACCCGAGAGAACCTCCAGAGACCTTCCTCCCACTCCTTCATCTTCTCCTTTTCTTCCCCCGAGCTCTCCCATCGTCACCGCTTCGTCGCCGGCAGCTTTCTCGCTCGTCAGATGTCGAATCGTCGCCGCATCCCTCCCCCCCCCCCCCCCTTTTCTCGGTCCCGATCTCACTCTCTCCCTCTTCCTCTCTGTTTCTTCTCTTGCTCTCTCTCTCTCAAATGGCTAAAGGCTAATTTTAAAATTCAGACCAAACCGGTTTGAACTAAACCGGTTTATCTCCAACTTCAACGAATTTCTTTTCCTATTTTCTTATTTCTTCTTTATTTCAATTCTCCAATTATTTACTTAATTCTTAATTCAAAATCATACCAATTAATCCTAAATTAATTCATTATTTATTTTTCCTCATTTTAAATTATTAATTAAAACCAAACCATATAATTGTTTCTGGATCGAACTGAACCAAACTGGTTGAGTCCATTTACTCCCTCTGTTTAATTCTATTATTTGGACGGGGGCAAGGCGTCCTCGCCTTCGTCTGCATGCGTATGAATTGATCCATAATTTGTACGAATTCAATTTCTCTGCATCCGCGTTCATCCGCATTCCCTAATTTACAAGCTTTTTCTTATGTTTTCACACTTAAATTATTTTCCCAATATTCCCCATACTAATTTGATTAGCCAATATAAAATTTCCTCCTAAATTAGTCTTGATTATTATTCAATAATTTCCCATAATTTATAATCTAACAATTACGTCTTTGGTAATACCCCGATAATTATTTGACTAATTCGAATATCTCCAATTACTTTTCAATTTATCCTTTTTAAATTTCGATATAAAAGTCGGGGTATTACAACACTTCAAATGAAAATTTATAGTTGATTGATGTGCTAAATATTGTTATGTAATTCTATCCGATTGATTGATCTAATGGAGTAACTGTGGAAGATAAATTGGTGAAAGATTATGCTTGGATAAGGGAATTGCTTCTCTATTATAAGTTACAGATTATTGGATGATAATTGGAAATATGCCCTTTGTAATTAGTTGAAGTTGTAAATCTGTGATTTTGTTACTGCCATGTTGGATTTTGAAGGTCCCTCTCAGTATTAATTATGGATAGTATGGTCTATGTTCTCTGTTTGATTTCAGCTTGTATATGTTGATAAATGATGCCTGTTGGTTTCTGCTCCTGGCTTTGTGATGGTCTTTCTTTGTAAGTTTTGTTAGTTATGTTGAAATCAATAATCTATTGGAAATAATATTGGTTTTGATGCCCTGATAATTGTTGTTAATTTACAGTTTCGATTCTGAAGGTTGATTAGTGAAAATATGACTGTTGAAGTAGATTGTTTTGTGGTGGTCGTGATGGGTGTCGTAAGTGTGTAGTTCTATTATTTGGGATGTTATATTCGATTTATGGATCTAACAGAAATAATAGGGTTGCGATGAACAAATAATGAAATGCCCTTTGTTGGTTTTGGATTCGGTTCACTAATCGGAATAAGATATTATGGAAATTGGGTAATATTGTTTTATGACTCGATTTGGATATTGTTATTAAGCGTTGATTTATGGGCCGATAACTTATGGATGAAGTTACATTGGTAATTATGGGTCTATAATGCATAAATGGAATCATGTTGGCCTTCACACGAGATTAATTAATTAAACTAAGTTGTAATTAATGAAGCGGTTTCATACGGGAAACTCGCGACATATAAGAATTAAAGATAGAAAAAGATGACGAGATTAATACGTTAATGAAGCGATTAGATCAATAATTAAACGTTGTTAAATTGTGAAGGTACTAAAGAAGGAAGAAAAGGATAACGAATAAGCGTTGAACACTTTAAGCAATCGAAGTAAGTGCTATGCATGTGTTTTGGTCTTCGAGTCTTACATCACAAGAATAGGATATACATGTTTCGTTGTTTACAGTTTTTAATGGCACGTTTCGTTATTTACAGCTTTATTAGTAAATTCTTTAGCATGTCTACAATATTTAATAGCACGTTTTGATATTTACAATCTTAATAGCATGTTTCATTGGTTACAGTTTTTAAAAACACGTTTTGTTGTTTACTATTTTTACAGCATGTCTATATCTTTATAGCAAGTTCAATTAATTGTATGTTGGATGTTTAATTAGCTTCTTTATTTAGAAGTTAGAAGTTGTATGCATTCACGAGCATCATGCATCACGATTTCTAAGAGATTACAAAAATGGTTTTCACTCACAGTTTTGAGAAGAGAAATAGAAACGAAATGAAAGTACAAAGAACGATTAAGAAAGATGAAAGATAAAGATTCTTGTAGTCCAGTATGTCACGCCCGGTATAAGACCAAAGGATAAAGAAAAGATAAGGTTTCTGTGATCCAGTGTGTCGTGCCGACACAGAGACAAAAGACAAAGAAACAAAAGAATACAAAAGAAAAGAAAAGATAAGTAAAAAGAGAAACATATACGGATACGAAAACAGAAACAAATACGAAAATGATATAAGCACAAATATGGAAATGGAAACGGGAATAGAAACTGATATGGAACCAGAAATGGAAATGAGTTTCCAGAATTGGAAACGGATACAGATACAGATACGGATATGGATACGGATACGGATACAGATACGGAAATAGACATGGGATCAAATATGGAAACGCGTACGATCACGGATACCGAAACAGATACAGAAACAAAAACAGAAACAGAAACAAAAAGAAAGTATGTAAGCAAGAAAAGATAAAAGATAAAAGAAAGAAAAGAAAAGAGAAAATGTATACATTTTAAAATGGCACAGCATGTGCATGTAGAATATTAGGTATTATCACTTACTAAGCGTTAGGCTCATAGTTTATGTGTTCTGATGTCGGTACAAGAACGAGAGAAAATGATGAACAGATTAAAGATCAGTTGACAAAGGATTTACACGGGCGAGTCTTGTGGGCTGGTTAGGCTAATGAAGTTAAAAAAGAAAAATGAGTTTTGTAAATATAATGTAAACAGCTTGTTCATTAATCTTTGAATGAATTGTTTATGCTTCCGCTATGTTTTAAAGAAAAATGATTTTATAAATAAAGTCTTCCGCTGTAAATTGAGAAAAGAGATTTTATAAATAAGTCTTCCGTTATTAATAACGATTTAAGTAACAAGGTTAAGCAAGGAGTTTTTAACGGTTCAGTTTTTAGAAAAGAACTCTGATTTCAATTTAAAAGAATTAACGAAGATTTAAGTTATTTTATAAAAATTTTAAATTTAACGCATTTTTAAAAGTAAAGAAAAATCAGGTCGTTACAATTGGGCTGAATTCAGATGACATTTCAGTTCATTAAAACTCTCATCGCAATAATTTGTCTACCAAACCCGCACATTCTTCTTCATTAAGCCAGTCAGTGGCAGTACAATTTTGAAAAACCCACTTATAAACCGCTAGTAATAGCATGCCAAACCAAGAAAACTCCTCACTTCTCCCACATTCTTTGGTTCTGACTAATCCACAACCGCTTGAATCTTTGTTGAGTCCACTTTGATTCTTTCCTTAGAAATTACATGGCTAAGAAAACTTACTTTGTTCAGCTAGAATTCACATTTGGAGAACTTCACGTACAATTTATGCTTTGCTAGTACATACAGGGAAATTCTCAAATGTTCTTGGTGCTCCTCTTCAGAGCGCGGATAGATTAGAATATCATCGATAAATACAACAATGAATTTATCCAGATACTCCCTAAAGACCCACTTCATCAAGTTCATAAATGCTGCTAGAGCATTGGTTAACCCAAACGACATTACCAGGAACTCATAGTGTCCATACTTCATTGAGAATGTTGTCTTAGGAATTTCATCAGGTTTAACTTTCAACTGATAATACCCAGATCGGAGGTTGATGTTTAAAAAGACACAGGCTCCTTGTAACTAAGCGAACAAGTTGTCTATTCTGGGTAGAGGATATCAGTTCTTAATTGTCACTTTATTTAGCTCACATTAGTCGATACACATCGTCATCAATCCATCCTTCTTCTTAACAAAAAGGGTTGGCACTTCCCAAGGTGAAAAGTTGGGACGAATAAAGCCATTGTTGATTAACTCCTCGAGTTGAAATTTCAATTTCCTTAATTCTGTCGGGGCCATTCTGTACGGGTTCTTAGAAATCTATTCCATTCCAGGATGTACATCGATTACAAATTTGATTTCTTTATTTAGAGTCAATCAAGGAAGATCATCCAGAAAAACTTCTTGAAATTCTTGAACGATGGGAATTTCCTCTAGTTTTGTCTTTGATACCACTGTCGTGTCCATCACACTAACAAGAAACCCTTCACCTCCATTCCTCATTAATTTATCTGCCTTGAGGGCAGAGATTATAGCCAATCTGCCCTTTTCCTTAATCCCACGAAACGTGTGTTGTTTGCCATCAGGGGAGAGAAAATATACTTCTCTCTTTCTATAGTTTATCATTGTCTGGTATTGAGATAACGAATTAATACCCAGGATAATATCATACCCCTTCATGTCCATGACAATCAGGTCAGCATAAAAAATATGATTGTTTATTTCTATGGTGTAGGCCTTTAGGATTCCATCGGTAATCAAGCATTCACCAGAGGCTAAGAGTACCCTATATTCACTCTTTTCTAGTTTGGGGAAACAATTTATTTTTGTACTAAATTCCTTCACAATGAAGGAATGAGTAGCTCAATAATCGAATAAAACATATGCCGCTATATCACTAACATAAATTGTACCTGACATAACCGAAATGCAATAACATTACGAGCTACTTATACATTCAAAATAATTTAAGTAGCTACTTCAATAGTAAGGCATACCTGACGCCATAGCAGGCTGATCCTCCCCTACCTCATCATCATTTAGAGCTTCATTACCATATAGAGAAAAGACCCTTTGGTGCCACTCCTCCAGATCCTCCTATTCCAGTTGGGCAAATTTTGGCAATATGCCCACGTTCTCCGCATTTGAAACACTCCCTAGTACCCACTCTACATTCTCCAAAGTGATTCTTCTTGCACTTCGGGCATTGATTTGATTGATATGTCCCCACATTGGATGGGGTATTAACTGTCTCATTCATAGGGCATTTGTCCTTCATTTGTTGCACTTTATACTCTACAAGCCTCTTTGTCCCTTTGTTTTCCATTGGTCTAGCCTTCTGTTGCTGATTTAGAGCATTCTTCTAGAACCTCTGATTCATTTATCGTTGTTTAGCCACCATCATTTCACCGTCTTCAACTTCTAACACCTTAGAGACAATCCTTTTATATGGGACGTCTTGAGTGCTAGAAATTTTAACTCCTTTGAAAATCTCAACTTTCAATCCTTGAACGAACTAATGAACCTTATGTTCATTGTTCACCACCAAGTGTGACGCAAATCGAGATAGTGCCTCAAATTTCCTTACATACTCAAATATAGCTCCAGTTTGGTGCAACTGGTCAAATATCACCAATTTCGTCCATGGGATTGTCTGGTTGAAATACTTATTGTAGAAGATTTCCTTAAATTGGTCCCATGTCAAAGCTCGAACATCCTATGTTGCCTTAACAGTATCCCACCAGAACCTCGCATCCTAAATCAATAGGTATGCAGCATATGAAACTTTCTCAGTCTCTCTAATCCTTGTATACTCAAACATGTACTGCAGAGATCAGATCGACTCTTCAATTCCCATGGCTTCAACAATATTTCCATTGAAGCTTGGAGGTTTAAGTCTCATAAACCTCTCCCAACCAACTTCCTCAAGAGCCACCACTTGGCATTGATTTCCATTCTCATTCTCCCTCTCCATAATACATTCCATGAACTAAAATTGACGGTCAACAATAGCTGTCAAACGATCAAGAATGTCGTTTATGCCCTCCTGTGGCACAATAGGTTCTTGACCAATAACATTCTCGTGATTGGCAGCTTCTTCATCCCTAGCAATATTGGCTTGAACGTTTTATATGGTTCCCCTCACCATTCTATTTTCCTATAATAATTTTGTATTGTTTAGCATTAGTTATTTCAAAACATTAAACAAGTTATTCTACGGGAATATATATTAGGAAGCATTAGACTTATTATTCTTTAGGGATATTATTATGAAGTATTTATTTATTTTAAATTTTTTTTTTACAAAATATTTGTATAATGCTAACATAATTATTTTACAAAAATTTTTAAATGTTAGGAAATATTAAAACAAAGTAACTAACTAAAAAGTAATTTAAATTAGCAATGCAATTTAACTAACAAAGCAATGTTACAAGGCACTTACAGTTGAAGAAGTATGCCACGACAAATCTTATGTTACTAGCAGTCTACAGAACTGCGTTAGATATTGTTATGCTCTGATACCATATTTGTTGTAACACCCTGATATTTTTAAGTTGGATAATTATCGGGGTACTACCGAGGGCGTTCGGAGCATTAAGACTAGGAGTGATTCCATTACGTTTTCCTCGTATACGTGACGTAATCGAAGTGTTGGAGTTATGAGGATATTACATCGCGTATCTGTACATGTCCCTTTGTGATCTGTATTATGGGGGAAAATGTTATGGGGTAGGAGTTAAGTGTGAAGAGCTAGAGAAAAGTGGGGATTATAAAGTATTGAACGCATTCGGACGACTTGCGAACGAAGGAGTGTCGTCCGCAAGTGCTTGGCCCCGCCAGTATTTAGGTTTATGACAACTCAGGACGCAGTTTCGCATCCTGAATTCACTGTACAGTGGACTTTCAGACGAAGTCCCAGATGATGCGTACGCCAAATGCTGCTTCCGCATCGAATCTGCACACCTCGGGACGCATTCGGACGAGGGTACGAATGGTGCGGACGATGATAGAACGCGTCCGCATCGAATCTATTCAAGTCTGAATACTTTCGAACGATGCATGCAGATGATGGCAGACGCCAAATGGCGTCTGAATGTCAATTTGGACGGTACATATGAGAATGGGGATGCCATTTCTCATCCGAGGCCACAATTTGGCCTAAGATATTTGGTCTTGCGGACCATACTAGTACGTCTGCACTCGTCCGAATCATCGCAGAACTGCAATTGCAGAGATTTAAATCGGAATAAAAATGACATATAACTAATATGAGGACGCGACCACGACAGGAAATCCGATTCCAGAGCACGGGAGCCGACCGTCCCTGCCTTCCAGCAAGGATTTGGCCTCCTTCATGCATAAGCCATCTTCTTCTCCAATTTAAGCGTTCATCTTTCCAGCGAGAAGTCTAGTGAAGGGGAGTGTGAGAGAGAGCTACGAGGGAGAGACTCTATGAGATGAATCTCTTGTAACTTGAGCGTTGTGTAGTGTGAGATGTATTGTTGAGTGTAGTGAAGAGTGAGAAGTGAAAAAGGTGAGTTGTAAGCCAAAAGTGAGCTACTGGGTGAACTGAACAGGTGAGCTCCAGCTGCTGTGAGGAACTACCATGAGGGATAGCAGTTGTCCCTGCTTGTGTTCTTCAAATTGGTATGGAAATAGGGTAGAGTCTTGGCCATTTGGAGGCCCTACACCACAAGTGTGTGTGAGTTAGTGTTAGTGTTCTTAAAATGTACATTGGTAATTGTTTTTTATTCTGTAGATGCTAATAATGGTAGGTTTTCTTGCTGTGTTATTACTCCTTTGTGAATCTATTGTAGTTGTTAGTTCATTGTTGGATTGCCTTATTAATAGTTGTGATAAAATGTTTTATACTGTAATAAATGCTTAAGGTGCATGGATGATTAAATGTAAATGGATAAATGGTCATGAAATGCATGAAAGTAGGTTAAGCATTCTAGGATAGCCTTTAGTGGCAAAGCTTGTGTGGTTGTTATTCCCTTAATGATAGTGTAGAAATTGTCTGTGAATCTGTGATATTTTTATTTTGATGCTTAGCTTTGTTTTATGGTATGCTATGTGATAAAAATGCCTAAGTAAATGAAGAAACGATGGTATGAAAGTGGAACAAGTAAAAGATAAGTTATTATGCAAAGTATGAAATTTATTTGTTGTGTAGCTATAGTTTTGATTCCTTATGCATGTAGATAACTTACTGTCATCATTTGTTCTTGTCATTAGAGATTTGTGAAATTAGTGCAAGCGTAAATAAAACATGGAATTCAGGTAATAAATCAATTAGCACATCCACTTACTTGAACATGTATAATTATCATGTTAATTAGCAATATCGACACTTGAGTATGTAAATCAGCTAAGCATGTAAATTGGCTAAGCATGTAATTGGCTAATAATTTTTTTGGCTAATAAATGTTAATCTTCTTGAATTAATTGAACATGTTTACCCAAATTTCTAAGCATGTAAATGAACTAGCATGTTACCTTAGTTAGGTTGTAAATTGAGCATGTTAATGAACTATTGTAATAGTAATCAAACTTGAGCATGTAAATTATTAACTAAGTAAATAAGAATAATCACCTAGACTAATAATAGTAGGAAGTATGTAAATGAAGTAGGGAACTTAGTAGATGAATTAGCTTGTTAATTTATAGCATGGTGTTTGTAATTGCTTTTGTTACTGTCTTCTTGGGGTGGAAATGCCCTCGTAGCATGTTATTTCCTATTAAAAGCAAGTTAAGAAAAAGCATGTTAAATGACTTGGATAACCGAATAAAATAATTACCTAGACTAATAATGGTAGGGGGCATGTAAATGGATTAGGGAGTTAATTACATGATTGACATGTCATATATTGTACTCGATACTATAAATGGTCTCAATTGTGCATTGTTCCATTGTAAGATTTGTCTTCATTATTTTGCGTTTCCAATCCCTACTGTTACTTTCCTTATTAAATGCACTTTTAATTCGTACATGCTTTTAATTTCAGTTACTTCTGTTTGTGTGCACCTTAATTCCTATGAATGTTATATCGTGAAGCATCATGCATCATGTTAGGTTGAGAATGTCTGGTCATGCATCACGTTAATAGAAAGTAAGAGGTACCCCCTCGGGGTGGTACCCACATGCATGAGTGAGGAAAAATGTAACGACCTGGATTTTCTTAAATCTTTTAAAATGCGTGAAAATTTCAAAATTTTCTTTTAAAACAAATTAGAGTGCGTATAACCGGATCGCTACTGACTCTTTCGTAAAACTCAGTATAAAATCACATTTAGTAAAATTTATGTGGAAGCGTTAAATTAAAACCATTAATGTAAAACGTTGCAGAAGCATGAATACAATTTAACTAAAGAGAACAAAAGATTTAAATACGATTTATTATAACTTAAACTTAATTAAAATTGTTTCCTCCTTTTACCATCTTTGTGCCTGGCCAGCCACGAACTCCCTCGCGCGTGCAGATCCTTCATCCCTGCTTTGTTATCTGATTACCATCTTTTGCATTTACTCCTAAGTCTGTGCATTTCTTTTCACGTACGATACCTATGTCTACACCACAAGCAACTGTAAGTCTAAAAAGACTTAGTAAGGAAAAAGGAAACTTATGCTAACATGAATGCCACTCTTTAGTCCGTGTTGGAATGGGGGCCACCCAAACCAATTCTTTCATTACATTTCCTTTCTTTCTTTCATTACATTTCCTTTCTTTCTTTCTTTCTTTCTTTCTTTACTCGTACTTCAAGCTGGAGATTTGAAGAAATCGTATGGGATGGTATAGTGGGTCGGACCTAACCTCCTATGGATAACTAGGTCTCGTTCCCGATATGGTAAGGGCATTTCCTAATTATCAAACTAGGACCGCTACCCATCCGCCTCCTAACTCCCTTTTCTTTTCATTCCTTTCCTTTGTCGTTTCATTATCATTTTACTTTCTCACCATGCATGTGAGTACTACCCCTTCGTAGTACTCCCTACTTGGTTTCTATTAACATGATGCATGAACATACATTCTCAACCTATCATGATGCATGATGCTTTGAACATAACATTCATAATAATTTAAAGTGCGCATAAATGAAAGTAACTGGAATTAAAGCGCAAACAAAGGGAATAGCAATAACTAAACAAGCATCCAAGAGAAGTAATAATAACATACAGAATGTGAAGGCAGCAATTATAAAGTTAATTAATTGTTGGGGAACATGCTTGAATTTATACATCACAATAATAAAGGAGATACAATGAATCTCAAGCGACATGCATGTGAAATCAAAGCATAATGAAATTAACATGCTCAAGAAGGAATCCTAATTATCATCGAGTTAATCATCCTAGTTTTTGTTTATGTGCTCAAAGTGGAATTATTATTATCATTTAGTTTATTATCCTAAATAATTTATTATACTCAATGGTTGGTAACTTTAGTCATGTTCGTTAGTTCGTTAACACGCTACAATAATTATCTAAGTTCTTTAACATGTTTAAATACTATTAATAAACGTTAGTTTTGTAAAACCTAGCCCAGTTGGCCCAGGAAGAAGGAAAAAAAAATTTTAAAATTTTTTAAAGGATAAAACAACCCCATTTGAGGGGTTGTTTCCGCATAGGGGGGAAACCTCCCCCCTGTTTCAGATTGAGTGGGGGAAGGCCTCCCCCACTCTCATTCAACTTTTCTCCCTCCATTCCATTTCTCTCCTTTTCTCCTGTTCTGGTTTTCGCCCATCTTCCGTAGATCGGCTGCGCAGGAAGGTAAAGTTTCTTCAACATTTTCTTTCGCCGAGGTAGGTCTGTTCTTCACTATATTTTGTTNTATTTTTTGGGCCTAATATGTAATGTGAATATTTAAGTCTTCCGCTGTTATTTATTGGATTTAAGTGAGGGTTAGACGATTTGGTTCCTTTTTGGGCCGGATCGTTCCCTGTTCTGTCTCGGATCCCCTATGGGGTGTGACAAGTTTAGTTGTCTAACATGCTCAAGTTAACTAATTACTCTGATTGACTAATTTGCCACGATTTGATTTAGACAACAAAAGAATTAATATACTTCGTTAATCACATGCTCAAGGCTACTAAATCATGCTCCAATAAAATATAAACATGTTCGTAATTTTCTTTCTTAATTACATGCTCAATTACTATCTACAATTATTGCTAACTACGATGAATTCATCAGTTAATTAAATATATTCATTCTAATTATCACGGTCAATTAAGCATGCCAGAATTAAGAATGTAGTTATTTCTAGTTAACACTATCTCTAATCATGCTTAAATTCTATCGTTGCAACTAATTATGCTCAAAAAATTACAATTACAACTTAAGTAGTTTACATGCTTGATTAAACAAATTGGTTAACCCATTTAGTGGATTTACAATTAAATATGTTCAACGTGATCAATACTTTATCCCGCGTCAAGTTTAGCAAATGACTCAATTAGAAATACTCAACTTCTAATTTAGGAATTGTAATTTAAGAGCTGTGTTTTAAATGTGTTTGACGTGAGTGAAAGAACCATTCTTGTGGAGCAACACAAAATTAAAGAACTACAATCATACTATGCAGCAACCATTTATCTTTCATGTATTAGAACATTTGTCACCCTTAGACATTAGCATTTATCTTTCTTCATTCAATTAGGCCTTTGAATCACATACAGTAAAACAAGCTAAACTACATTTGAATTATTTAACATACAATAAAACAAAACTAAACACCAACATGGAAATAGCACAGATTTCACAATAACACACAAGTGAAGCATTTGCAATAAACGGAACAACAAGAATAAGCAGAGAAAAAGTCACAAGAACTCAATACTAGCAGTAGGCGTAATATCTATCAATAAACATTTTAAGAACAATACTCTAACTCACACACCCATACTTGTGGTGTAGGGCCTCAATGGCCAAAACACCCTTAATCCTTACCTCGATTTAATCGTGCATTCACACTCCATCATTATTCTTCTTTGTCTTTTTATACCTTCACAAATTAAAACATTATAACTCGTCAATTAATCATATTCTAACTTGTACAAACTCTAATTACTTCTTTGACTCCTAAATAGAATCTAACATATTCCTATGTCAGATTATGTTCCCACAATATCCAGAAACATCATTGGTACATACAACAACTAACATTGATTACATAACCTGCTTCCAACCCATCATATAATATCTCCATCTTCAACAACCATCACAAACAACTTATCTAGTTATACATGGCATATGTTTAATAATCCCACAGCCAACATTATAATTCCACTTCATAAAAACCATACACCATTAAATCAACAACCGACAGAACCTGACTCCAATATTTATTCTTTTTCTTCATTATTTATAATCCAAGCAAACACTATGTTATCCACATAGAGATATTTCCAGAATACCAAGGCTAAATTGTAATCTATTCAATATAGTGAAATCCATAAAGTTCCATAACATAATCTCAATAATTTTTTAGACCATAACAGTTGAAGAACAACTCTGTTACCTGCTGCACACCCACGAACACAACCTGGAGGACCCGAGAACAGTAGCTCCAATGTTCGGTCAATCATTCTAGTTCCTCCTCCAGCCACAAGATCAAATCCATCATACAAACACTCCAAAAATCAATACACGAAAATCCACAAACAGCAGTGAAGGAAAATCCTTACCCCGAAATCACTCGAAACCACGGTTGCAGCACCCGTCAATGGCTGCTCCCTCCTCTTCCTCAAATCTGGAGTTGTCAATGCTGCTGGTCCTTGGAGTGCTTGAACCGAGCAGAAACCCCAGCTCGGGAGATTGCTGGACGAGGCGCACGATAACTCACAGTCGTCAGTTCGCAGCTCGGAACGCCGAGTTCTCTGTCGTCGCGCCACCCCGGAACAGATCGCCAGATGTCGAACGGCGTTGCAGGTCGCCGTCCCGAGCTTGCCCACGTTGCCGTCTCCCGATTGCGCCTCTCGTTTGCAACCGATCTCTCCTCTCCCGATCGCCCTCCTGCCTCTCGGTTCTCTGCCTCCCTCTCTCTCTCTAATTTCTCATTTTCCCTCTTAAAAACTTAACCTAATTTCTTAACCCCTTAATTAAATTGATTTTCTTTTTAAATTTCTAAATTCCTAATTTAATTATAGTCCATTAATTTAGTTAAACATTTTCTTTTATAAATTGATGTTACATAAATTAATGTTACATATGTATTTTATATGCCGAATATACATACAACATATTAATCGACCCAAAGCCCTGACTCACGACTTATCTCAATATCACTTAAAAATTATTATAAATCTAATTTAAAGTTATTAATTCTATCAATTACTATATGATAAATTTTCGTAATTTAATAATTTATCGGTTACGTTTTCGGTAACACCCCGTTAATTTAAATATTCCCAAATTACGTTCCTATTATATTTATTGTATTCCCATAAAAATTTGGGGTGTTACAAAAAATGCTAAGAAAAAAGAATGTTTGGGATGGGCGTGATACGCCCATCACTGAAGAAACCCTGCCGGCAAGATACGCCGGAAGGGAAGAAACCCTGGAGGCGGGATATGCCAGAAGGGGAGAAACCTTGAAGGCAAGATACGCTGGAAAAGGGGACGAAAAAGGGAGTTGGAGGGGGGATGGCTAGACGAAGCCCCCAACCTTGACGGGAACGGAAACCTAGGTGCAAGCAGAGGGTTAATTCTGGTCAACTATTCCATCCCCTAAGAACCCTCCAATCTCTAGCTCGATGTACGAGTAAAGAACGAACGAATAACGAACATAATGAAAAGATTTGGTTTGGGTGACCGCATTCCAAGAATAATTGAAGAGAGATATGCATAATTGTTTTCCCTCATTTCATTACTGGACGAAAGCTCACGTCCTTACTTGTGGTGTAAGTACAACGACGAACAGATAATAAGTAGATGATAAACACCTAATGAAGCAGTGATAGATGATTTGCACGCGTGAGACTCGGTGTGGACCAGATTAAAGAGTAAATGAGAAATGGTTGTAACCACATTAAGTTTATTATCTTGTACTCCATTGTTTAGTTTCTTCTTTAAAAGGTTCATTTACGCTTCCGCCATGTTTTACAAGGGTCTATTTCGTAACGATTCTGCACATTTTGTCAATTGGTTTTTATGACGCGTTTAAAGAAAGAGTCAATCGCGATCTGGTTAGACGCACTCTAATATGTTTTGCTTTTAAAAAAAAGAAAATTTCAAATTTCTTACACATTTTAACGATTTATGAAAAATCCGGGTCGTTACAGTTGGTATCAGAGCAGAGGTTTTAAAAACGATTTTTCCTTGGTAAGTTGGTCTGATCGTTTTTAAAACTGAGTCCATAGCTCCCTCGCTTTGTTTCACCACAATTTTTAAATGAGCACTATAATGTTTTGTCGAGTAAGAAGATTTTGTAACAGTCAGTCTAAGTAAAATAAAGACAGCCTGCCTTCCAGCATGAGTGTAATATCCCGAATTTTTATATCAGATTTTAAAAATGATAAATTGAAAAATGATTGGAGATATTCAAATTAATCGAATAAATTATCAGGATATTACGAATAACATAATTACTCGGTATGAAATGAATTGGTTTTGGTTTGACGTAATTAAAGATTGAAGTGAAATTATATGAAGGATGAAGTGAAATTGGTTTTAATAATTGGAATTGGGTAAATTACCCCAGTGGCCTTCGGCCATTTAAATGAAAAAGAAAGAGAGAGAGAGAAAGAGAGAGAGAGAGAGAGAGAGAGAGAGAGAGCAAGTGAGGGAGGCAGGGAGAAAGCGACGAGATCGCGACGGGTGATCTATGGCCGTCGGATCTCCGGCGACAAGGCGACGTCCGGCGACGAATGACGAGCTTGGACTTAATGCGCTGTCAGGCGAATGAACCATGACCGGCGACGATGCGGATTGTAATGTTGTCCGACGGGTCCGGCGAGCACGGGATGAATGGACGAGCTCCGTCAGGGTGAGTTCTTCTGTTGATTTGTGATTCGTTGGTGATGCTCGGCGAATTAATGGCAGGGACGAGATTGCCCAAGGGGGAGAATGGGTGTGACAGGGCTTTGAATCAGTGGAGTTGGTTTGGGACCAATTCCGTTGGTTCCCAACTAAACTGGTTAAGTCCAATTAATTAGGTGGCATGAGTCTTCCACGCGGCTATTTTTCTGCAAACGGTGCACGCCTTCTCCAACGGTGCACGTCTCTCGGCTCGCCTATTAATCCAGGTAACAGAGAGCTGTCTCGGGTGTTTTCTCGTGTGTTTGATGTTCTGGTTATTTTGTGTTCTCTCGGGTGCTCCTCCATTGCTACGTGTGGTCATTCCCTGTCGGTGTTGGCTATAAATGAAGAGAAGCAGGATGAACACTCTACTCCTGTCCTGAGTATTGCAGCCGTGAGGATTTTAGCAGTGAAGGAATCAATTGGTGATGGAGGGAAGGCTCTATACTCTGCCTTCTTGGACTCGGCAGAGAATTCTTCTTTGTCTTTGAGGAAGAACTGAGGAGAGGTTGGAGTGATGCTTCTGGAACTGTGAGTCGAGTAAAGAATTGGTGAGGAGAAAATCTAGCTTCTGTCTTCAGGTATTACTTGGATTTATGGATATGTGCTGTGTGGTAGAATTCTGTTATTTTCTGTTGAGGGTCATTTGAATAAATGTATTCTGCCGATTGGATTGGATTGGAGATTTGATGAATATTTGTTCTGTCACTAGTAGTTTCAGCCTTGGGTTATGAGATATGCTTTATGTGACTTGTGCCTTAATGGGTTAATGAATGTTTAGGGTATTGACAGACTCTGGTGATTGATTTTGTTGAATAACCTGTTCTGTTAATCGATTTTGGGTTGTGACAAGTTGTCTTGTTTCTTGTTGGTGTGCCGTTGCAAATTGTTTAATGGACAACGAGCTTGTTGGAGGATGATAGTACCCAATGGTTGTGTTGAGATGTGCTGCAACTTTTGGGCATGCTTCCGATAACAAGGTAATTCTTTGTTTGATATTGGTTTAGAGTATGTCAAGTGTAAATATTAAAGATAGTGGGTTGTCGTTGTTTGGATATCTGTTAACTGTTATTGATCAAGTTGTGGCACGAGAATGGTAATGTTAAGTAGTAAGGTGTTGCGTGAATGGGTTCGGATTTGATAGAGATCAAAGAATATGTTTTAAGAATGAGTTTCTACGATTTCATCACTTGGATTGATATACTTCGTAGGTTGAGACAGTGTCGATTAGTCTATGTGAATTCTAGTCTTCGGCTTGGATTATCGTTGGATAAAATGACTTAAATGGTTCTCTACTTTGCTGTAGAAATATGGATTAAATGGGATTAATTAAGCATTAAAGTTTGGGGAATTGTTATTAATGCATAATTGTTATGATTTTAAAGGTACGAAGAGAAGAAAAGAAACAGAAACGCGTTATGGACGCCAAGTAAGTTGATACTTACTGTGCCTTGGTCTTCGGACCCTACATCGCAAGAATTAGGATTGTATGTTGTGTGTTTATTAGATTTAGGTTCTTTTAATGATGTGTTTATTAGACATTTATTGCATATAGGATTGTATGAATCCACGTGCATAGTGTGTGACATACTAAATCTACTTAAATAGGCATGTGGGGGTTTGGGGAACAACGATGACCTATTAGGCCCATGTTGGATGGGTTTAGAATAATAGGCCCATATTGTATGGGTTTAGAATATTAGATCTATATTGGATGGATTAGACGAAGGCTCATTGTTCCTTGTTGGGGAAATCCCCAATGTCCTCGTAACAAAGGAGTGTATAGGGAGGGCCTGGGAAGCCCTGGATATATATATATGTTTTCTAGAGGGTGATCGGGTTCTCATGGTCTCACGGTGTTTGTCATGTGTACACTCTTGGATTAAATTGCATCGTATGATCATGCATATCATTTGCACTTCACTTTATCACTTGCTGAGCATTAGGCTCATTAGTTAGGTCTTGTGATGTAGGTACGAACGAGCAACAGATGAACAGGTGAAGGACAGTTGATGATGGATTTGCACGGGTGGATCTTGTGGCTGGCTGGGCTAGAAAGTGAAAGAAAAAGTATTTGAAAAAGAGTTTTGTAAAGTATTTCTTATTCTTAATGTTGTTTTTTATTCCGCTGTGTTTTATTCAAAGAATGTTATGGCATTTGAGCGTAAATTGAGAAAAGGGTGTTAGCGATCAAAGTAAAGTGATCGGATTTTAGCGATCGAGTGTTAGCGATCGGGTTTTATGAAAGAAAAAGATATTGATGTTTATATAAAATGAAAAGATTTGAATTTTACGCTTTTTAAAAATACGGGATGTTACAATGAGCCTCGACGTGAGAAATTCTTCATCACTGTAAGTATACCTCCTAATATTCTACTAAAGCATGAATCCCTTATCTTAGTTTTATAAATGTTTTGTTAGGAGATAACATGGATAGTGAAGCAAGAAGCGATGTAACACCCCGACTTTTTATCGAAATTTAATAAATATTATTGGAGTTCAATTTGGGGATTTTGGATTAATTGGATAATTATCGGGGTGTTACCAAAGTCGCAACTGTTAGGTTATAATTTAAAAGAATTTAATGAAAGCTTAATAGATGAAAATAAATTAAGAAATGGAATCGAGAAATTTAAATTGAACCCATAATAATAATTAGATAATATTTCAGAATAAATCAAAAATAGAGGATTGGTTGAAAATAATTTATAATTGGAAGAAAAAAAAATTAATTAGGGTAATTAAATGAAATTAAAATACATGATAACCTAATAAATTAGACTTTATAATTAAGAGGGAGGATTTAGAGAATTAATTAAAATGAATTAAAATATAAAAGAAGAAAATTAGGAATTTTGGGAGATGGAACGGGTCCAACAGGAGAACCGGTTCAGTGTTATGTGGTTTGTCCGGTTCATAAATAAATGAAGAGGGGATTTAGGTTTTATTTCTGGCCTTCAGCCAATTTCTTCAGAAGAGAGGCGAGAGACGAGGGAGATGGAGGCCGAGAGGGTGAGCGAGAGAGAGACACGTTGAGAGAGAGATCTTGGGACGGCGGCTGCGACGTCGTCCAACGTCTGACGATCTGTTTCGGGGTGATGCGATCTATGAGCTAGAGCTCGAGTTAGAATCGAAGCTTCCGCTGGCTTGCGATTTCGACATCGGATCGTGTTGCGTGGCGACAATCTGTCATTTTTCGGCGACGTTTGGCGAAGATGGCGACTGCGGGTCAGCGATGGTGAGGCGGCTATTGTTGGCCTCAGGTCGAAGTCAGAGCTTGGCTAGAGGTTTGCAGGGGAGGCCGAGTTTGGACTTCTGTTCGGCTCAAACCGACCTTTCTTTTGGTTTCTACTCTAGAAGAAATCGCCAGCAGCACGTGCATAGTGTAGCCGAGGGTGCCCTTGAGCTGGAAGCCGAGGGATGAGTGAAGCCCCTGGATTTGCTTCAAATCTGTTCCTGCTTTATGGTGAGGAAATGTCAATTTTTGGATAAGCTATATGTTAATTTGATAAGTGGAAATAACGAGGAAATGTTGATTTGCTTATGGAATTTGATTGTGTTTTGTGATGAGTTTTTGGTATTGCCCTACTAGTTATGATTAAGTTCTTTAATTGATAATTGGTGCTAAAGAATATTCTGTTGGATTTGGACGAAGAAAGCTTGGGGAATTTATGCTCTCCATTTGTCTTTGTTGAAATTGTTAGAAACTGTTAAACAGTTGGTTAAGGCTTAATTGTAGAAGATAAAAAATAGTGAAGAATAATTTGGATGAATATAATCTACCTTAGATTGACACCTTGTTAATGGACATGTTTTCTACTGTTGGATAATAAGCTGCAATTGGGTTGGTTCAGTGACTTAATAATATGTATTGTAATTGTCAAGATGAATTACGTTTTGTTTTAGACGTTAATGAGTTCCTAGAATTACTACAGAATTAGGGATAAGAAAATGATGAAATGTGTAAGTTATAATTATTAACGATAAATATTACTAAATTGTGAAGGTATCAAAGGACGAAGAAGGATAGAGAGTAAGTGCTAACGCACAACAAATAATTGAGGTAAGGAATTGGGTGAGTCGTGGCCATGTGGAGGCCTTACACCACAAGTAGTGTGTGTGGGGTAAATTATTGATTGTTAGAGTACTACAATATTCGTTTATTGATTGTTGAATTCTTTACTGTTAGATTGACTGTTGAATCTGTTAGGTTTAGATAAACTTCCTAGAAGTATAAATGTCTATTATGTAGTTTTATTTCATGTAAGCTCTTAACTGTATATGTTGAAATAAGAGACTCAAGAGAAAAGATGAATGATAAACGTAAGGATTGTAAGATGACAAGATTACTACGAACGTGTAGTGATTTAATTCACGATGAATCCTGTTCTGTACGTTTTACTTTGGGATATAACTACCTTAATTACTATTTCTCGTATCATCTAATTCTTGGTTCTGGTTAGGAATTAGAAACCTCTGAATTTGGTGGCATTCAATTCGTTTTAGCACTTTTCTTATCATGTCAATTGTCAAGCATGTTTCTAATTACAATTCATTAGTTAGAAATTTTGTACATAATTTATTAAACATGTTTACCTTCAGAATGAATTGGATAAGCATGCCTAGATGATTTATTTAGCACCTTGACTTGACTTATAATGCTTTTACTCTTGGTTCTAGTAAGGAGTTATAATTCATATAATGAATCACTATTATTGCTTAAAATTATTAGAAGCTATTGGTTTTAACTTTTGAGCATGTGTAATGAATTAGGATACTATGTTCGATTAGCTAGACTTATGCCATGTTAAATTAGTTAACCCACTATGTCAATCGAATCAATTATCATTGCTTAAATTTCTGCGTTACCTAAGCTCCTTAATCTGAACATGTGTAAATAATAAGTTTCATACTATGTTAATCTATTTGGTTAAATGAGCACGTGTAGTTAATTAGATTAACGTTTTATAACAATAACAATGTCTTACCTTAGGAATGCACGATATTAGTTATAACTGTTCATGTGCTTCTTCGTACCAACTTATTTAGCATAATTCTTGTCAAATTAAATTATTGAATACGATTCCATTAATTAATCGTTAAGTATGTTTAAATCCGCCTTATTGCTTAGTAGTTAATAGTAAATTCCTTTTGTTATGTCTTATGTTGCTTTCAATTACTTCTATATTTACTTTCCATTAATGTTCTGCATGCTAGTCGGGCCATTATTATTATTCATTGTTGGTTATTGTCCTTTCTACATTTATGTCACATGCATCATAGTAATAGAAACAATTAGGGAGTGCCCCGGGGTGGTACTCACATGCATGAGTGAGGAAAATGAAATGAACGAATGTAATGAACAATGATGAATGATACAATGGAAGGTTGAAGGGCAGATGGGTAGTTCGGATCTAGCCCACGTAGGATTAGAAGCCGATCAAACTATTCTATCACATACGTGTTCCTTCAACTTCCAGCTCGATATACGAGTTACGAATGAACGAATGAATGAAATGTAATGAAAGTTTGGTTTGGAGCGAACCCATTCCAAGTAAACTAAAGAGCAAGTAAACTAAAGAGAGGCATGACATATGCATATTCCTTTTCCTTACTAAGTCTTTTAGACTTACAGTTTACTTGTGGTGTAGGTATACGTGAATGACGAGAAGAACGATAAACAAAACACAAAGCAGTTGATGAAGGATTTGCACATGAAGGAGCTTAGGATTGGCTAGGCTAAGTGAGTAAGAAATAAAATAGTTTGTAATTAAATTATATTAATTTTGTAGCAGTAAAGCAAAACAAAAGATTCTCTTTGTAAACGATTTACGCTTCCGCTATGTTTTAACGAAGAAAATGGTTTCTAATGGCCCGGCTTGCACTCTAATTATAAAGAATTTTAATTATCTTACAAAAATTTTTAATTTCGTGTATTTTTAAATGTATGAAAATCCTGGTCGTAGCAAGCGAAGTGGGAGATAACATGGGTAAGAAAACGGAGGACATGAGGGAGATAATGGAGCAGTTGGGGGACCACATGGACAACTAGTACCAACTCCTCACAGCTATGGTGAGAGGATTTAGGACTTTTAACAAAAGATATGTGAAGGCTGCGCTATCACTGCCAGAAGAGGATGGAGAATCGAGCACCGGGAGAAATAAGAGGCCATTGGGGGAGGGCCAGTAGTAAGAGGATCAGAAGCACGTTCATGTTGATGACATTGCTAAAGGGACTACGAATGTGTCACCACAAGCGAAGCCATGCCTGCAGTGTGGTGAAGTTCATTCTGAGACTAACCGGTCAGGGTCAAGGCAATGCTACTGGTGCAAGGAATTTGGGCACTCCACTCAGCACTGTTCCACCCGACCCATCGTATGGTGGAAGGAATTCAAGAAAATCTACATCTCGGAGGGATGATCAAAGCGTTGCCCCACGTGCAACTGGTATGGACATACAGCTCGGCTGTGCCTCATCTTGACCGAAAGAGAGAAGGTAAGACTGGAGAGGGCTTCCCTCTCGTAGTGTAATTGGTAGGGGTAAACCATGGGTCAAGGGAGGCTTATGTATTTTGTGCATGAATGCCAAGGGGATTGGTTGACTTGGTAGGTTAGCGATGACTACGTGTTTTGGTTAAATTTTGGAAATAGTAGACCTTGATGTATTTTGTAATGTGGATGCTGAATGAATGAACTATTCTGGAAACTGTTTTGGATTTTTTATGCAGGATTTTAGCTTTGGAGGAGTCTAGAAACAGAGGAGACTCTGCCCAAAATTTTGGAAATAAGCGAGAAGAAAATCCCAAGTGGAGTGTGAGGAAAGAGTATAAGTGATAGGTCTTAAGTCGAGAAGTGCAAAGGAACCTGTTGGATTTTTGGATGAAGCTGAGTTCCTACGTAGATCAGAATTCCTTTAAGGGCTAAAAGGGTGTTGAAGGGTAGTTGACTAAGAGTGCGTTAGGTTAGATTTCCTACAAAGACGAGGGGTTCAAGATTTATTTTGGTGGTACAACCAACTTGGACTGGATGGCGATTTTCGACATGAGGTACTCCATTCTCGTCTATGGGACTTGGATTAAGTATTGAACTCGAATATTCTATTAAGTAGAATGGATGGTGGAACTTATGTCGAACTTGAATTATGTTCTCCATCTCGGTTCGAAACCAATCAAGGTGACCAAGAACGTGACAGCACAACTGTACAAGTACAGAGAGAAAGACGGGAGTAGAAACAGGAATAGCAATGGAAACGGAAACGAAGACGGAAATGGAGACGAAAACAGAGACAGGAAAGGAGACGGAAACAGAAACGGAAACGAAGACGGAAACAGAAATGGGAACGGAGACGGAAACGGAAACAGAAACGAAGTTTCCAGAGTGATTTCTGGGAATGGGTACGGAAACAAAAATGGGAACGGAAACGAAAAAGGGAACGGAAACGGAAAGGGGAACAGGAACAGGTACGGAAACATGAATGGCAATGGGAACAGGAACGGAGACAGAAATGGGAATGGATACGGGAACAGAAGCTGAACCTGGATCGAAAATGAGTACAAATACAAAAAGAGAAGTAAGACAGAACACGTCTGACTCAGCCATGGGACGGTGTAGCTCATAACTTTGGAAAGCTTGGATAGACGAATTTGACGGTGGAGAGCACGTTCAAGTATGCCATAGTCGTGAAGTGAGAGTGAAAGGTCGCACGTACTTGGACTTAAGTGACGAAGTGTAAGGGACCTAAAGGGAAGAATCGTATAGGAAATGTGAGTTCGACGTCAAGTTAGTGTTGAATTCACATGGAACCAGTAGAAAATTTGATGTGGAACGTCCAATTTAGAAGCGAGGTGCTGCGGATTTATGAGTTGTTTGGCAATGATGGGGTAATTATCGGATCAAAGTGACGTGTGGATATAAGAAAGTTGCCATTTTCTCTTGATGTTGAAGAATGGCTATGATTATGGCATTTCCTTCTTTAGAAATGATGTAATCAGAGTGGCGCAGCGGGAGCATGGTGGCGAGTAAGCGCGAGAATTTGTTCGATCTTTGGTACAAGAGACGCTATTGGAAAAAGTTAAGCGGCTAGTATAGGCAAGAAGGGAGTAGATGGTCTTGGTAAAACGAAGTATTAGGACCGTTAGAGGGACTACGTCATCAAATTGGGTAGCTTAGAAGAGATTTGATGCGTAGATTAGCGTTAGTGAGAGTACTAGAAAAGCAAATTTCAAGAACAAAATTTATTTTAAGAGGGGGAAGTATGTAACATCCCGATATTTTTAAGTTAGATAATTATCGGGGTATTATCGAGGGCGTTCGGAGCATTAAGACTAGGAGTGATTCCGTTACATTTTTCTCATACACGTGACATAATCAAAGTCTTGGAGTTATGAGGATATTACATCGCGTATCTGTACGTGTCACTTTGTGACCTGTATTATGGGGGGAAATGTTGTGGGGTAGGAGTTAAGTGTGAAGAGATAGAGAAAAGTGGGAATTATAGAGTTTCGGACGCATGCGGATGACTTGCGGACGAAGGAGTGTTGTCTACAAGTGCTTGGCCACGCCAGTACTTACGTTTAGGACAACTCAGGATGCAGTTTCGCGTCCTAAATTTGCTGTACAGTGGACTTTCGGACGAAGTCCCGAATGGTGCGGACGACGAATGTTGCGTCCGCATCGAATCTGTACAGCTCGGGACACATTCGGACGAGGGTGCGGACGATGCGGACGAGGATAGGACGCATCCGCATCAAATATGTCTAAGTCTAAAGACTTTTGGACGATGCATGCGGAAGATGGTGGACGCAAAATGGAGTCCGAATGTCAATTCAGATGGTACGAACGAGAATGGGGACACCATTTCTCGTCCAAGGCCACAATTTGGGCTAAGATATTTGGTCTTGCGGACGATATTAGTACATCTGCACTCGTTCGAATCATCGTAGAACTGTGATTGCAAAGATTTAAATCAAAATAAAAATGACATTTAACCAATCTGAGGATGCGACCCCGACAGGAAATCCGGTTCCAGACACGCGAGTCGACCGTCCAAGCCCACCAGCAAGGATTTGGCCTCCTTGAGGCACGGATTGCGCCCCGGCCGCGCCCCCCCCCCCTCATCCCCCCTGCATATGCCATCTTCTTCTCCCATTTTAGAGTTCATCTTTCCAGCGAGAAGTCTAGTGAAGGGGAGAGTGAGAGAGAGCTGCGAAGGAGAGACTCTGTGAGATGAATGTCCTGTAAGTTTAGCGTTGTGTAGTGTGAGATGTATTGTTGAGTATAGTGGAGAGTGAGAAGTGAGAAGGGTGAGTAGTAAGCTGGAAGTGAGCTACTGGGTGAACTGAACAGGTGAGCTCCAGCTGCTGTGAGGACCTACTGTGAGGGATAACAACTATCCCAACTTGTGTTCTTAGAATTGGTAAGGAAATAGGGTAGAGTCTTGGCCATTTGGAGGCCCTACACCACAATTGTGTGTGTGAGTTAGTGTTAGTGTTGTTAAAATGTATATTGGTAATTGTTTTATGTTCTGTAGATGCTGATAATGGTAGGTTTTCTTGCTATGTTATTACTCCTTTGTGAATCTATTGTAGTTGTTTGTTCATTGTTGGATTGCCTTATTAATAGTTGTGCTAAAATGTTTTATACTGTAATGAATGCTTAAGGTACAAGGACGATTAAATGTAAAAGAATAAATGGTCATGAAAAGCATGAAAATAGGTCAAGCATTCTAGGATAGCCTTTAGTGGAAAAGCTTGTGTGGTTGATGTTCTTGGTTGGTTGTTATTCCCTTAATGATAGTGTAGAAATTTTTTATGAATCTGTGATATTTTCCTTTTGATGTTTAGCTTTGTTTTATGGTATGCTATGTGATAAAAATGCTTAAGTAAATGAAGAAAGGATAGTATGAAAGTGGAACAAGTAAAGGATTAGTTATTATGCAAAATATGAAATTGAGCTAAAAGAGTTATCGAATATTTATTTGCTGTGTAGCTATAGTTTTGATTCCTTATGCATGTAGATAACTTACTATCATCGTTTGTTCTTGTCATTAGAGATTTGTGAAATTAGTGCAAGCGTAAATAAATCATGGAATTCATGTAATAAATCAATTAGCACGTCCACTTACTTAAACACGTATAATTATCATGTTAATTACCAATATTGACACTTGAGCATGTAAATCTGCTAAACATGTAAATCAGCTAAGCATGTAAATTGGCTAAGAATGTAATCGGCTAATAATTTATTTGGCCAATAAATGTTAATCTTCCTAAATTAATTGAGCATATTTACCCAAATTGCTAAGCATGTAAATGAACTAGCATGTTACCTTAGGTTGTAAATTGAGTATGTTAATGAACTATTGTAATAGTAATCAAACTTGAGCATGTAAAGTATTAACTAAGTAAAGAAGAATAATCACCTAGACAAATAATAGTAGGATGTAAATGAAGTAGGAAACTTACTAGACGAATTAGCTTGTTAATTTATAGCATGGTGTTTGTAATTGCTTTTGTTATTGTCTTCTTGGGTGGAATTGCCCTCGTAGCATGTTATTTCCTGTTAAAAGCAAGTTTAGAAAAAGCATGTTAAATGACTTGGATAACCAAATAGAATAATTACCTAGACTGATAATGGTATGGGGCATGTAAATGGATTGAGGAGTTAATTAGATGATTGACATGTCATATCCTGTACTCGATATTATAAATGGTCTCAATTGTGCATTGTTCCATTGTCGAATTTGTCTTCATTATTATGCGTTTCCAATCCTAGCTGTTACTTTCCTTATTAAATGCTCTTTTAATTCGAATGTGCTTTTAATTTTAGTTTCTTCCATTTATGTTATATCGTGAAGCATCAGACATCATGCTAGGTTGCGAATGTATGGTCATGCATCATTTTAATAGAAACCAAGTAAAAGGTACCCCATCGGGGTGGTACCCACATGCATGAGTGAGGAAAAATGCTAAGAGAAAGGAATGTTTGGGATGGGCGGGATACGCCGGAAGGGAAGAAACCCTGAAGGCGGGATATGCCAGAAGGGGAGGAACCTTGAAGGTGGGATACGCCGGAAAAGGGGACGAAAAAGGGAGTTAGAGGGGGAATGGGTAGCGGAACTAGTCTGCGGCTAGGCGAAGCCCCCAACCTTGATGGGAACAGGGACCTAGTTGCAAGTAAAGGGTTATGTCCGGTCAACTTTTCCATCCCCTAAGAACCCTCCAATCTCCAGTTTGATGTACGAGTAAAGAACGAACATAATGAAAAGAATTGGTTTGGGTGGCCCCGTTCCAAGAGAATTTAAGAGATATATGCATAATTGTTTTTCCTCATTTCCTTATTGGGAGAAAGCTCACATCCTTACTTGTGGTGTAGGTACAACTATGAATAGATAATAAGTAGATGATAAACACCTAATGAAGCAGTGATGGATGATTTGCACGCGCGAGACTCGGTGCTGGCCAGATTAAAGAGTAAATGAGAAACGCTTGTAATCATATTAAGTTTATTATCTTGTACTCCATTGTTTAGTTTCTTCTTTAAAAGTTTCATTTACACTTCTGCCATGTATTATAAGGGTCTATTTCGTAATGCTTCCGCACATTTTGTCAATTGGTTTTTATGACGCGTTTAAAGAAAGAGTCAGTAGCGATCCGGTTAGACGCACTCTGATATATATATATATATATTTAAAGAAAATTTCAAATTTCTTACGCATTTTAACAATTTACAAAAAATCCGGGTCGTTACATTTGTAACATCCCAATTCCGTTTCAATTTCCATAAAATTTTTCTTATTTAAAACTTAATTGAAAACACTTGAAGAAAGTTATCAGAGTAAATATACGCTGAATAATTAAAACATTAAATTGTTCTTTAAAATAACATCGCAAACCCACAAGTTTAAAACATTTAAAAACATAATATAAAGTCTTTGAACATAAATTAACACTTTTATTCTTTCATGAGCCATAACCCCCAAGGTCGTTCTGCGCTTGGTAACACAAGCTTGCATCGCATCACACTTCTTCTACATTCACTTTACTTGTATCACATTCAATACCTACATCACAGGAGAGTTAATGAGCCTATTGCCTAGTATGAGATATAATGAAATGCAGGCCTAAGACAACTCTATATGCACATGTCTGATAGAGGAGAACTTATCTCTTCTCTTTAATCAACCTTTCACTTTCAACAAGACATTGGAGATATTTCCCACAGGGAGATAGATACATCTTCAAGATACAACTTGAGTAGCAACTTCAGAGCCATCCATACGTGGAAGGAAGCAAGTTCTCTTAAGTAGATCCATCACTATACACTCTAACCTCCACATGTCCATTTATATATTTTAAATCCATTATTATCCCTTGCAATGCATGAGATGCAACCCTAACCGACATGCCTATATGAATGTCACACAACAGTTTTGATGCAGTAGTAGAAGGGGATTAGAATATAACCTAAAAATATGATGTTGAAGTGTTTAAGTTTTGGTATGTTTTGACTCAACCTTCTGATACTTCTTTCTTAACTAGCAGTCACAGGGCGGTTGAGTGTGTCAGTCAAGGGATGTGTCCAAGAAACAACAAAGATTCAATCTTTTGTGGTTGTTGATGTTTCGGTCGCAAAATCGGTCGAGTTGGTCGACCTAATCTTGAGTTTCCTTATTTTTCTGCATTTCAATTATGGAAGGTTCGAGTTTGGAAGTTTGTAACTCCTTTGTTTTAAAAGAACCCTTCAAGAATCACATAAATATCAACAACGGATTAAGAAATATGTGTGATACAAAATAAGTCACCAGAAATATAAAGTAATGTGACGAATGCTCCCATATGGATACTTTGTTGATGGCGTGTGTAACGACCCGGATTTCCATAATTCCTTTAAAATGCATAACAATTTGTAATTTTTCTTTTTAAAAAAAAATGTATCAGAGTGCGTCTAACTGGATCGCTAGTGACTCTTTCTTTAAACTCGTTTGGGAAAACCAATTACAAGGTGCAGAAGCGTAAATAATATAATAAAACCATTTGTTTAAAATCTTGGGGAAGCATAAATAATATCGTTGAAGAAGGGAATACTAAACAATTGAAATGCTACGTTTAACAAATGAAACTGACAATTAAACATCATTTGATTACAACTGTTTACTCATCTTACTCTTAGCCTGGCCAGCTCCGAATCTCGTTTGTGTAAATTCCTTCACCTCTGCTTTATTATTTGTTCGTCGTTCTCGTGTATGAGTCTATTATTATCTGTTCGTCATTTGTACCTACACCACAAGTAATACTGAGCCTAATGGCTCAGTAAGGAAAATGGTTGATGCAATATGCTTATGACTCTCTTTAGTTCATTTGGAATGGGGGCCACTCAAACCAATCATTTCATTAGCCATTTACCATTTTATTACTTTTCTTTACGTCGTTCGTTCGTTACTCGTACTTCGAGCTGGAGATTGAAAGACCCGTATGGGATGGTATAGTTGGTTGGACCTAACCTCCTATGGGCAACTAGGTCCCTTTCCCGATAAGGTAGGGGCATTGCCTAATTGCCAGACTAGGGCCGCTACTCATCCGCCTCCCAACTCCCTTATTCTTTTCTTTGTGTCTGTGTCGGGCTAAGCTACTAGACCATAGAGGCCTTTATTATCTTACTGTTTTACTCATTTTAATCATTTATCCTCATTCATGCATGCGTGCGTACCACCCTGTGACACTGCCTACTAGTTTCTATTAACATGATGCATGACCATACATTCTCAACCTAATATGATGCGTGATGCTTCACAATATAACGTTCATAGAAATTGAAGTGTGCATAAACAAAAGTAACTGAAATTAAGCGCATAAAAATAAATAACACTTGCTTTGAAAGTAAAGCAGCTGAAATTGAAGGCACATATAAAGAATAATAGGAATTGAATACGCATAGAAATGAAGACAACCAATAGTACAAAGAGCATTATAATATTGAATGCAAGAATTAACATGTCAATTATCTAGTTAACCTCATAGTCCATTTACATGCTTCTTATATTTATTGTTCTAGGTGATTTAAATATGCTTTTGTTCTAGTTCGTTGGTTGAACATACTAATCACAAACTTATTACATGGCATATCTTAATTAATTGTCATGCGAATATTAATCTAATCTAATTTCATGCTTGACTAATTCGTTATCATGCTCAAGGTTTAACCACTAGTTAATTATCATGCTTATTTACATGCTTAGATTAGGTAATTGGTCAGCATGCTCAATTGATTCAATTAACTAAATTGATTAGTAATTAACTCAATTGATTAGCAATTAACTAAATTGATTTCATGCATGAGTTATAAGATTAAGTAAACATGCTTGAGTCAAATGAATTACTTTAGTTAAGTTAACGTGCTCTCTAGATGACCAACACACTTACATAATTTAACATGCTCAAGAAATGATTAGCAACTATTAATTAGTTAAGCAAATTGATTTACATGCTAGGAAGATTATAAATACAGATTAAGTAGTTAACATGCTTTGATTTCACAATTAATTAGTTCGCATGCTTAGATTAATCAATCGATTAGTTAAACTACTATAAACTAATTAACATGCTTCGGATTCTATTTAATTAGCAACATGCTCAACTTCATATGGCAGAACAACATATATAGACATTGAATGAAGAAAATGACAATTGATAATTTACACAGGGAATAATTAAACTAAATGGCAAGTAAAGCTATAAACAAAATGTAGCAGAATATCACAGTAACTAGTTCATCCTTTCCTTAAACCTTCAGTAAGTATTCATCATGTCTAAACATTTCATCTATCTAAGCATTCACTAAGCATTTTCATTCCTATAATTGCAGTAAATAAATTGTGAGAATTAAGGAAACTAACAGCAGAACCAAGAATATTGCAGTAAATAAACTACAGGAAACTAAGAAAACTAATAGCAGTAAGATCACCCAAGAATAAACTCAACTCACACACTCTACTTGCAGTGTAAGGCCTCCAAATGGCCAAGACACACCCAAATCCTTATCTCGAAGCTTTAATGCGCAATAACACTTATTCGTTGTTGTTCTTCTTCTCTTCAACACCTTCACAAAGTAATAACATTTATTATTAATCTAATCGAATAATCAACTTATAATTACAACGTCTCTTCCCTATACTTAATCCCAATCCAAGCCAACAAAACTGATAATTCGTCCTATCGTGCATGTCAACAACATGCTTCCCCAATTATCGTAGTAGCCAAACCAACAAAGTAAGGGTATTGCACACAGCAACAACTAACTCTATACATCTTCGAAAACAAACAAAATCGCTAATTAAATTCCAACTAATAGATGAGCTTCAAATTACTAAGCAACCTATTAACATTGAGCAATCAGAATCCATTTTCAACACTAGCATATCATTGCTTCCAACAAGTTATCCAACATTCAACCAAAACAATCTTATACATAACAACCATTTTTCTAGTGTATAACTCCGCTTGCAGATTAAAACACAACATCACAAACACTCTATCTCAACTGCTATATCATCAACCAATGTTCATAGTCAACGTAAATCCACACATCAGCAGCATCAACCCATTCTAATCCATTCTTATTTAACAATTGGAATACCAAACAACTTAGAGCAATTTCTACATAATCACAATAACTAGCAGGGCGTATATCCAGCAAACTAATCCAAAAAGGCATAAACTTCTCACAGCAAGCATAAATCCAAAACAACAACAGTATTTAGAATTACCAAGGCTAAATTGTAATCTGTTCAACATAGTGTAATCCATAAAATTCCAAAACATAATCTAAATTATTTTTAAAGTAGTACTGAAACATGGCACTATTTCCAAGCTACGTAACATGGCACTATTTCCCACAATAGACAGAGAGCATTCAACCAAGTATTCAGAATTGGACCTCACCAGCAAAACACTAAATCTCAACAATGGCTCAAGGGCAAAACCCAAACATCCAGCAATGCAATATCATCCATTTCATTCCTCTACGTACAATCTTAAATAAAATTTACAAAGGTAGAGAGGGACCATCTTACCCAGCTCCAGCCTTGCATCTAATTCTTCCTGCCTCTCCTATGCATGTTGAACCAGAGGGCTCTCGGGTTCCAGCTCCATCTTTACCCTCCAGCCAGCGACAGCCACTCCAGCAGCTTTACAGAGTGTGTTCCCCATGCCCGACTAACCCCTGCTCCACTCTGTCTGTTTCCAGGATGAAAGGGAGTACGGTGTTGTCTGCTTAGCAAACAACGATTCATCCAAACCTATCCAGCCAGACTGGCCATACCTAGGTCGGAGCTCAATCCCAAAGCTGGAGGCCGCAACTCTGTTTTGCCCATCACCATCGCTATTCGCTGCTCCTTCGCCGTCGCCATCCATCGCTGCCGGCATCATTGATCGCCGAACACCGCAACAAAGACCTGAGCCATGGTCGCCAAATCATCCAGCACCCACAGTCTCGACCCTCGACTCCCGTAGCTGTTCGCCATACGCCGCGAAGGAACCGCCGCCGCCATCGTCCAAGTTCGTCTTCCCGCGCGCCATCACTCGCGATCTCCGATCACTTTCCCCTCCAGCTCAATCTCCCTCAGCTCGCTCTCTCTCACCCTGCTCGCTTTCTCTCTCTTACAGAATGGCCTTTGGCCATTCTGTTTTTCCCCACTTAACTGGTTCGCCCAGCGAACCAGTTTAGTGGCGTGAACCAGTTCTGCTGAACCGGTTCATGCCATCCATAACACTCCTAAAAACTAATCCAATTTATTTAATTCCCCAATAATTTAGCCCCTCTTTAATTTCTCTTTTACCCCATTTAATCAATTTACTCCTTTTAAAAATAGTTAATTAGTAAAAGTCCTCAATTTATGTTCAAGTAGTGTATATTATAGGATAGTACTTATACTGTTAAAGAATAAGTTAGAAATAATGCATAAAGGATAGAGAAATAGATGTATGATATTAAAAATGAAACATGTTTAGTATTAAGATTATAATTGAAGCATAGTATTTGTTTGTTAGTTAATTGTCGTATTGTTTGCAATATATGAACTGCTGTGTGTGACATTCATGTAAACATGTTATAGGATTGCACGTAATGCATTGCATGGGCTAATAATGAAGATAATAAATGGTGTTTTCCTACGTGGGTTCGGAAAATGAAAAGATTGCTCACAAGTAGAAAACAGCTCGTTTGAGTAAGTTCGGAAACAGAAGAAGTTGCTCTTACTCAACGGGGGGTGAGTTCGAAAACCGCAGAGGTTGCTCTCACCCAAGAGTAAATGAATGTAATGTAAGTGGACTCTTTTTTAGTGAGTTCGAAAATTGAAGGGGTTGCGCTCACGTAAAAACGAACCCATATAATGAGTTCAGAAACTGAAGAGGTTGCTCTCACCGAACTTACAGATATATCAGGCTTAAGCATGTAGAGTTGTCATGGAGGTTATAGTTGCATTTCATTTATATTGCTTACTAGGCAATATGCTCATTATTCCTCATGTGATGTAGGTATGGATTATGAGCCGGTTGAAGTGAACATTGAGGAAGTGTGACGCGATGCGAGCTTGTGTTACTATGCGTGAAACGACCTCGGGGTTATGACTCTAAATGAATAAAAGTTGTTTTAATGCATAAAGACTTTGTTATGAATTTCAAGTATTTATTTATGTTATTTTTGTAAAACAGTTTAATGTTTTTATTCCGTGTAACTTACTCTGATATTTTTCAATAAAGTATATTTTAAATAAGATTTTAAAATGTTCAAAATTTTACGAAAATTCATAAACAGAAAATGGGATGTTACAATTATTAACTACAAGGAGCGACGATTTCACTATGACCAAACATTGTATTTTACTTAATCCAGGTTCTACACATAGTTGAGTTTCTCGAGTATTACAACTAGTTAGTGATGACACAACCCAAAACATAAACACCCTAATCAAGTTTAGGGATTCGTTAACACCGCCCTATTATCCATTTTCACATAGGTAATATGGTGGTGTTGACATGATCATTGGGTTAAATCCTTAAACTTGGCCAGGGTAATTAATCATACGAATTGGAAGATTGTTGGTCGCTCAGTTTTGCTTGCTTAATATCTTTCCATTTGATGGGAGGTGTGACTGCTCAGAGATATGCTCGCTAACATCTGACTGGTAGCTAGTTACGGAGTAACTGTCATCGGCAATCTTATCTGTTATTTGATTATATGTATGGTGTCACTACCTATAATCAGGATCACAGGCACCTTTTTCCTCTAGACTCCTAGGTTGTTGCTATTGATGAATGACCATCTTTCTGTGTTGTGTGCCGAATGAGTCCTTGTGTGACCATCTTTTTTCACTGATGACGTTTTCATATGAAAAATGATACACGCCTATTTTTATGATATAGTTGTCTATAAATATAGTTTGTTTTCCACAAAACCTTATCATTGGGTCGTGGACCCTATTTTTGGATAAAATGATAAATCTAGTTTTAAGATCCATATACGATAATAAGAGGCATTAAATCATGATTTTTCAAGTAAAATCAGTTTTTTGTTACATTGCACTTAGTATAGATTTCCCTTACTGAGTTGTTCACTCATCCCTCGACCTATATTATTTTTCTTAGGTTTAGATCGTGATAGTCAGTGTCCCCCTATCATTCTCGGTGAAGATTTTTCTTCCTTATTTTAGTTTTGTTATATTTGTCGTGGCATTAAAAGGTTTTTTTTCCTACATAGTATTTTCTCTTTGTTTTTTTTTTTTTTGCTATCTTTAACTCTTTGTGATCACTTTGTTGACCCTAGGTCATTTGTTTTGGGCTATGACTTAATTTATATTAAGACTTCCACTGCCAACCTAATATTGGGCTAGGTGATCAGATTCTCTCCGAGGATCAAGTCAACTGAGTCGACTTTTCTGTCAAACCCGCCTCTGGGTCATGACAAAATGAATACTTATTTTTTAAGACTTGTATGGGGAGACAAGCATAGAAGCACAAGTGATTGGCTCTTTATTTAGTTCATTTCCCATTTCTAGTTATTTTCTTTAGCTATGCTTTATACTATTTTCTATTTTAGATTTACATTTACATTTATTTGATATTATCTGTATAATTCTATTAGAATGGTATGGAAAAATGACAAATCAACCATCATCCTTTATTGTTTGTGACAAACCAACCATCATCCTTTTTTTGCTAACAAATTAACCACTGAACTATGAAAAAATGATGCCGCCAACATCGCTGTCACGTTTGCTGTTAAACGCCATAATGTCAAGCCACAACAGTTTGTCTACAAACCGCTGCGGCGCCAAAGTTTTAAAAAATCACAAGACATCTTATTGGCCCGTAGCGGCTTCATAAGAAACCGCCGCAGTGTGATGATAAATAGTTGCGGTGTCATGATAAACTGTTGCGGTGTCACAATAAACTACTGCTGTTTATCATCACACCGATGCGGCATCATAAGAAACTGCCACGGTTTATAGTCACACTACTGCGGTTTAATACTTGCTTTGTTGAACAATTTTCTAACCTATGCATGTTTCACAAATTCAAGCAAAGTGAAATGGTGGCTAGGGAAATGTTGCTAATTTTACAGTTTCATAATAATCAATTTTCATTTCATCATCAACAACTAAATTATCAATTCCATTATAAATATATCATCAATTACAACTTCAAACCAATTCTATTACAATCATATAAATATGTACATTACAAATGCAAACCAATTCTATTACAACCATATAAATATGTGCATTACAAGTACAAACCAATTTTATTACAACCATATAATGTGCATGTGCTCTAAGAATCGGTGTGCTCCAAGAAACTATTCTAGATGATCCTTGCTTATTTGCTCACTCAATCCCATTTTCTGATATTCCATATTCGATGCACTTGCCGTGATGCAAAACCGATGCTCTACTTGCTACCCGTTTGGCAGAGGCCTGTCGGTTTTCCATCTTTCTCGAGCAAGTGTAAACGTCGTTATGACACTTTATTTGACACGTCATTTCACCTAGCAAGCATCCCTCAATCGATGCTTCGGCGAGTTGACAACGAACCACGACGTCCTCGACGAGGTGGAAGTGGAAGCAATGTTGGAGTAGAGCTTAACAATGATATTCTGAGGGCTAGGGTTTTCGTCTTTGATGTTTTGGGAGGCTAGGTTTCGACCATTGTCGGTATAGTTACAAAACTAGAAGTGCTCTAAGGCGCACCATTGTATGCGACCGGCTCAGAGCACTCCAAGTCCAGTAACTGTATCGACAATGGCCGAAACCTAGCCTTTAAAAACATTAAAGACGAAAACCGTAACCCTCATAACATTGTCCTAAAGTTCTACTCCAACATTGCTTCCACTTCCACCTCGTCGAGGACGTCATGGTTCGTGGTTAACTTGACAAACCTTACATACGATTCTTATATACTAGGATTCTGGGCATACAGACGAGACACAATAAACTGCTGCAATGTCATATCATACAGCAACGATGTGACGATAAACCACTGCAGCTTCACATGACACAACAGTAGTTTATTGTGACCCGTTCTGCGGTTTATTTTGACACCATACTGGTTTATCATCACACAGTAACGGTTTATCGTGTGATTTTTTAAAACTTTAGAGCCGCTGTGGTTTGTAGACGAACCATCACGGCTCGACATAATGGCGTTTAATGGCAAACATGACATCGATGTTAGCGGTGTCATTTTTCTATATTTTAGTGGTTAATTTGTTAGCAAAAAAAATGATGGTTAGTTTGTCATAAATAATAAAGGATGATGGTCGATTTGTCATTTTACCTAATGATTTTATATTATGCACAAAATATTTTATTTAGAATTTAAATATTATAGTATCTTGATATTTCTGTTGAACGATGCACCTAGCCCATTGTTTCTTCATCTTGTTTCTATGATAAATGAATCTACACAAGAGTCTAATGTTCATATCATCTCATGGGTGGCATTTTTTTTTCTAAGTATCTATTCACTCCAATGACATGCCAATCAAATAACCAAATATTAATCTCACACACACAAAAAAAAAAGAAGAAGAAAAATCAAGCGTATTAGTTGTTTTAAAAGAAAAGTTTGTCTCCATTAACATATACTACTGTGGTACTGAAATTCACGTGCCATTTTCAAGGAAATGAGTAAACTTTGTAACTAACCATTTATAGCTGCAAGCGTCTTTCAGGAACAAAGCTTATTGATGATAGGGCGTGCTTTACACATGGCCTCCAATGGCGTACGCCTGCGGAGGAAGACGTTTGTACCATGAGCCATGTCAACTTCTTCCTCGCCAACTCTCTTCCACTCAAAACACTGAATCATCGACCCCAAGGCCAACCCTAATACCCGTCGCGCCATTCCAGATCCAGGACAGGCTCTCCTCCCTAACCCAAACGGTATAAGCTTATACTCCATTCCCTCTCCCATCTCATCTTCATATCTTTCCGGCTTAAAGGTCATCGGTTCGTCCCATAATTCGGGGTCCCTTTGCATGGCCCATACATTGACCATTACCATTGTGGCACGCGGCAGATCGTAGCCTCCTATTGTGCCGTGGTCGGAGGAGAAATGAGGCATATGGAGGGGTGCCGGTGGGTAGAGTCGGAGGGTCTCTGAAATGACTCCACCGAGGTATGGCAGATTTGGAAGATCAGGTTCGTTAAGTAGCCGTTCCCCAACTTTGCAGTCCAACTCAGCTCTAGCTTTTTCCAATACATCTGGGTTGTTTAGTAAATTACTCATGGCCCACTCTAAAGTGATCGAGGTTGTATCGGTCCCCCCGAAAAAGATGTCCTGCAGAAAAGGGCGGAATAGTCATTCCCCAAGTATCATATAAGATTAAAATATAATATAGAATAAGAAAAAGGGCGAAATGGTCATTCTCTATAATGAACATAACTTATACAAGCAAAAAATGACAAGCTTTACGGAAACCAACAAAATGGGACATTGACCTAATCTTATTGAAAGACTAGACTTCACTTGTCACCTCACATCTTTCCACAAAGACACGTCTCCAAAATTTCATATTTTATATTTTATTTTCCTTTATTTTTAATGTGTATTTTTTATTTATAAAATAATATATTATTTTTATAAATAAATGTTAGGTAGACAGTACATTATAAATAAATATTTTTTACCATTTGTTTTGACCCTATTGGCTATTATTTATTCTATCCAGCTTTCCACTGCCGCTTAAAAATAATATTGTTTTTATTAACTGTTTTTAAATTTAATAGCTTGAGCTTTTACAATATATTTTTAATTAAAATTTTATAATTCAAATGGTCAAATTAGAAAAGTAAAAGCAGCGAACCTGGACCAAGCCTTTGATAATTTGGTCGCTGTAGTACTCAGGTTCGGACGTCTGAAGAGATAGAAGATGATCGATCATGGTGTTTCTATTGTCTTCCTTCCTTCTCCGATGCTCGTCGATCAAACCTTGCATAAATTCATCTTTTCTCTTGCCGATCTCCTCTAACTTTCTTCCGTAACCAGTTGGATCGACCCATTTGAGGATCGGGAACACCTCTGCCGGATGCCCGCTTTGCAGAAGGGATGTGACCTTATCCATTATATCTCTGAATCGGCATGCTTCTTCCTCATCTGCAACGTCGTCGCCGTAATACCTCTTCCCGGCCGCCATTCTCATCACGATGTTGAAAGTCAGCTTGGTAAACAAAGACTGTAGTTCTACTTTTGAGAATTTGTTGTGACAATTATCGTACAGCTTTCGCAGCAACCGCTCGACTTCGTCTCTCCGAATCTCAGAAAAAGCGTTCAGGCGGCTCGTCGAGAAGATTTCGATGGCTCCAATTCGCCGGAGCTTCCGCCAATGTTCACCGTATGGTGCTGTCCCCATGGTCGTGTAATTGTAGCCGATGTGCTTTCCGGCAATCGATTTAGGACGATTGGCGAGAATAACGTCGTTCTTGGTGAAGCATTCCTGAACTGCAGCGGGAGAAGAAACAATAACTACACGCTGAGAGCCAAACTTGAGAGAGATGACATGGCCGTACTTTTCTGAAAACATCTGAAATGTCCGATGAAGTGGTTGCTTCAAAAGATGTAGGTGGCCGATGATTGGTAGAGAAGTTGGACCTGGAGGAAGGTTTTTTTTTCTTGTGTGTGTCAGCAGAAGCTTGAAAGCAAGGAGGAAGACGAGGGAAAGAACTGCGTAGAAAAATGTCTGTGCCATGGATAGGGCCTCTGGTCTCTTGCACTCAGCTACTTTGGGTTCTACTTATTTTAGTTTTTTGGCAAATTAACCACGTAATCTGTAAATTAGGATTAATGATAAGTCAAATTTCAAAGAAAATTTATAAATAATTAAAATTTTAAACTATAAAAAAATGTTGATGACTTAACAATTGTGTTTCTTGTCAAAATCAATGCTACAGTTTCATTAACGACAATAACCATTGAACGGAGACGTATATGTAAAATTCAAAAATTTTTAAGAGAATAAATTTTACGTGTATATTTTTCGTATTAGAATCGATCAATTATGGAAAGTTTGACTCGGTTTGTCGTGTAACGGCTGCGTATGTTTTTTCAATCAAATGGTCAATATCGGTAAAGTTAAATAGTTATCGAATAGTGAATAAATAAATAAAAAATTAAAAAAATATTTGGGTTAAAGAATATGTTGCCTATAGTTTTGGAATATATAGGAATTTAAATAATAAATTCCATTAAATTGATTTGATAAATAATATATATTATAGATTGCAAACCTGTAATTTACAAGTTTCCTGGAAAACAGGTTCTCGGAATCGAGAACCGCGGGGCTCGGTTCCGGGTTTGGGTATGGAACCGGACGGTTACGGGTTCGGTATTGGCTTCTCGGAACTGAGAACCGACTAGTCGGTTCCGGACCCTCCGGAACCGAACCCGAAACCCGAAATACCCACACCTATATATATATATATTAGTTATTAAATAAAGAAAAGTAAAATAGGAGTTAAGATAAAGAAAGAAAAAATGATTAGAAAGAGGGGTAGGCGGCAAGTGAAATAAAAGGGTGGAAAATGTTAAATGAAGAAAATAATTGAAGTAAACAAAAGAAATGAGAGAAAGGAAATGTGATACAGCATGTCGCGGCGCAATGAAGAAAAAGGGAAAAAGGGCTTTTTCTTCTCTATTTTCACCTTCAGCTTCGGAAGGTTTTGAAGAATAATTAGGGCATCTTTTTCTTCATTTCACCTTCAGCCGCTACAGAGTTTGAGGAGAAGAAAGAAGGCAAAATCCATATCCATTGACTGAGAGCTTCGCGAGCGAGAAGTCGATTGAGACAAGAACCACTGTTCCAAGCATTTCGAGCAGAATTCGGCTAGAGACGAGCGACTTCTTCGAACGAAGATCGAGCGAGCAGCGAGCGAGGCCCGAGCTTTAGGCGATGGTGAAGGGAGAGACAAACAAAGAGTATGGTTTGGCTGAGGCTATGGTCTAGTTTGCGGTTTTGTTTGAATTGGTTGTTCTTGCACTGGAAGACGACATTAGGGATGTGCGAGGGAATGGCGGAATTAGAGTATGGCTTAGCATGGCATGACATGCTTGTCTGATGAATTAAAAATTTGCAGAGGAGGGAGATGGCTTGGACAGAAATACTCTCGAGTGCTGATCAAAGAGGGAATGGAAATACAGAGAAGAGAAATGTGAGGGAATGTGGGAGCTGCTATTTAACACCCCTACATTTTAAATTGGATAATTATCGAGGTATTACCAAGTATATATTCGTAAGATTATAAATTATGAGAAATTAAGGTAATTAGAATAAATATTAATTTAATAAAATAAATTATTATGTGGGATAAATAATTAGAGGGGATAATTAAAAAGAACAAATTAAGAAATAGGGGGATTAAAGTGAGATTAGAATTAATAATGGATAAAATAAATTGAAAGAAAAATTAAAAGGGGAAGGAGGACCGATCCAGTTCAGTATTTTGGTTATGGTCTGGTCTGGGGATCAATTGAAGATGAGTCAAAATGCATTCCTTGCTTCTGAAGTGGAAAATTGGGAAGGGAGAGAGAGAGAGAGGACCCGATGAGAGAGAGAGAGAGGGAGAAGAGGACGGAGAGGACGGTGACGCAAGGGGAGGAGCGAGCGAGAGTTTCTTGAGGCGTGCAACTCCAGACGAGCTGTCAGCGACGAAGCGGTGACACGGGAGAGCTTGAGGGCTATCTAGGGCTCGGAATTGGAGCTCGGCGATGAGGCGATGAGGCGTCAGGTTGTCGGTGCGGCATCAAGCGACTGGCAATGCTCGACGGCAAAAGTGGTGATCGGCAGAGGAGTTTGGCGTCGGGAAGGTGCTGTGATCGACGTGAAGGAACGGCTGGTATAGGGAGTTCTGTTCGCTGGGCAGCTGTTGGTTCGATTGCTCACGATTGGACCGAACTGGTCCATCCACTGGTTCTTGCCTTGGTGAAAGACGCCAGCTTGCAGCTCAAGTTGTGGCAAAAAAAATTGGATCGTAGCCGTGTAGCTGGATATCATGGGATACATAATTCATCCCTTTGATCCTGTCTTTTGTGCATATATAGGAGAGTTGTAGGAGGAAAGTGCCCCCTGAAGAAGAAGATTAGGAATGACAGAATGTGTGAGTGGTACTCCTGATCAATGTTAAGCTGAGAGAAGAGAGAAGCAGTGACATACAGAGAGGCTGGAAGCAGCTCTCAGGTGTTCTCTGGTAAGTGAAGTTCTTCACTTTCATTCTAAAGCTTTGTGGATTTTTTTGCAGACAATGGATGGCGTAGCTATGGTTTTCTATTTTAAGTGTTAAGAATGCATGTTCCTTGGGTGAATATTACTCTCTGTTGTTATTGCTTTTGGTTGTGGGAGGTTAATTTTGTTGAAGAATGGTTTAATGTCCTGTGGTGGTGTTGTTCCTAGATGTTGTGAAATATTATGCTTGAATTATTATTCTGTTATATTCGAATTGTGGGTTTATGCCCACTGTGAGTATTCTGGGTTACACTATATTCATTGATGAATAAAAGCACTCTGAGAATATGTTGGTTTAAGTTAGAATTGAGTAAAAGCATGAATACACTTTGCAATTAGGTTGATTTTGGAATTGTAAGATCTAAGTTGAGTGTTTTGCATAATAGACTGATACCCTATTAATGAACATGTTTTCTATTGTTGGATAGTAAGCTAGGGTTGGTTGGTTCAGTGACTTAATAATATGTCTTGTAATTGTCAGGATGAATTACATTTCGTTTTAGACGTTAACAAGTTCTTATTATTACTACGGAATTAGGGATAAGATGAAATGTATAAGTTATAATTATTAACGATAAATGTTATTAATTTCTGAAGGTACTAAATGAGAAGAAAAAGATAACGGTTAAGTGTCGATATGCATTAAAGCCTCAAGATAAGGATTGGGTAAAGTCTTGACCGTCAAAGCCCTATCCACAAGTAGTGTGCGTGAGTTGTGTAGATTCCTTATTGTTAGTTTCCTGCACTTCTCTTTACTATAATTCTTATCTTTTACTGCAAATTCTTACATTAGTAGAAATGTGATGAATGAATGATAATTCGATGACGTTAAGCATGTAGAATAGAATGATGAAATGGAGGGTGACATGATACGTACGTATGATTATGAATGAAAGAATTTCTTTTGTTCTACGCAATTTATTATATTCATTTGTTGTAGTTTCCCTAGTTGTTAATGATTACTCCATTATTTGTTCTATACAATTAACTGTATCATTTATTGTAAATTCCTTAGGTGTTAATGCTAATCAATCAAGCATGTGCAAATTATTTAGGATAATAACTATAAAAGCATCATTAACATATTTAACAATCTTGAGCACGTTTAATTAAATAGAACTTTCTGCATGTTTAAGTAACCAAACTATTAAGTGTATTCTGTTTAATTATTTGAAACAAAGCATATTTAATCAACTATAATGTATGTAATACCCCGAATTTTTATATCGAAATTTAATAAAGTTAATTTGGAAAGTAATTTGGGATAATTGGATTAATCGGATAATTATCGGGGTATTACCAAAGACGTAATCCTGAGTTTTTACTTTAAAGAATTTGTTAAGATTAAACGAAAATTATAGTAATTAAAATTAATATATCAATTTAATAGATTAAATTATAATATTTGAAATTACTTATAATCGTTTTTAAATTAAGGATTTATCATTTTAAATTAAAGATTTATTGAATAAATGAGGGTTAAACTATTGGGGGTTAAATTGCAAGGGGATTAAATAAGTTGGATTAATTAAGATTTAATTGTTGGGGGTTTAATTAGTCATTAGGTTAAAGCAAATTGCAGAAGAGGTGTGGAGTGTATGAACTGGTTCAGCTGAATTGGTTCACACAACCGAACTGCCAAAGGCCAAAGAAATGGCCTTCGGCCTTTCTTTGCAAAAGAGAACAGACGGGGGGAGGGAGTGAGAACGAACGAGAGAGAGGAGACACAGAGACGAGAAGGAGAGGGGTGAGCGAGGGACGAGCCAACGACGAAGAAGGGGAGACGTCATCTGGCGAATGGCAAGCTGATGGCATCGGTGATTTTGGGTTTCTGCTCGTAGGTCATCGGTTTTGGGCATCAGGTCGCGAAGAGCATTGATGCTCTGTTGTCTCCCGGGGCTCATTGGCGATGGAACGACGACGGCAAGGCTCGGCGGCAGTCGATTGGTGACGACGAAGGGGCAAGCAATGGGTTGGTGAGTGACGGGCTGCGATTGACGCTTCGGGTCGATATGGAAGGGGAGCTGGCTGATCGGGCATGGTTTGACTGTAGGTTTCCGTCCAGTTTGTGTGGGCTGATCTGGTTTGTCTTGCTGGCCTTGTTTGGTATCTGGCTGGCCGACAGATTGGTGGCTGGCGTAGATGACAATGGACAGGTTAGAGGCAGGGGATGGTCGAGCGTGTGGAGAACAGCTTCTGAAAAGCTAGAAGATTTGAGGAAAATATTGTCGGAGCAATGTCTGCTGGCTGGAGATGTTAACTTGACAGAATGGGAGACGAGATGAAGTTCCTAGCTCTAGAGAATGTGGGAGAAATGGAGACTGAGCTGTGAGGGGTCTCTGGAGCTGGAGTGTCAGCCGGTAGCTGATGGAAGGAGTTCCCTGCACTCGGGTCTGCTCCTATCTTAAGGTATGGGTAAAAGGAAAGAGAAGGATAACGATTAAGTGCAATACGCGATAAAGCTTTGAGGTAAGGAAATAGGGGTGCTTTGGCCATTGAGGCCCTACACCACAAGTAGTGTGTGTGAGTTGTGTCGATTTTCCTTGATGTCTATGGTTTAAAATCTTGGTTGAGTAATTCCTGCAATGTTTCTTTTACTGCGTATTGAACTCCCTTGTTGTTAATCTCTTATGACCTCTTTACTATAGTTGTTGAAAATAGAATGCCATATGATGCTAGAAAGATGCTAAATATTTATTGTTCGAATGAAGAAAAAATAATGAATGCTTATTGCTCATGGCATAATGATAGTGTATGAAGGAACAAAAGGAAAAGTGATCTGGTTGGTTCCATTTACTTTGCTGAAAGTTTAGTGTTCGCATATTCTTATATCATTTGTTAATATAATAGATTTAGTTTATAATTCTTGGTTCTGGTTAGGAGCTATAAATCTTCTAGTGTATTTAGCACTTATTCATTTAACGCATTTCTTGTCATGATGGATTGCCAAGCATGTTTGCTATTGTCGTTCGTTAATAGATTTTCACATGTGACTTGCTAAGCATGTTTCTATTAGTTAGTTTCTAAATGTACATATTCAAACATAAATGGTTGGATAACCTCGCTGTGTATTCCGCTCGTAAAAGCATGATAAATCGCAATTTCTAGCATGATGAGCATGTTCTATTAGCCATTTGTTAAGCGTGTTCTCGTTAGTCAATTGTTAATTTGTTCACCTTGTTAATACTTGTCATTGTATTCGATCATCAAGCATGTTATTGTTTTCTATTGGTTGGCTATATTTCAATATAAGTGTTTGTTTAGATAAGCATGCCTAGTTAGTTTAGTTTATGGTTATGCTGAGATAAGCACGTGAACCTAATTTTAATTAATCAATCAAGCATGTTTCTATTTCGTCATTCATTAAGCATGTTTCCATTAGTATTCTGATGTGTCCCAAGACCCTACCATTTGAGCTGAGCCATGATGCTCCTTTATATCTAATAAGTTATTATTATGCAGGGGAAACAATTCATGGGAGTTTTCGGAGAAGCCAACATACGAAGACAAGGAAGTTCTGTACCTCGTTCTCAAGTGGAGTCATGCAAATCTTAATCGGCTTAGGCCATATTATCCCGGCTTGGAAGAGCTTACATAGGCTGAAGACACCAAGGTCGTTTAAGAGTATTTTATTAAAGTTTCACGTTAAACTTATGGTTTTAAATGCTTAGGATTTCTGGATGACTGGTTAGGATTTTGTTTTGTTGAATTTAAACTATTTTTGTTGATGTAGGAATGGAGGTGCTCGGTTTGCATGTAAACCGAGCCCTCATGCCCAAATTTTGAAGTTTCAAGGGCAAAGTTGTAATTTATTTTGTTGTAACCTTAGAGTGTTATTTAGGGCACTCTAAGGGAACCTAGAGAGCACTTTTGGGAACCTAAAATCTGATTATTGAATCTTTGTGAGAGTTTTCTCTCTACCCCTTTTTGGTGGTTTGGATTTGCTTCACGGCTTCACCTCCATCATCATAATCGTCTCCTTTGTTCTTGCGTAGCCTAGGAGGAGAGGACTCATACTACCTCTTCCAACAACTTCATCTCAAGGTTTTCCTTGTGGCGTGGAGGTAGAAGACCACGGCAAAAGCTAGGTTGGAGTGGTGTTCTTCAAAACATCCGAACAAATCACCTCTCTTCGCCGAGTGGGAGATAGCGAACCAAATTAGTGCCCTTAGTTCCATTGATTCTCCAAAAAGGTGCTTCTGTAAATTCACCCCCAATTTGTTATTGTTCTGAACTTGTGAATTTTGGTGCTTTATTTGGTGATTTGGAGAAGTAAATTGAAACAATACATTGTTACCCCTTTTATTATCGCAAATCTGTTTTGGATGCTAACCCTAGATCCGCGATTCGACTTGTTACACAATTTTCTTCTGATTTCTCTGAAGATCACTTACTATTATTTTCTCTGTGACTATTGGCCTTCCTGTCCTTGTGAAATGGTGGGTGATTTCGTTTGATTTAGACTTGTAATTTTAAAGATATGACCGTTTTACTAAGATAGGAGCAAAGCTGTTTTTCCGCGAATTTTCCATTTCTGAGTTTCAGATTGCCATACTCATAACTTTGTTTGAACGACGCCTTTCAAGCTGAATTTTGCTGTTGATTTAATATAGTGTGACTACTACTTGCTCTGTAAATTTGAGCTCCAAAGCTCTTATGCAATTGAAGTTATAATTGTTTTAAATCTGGTGTTCGGGTTTAGCACATAGCCGATTATAAGATCCAATTGTTTGTTGACTTGGAGTTTGGACCTATCATTTGGTATCAAAGCCAATTTGGCTTGCATATACTCTATTATTTGGTGATTTGTATCCTACATTATTATGACCAGAGGCCAAACTTTTTCGAGAAGTTACCTTACAGAAGAAGAGGAGTTTTTAGCTTCTATTCCTTCCTTCAGTGGTTCAAAATGGATCGAAGACTATTTAGATTGGGAAGAGGAGTTGGAAGAAATTTTTTTAATTCATAAATTTTCAGATCATAGAAAGGTTAAAATTGCTTCTTTGAGACTTAAAGGAAAAGCTAGCCTTTGGTGGAGAAGATTAAATTCTGAGAGAAGAGAAGAGGGCAAAGAAGTTATAAGTTCGTGGATGTTGATGAAGAGATTTTTTAGAAGCAACTATGCTACGAACCTTACGAAGGTAGTCTTGTCTTTTCCACGACCAATTCGATCCAAGAAGAGTGTTTCAAAAAGGCAGCAAGCCTAAGAGTTGAACTTTGAGCGCTCTTTGCAACATATAGTTCAACAACTTGACAGACTCTCAGCTTTAATAAAGTCTGCAAACTCTCAACCTATGCAACCAATTGATCATAAAGAAATAGTTGAAGAATATCTGTGGGTTGAAGAAAAGAAGAATGATAACTCTTTGGTATTGGATTATGTTAAAGAAGACTTTGAAGAAGTTGTTTTTCCACTTGAAGGTCTACTTCTTGAAACTGAATCTCGCATGAAAAAGGAAGACAATTCTGAAGAGTCGCATAGCCTGAGTTGTTCCAACTTAACTCTTCCTATTTTAAGATCAATCGAAGGACCACTTCATGAGGAGGAATGTAAAGATATCTCCTTGGCAGCCACTGTTGAGAAGGAAGAAGTGTTGGACACTAAGACTGAGTTCCAGCTTGTTGATCAATTATTCAAGAAAAGTTCAGAGTTACAGGCAACCGCAGAAACAGAAGAAGAACATAGAGAAAAGATTGTTTTGCCCAATCCTAGAGTAGACTTGGAATTCATCCACTAACCTTCACTCATTGATACTGAATTAAAGTGTGCAACATGTAAAACTCCTCTAGTGATGGCAAGAAGGGAACCATTAGTTTTGACTAGACTTCGAAGGGAGATTGAAGAAAGAAAAATGTCAAATCAAATTTGTAGATTGTATACACGGTGGGAGCAGAACTTGGATTTTTGTCCTTACATTCGACATCATAAGAAGAACATGGTAGAAAATGCTACTTTACTTATATTTGGAAGCGAGCTACTAGATTATCATCCATATGCGATTAAGTACAAGAACAAGAAGACGACAATATTGACTGGTGCACTAAAATCAAGGTATTCTCTCTTGTCCGAGTTAAATGCTAAACTTTTTGGATTTTATTGGATTAAAAGGCTGCATATTGATGATAAAGGCTCTAGTCCTTGGAATGTTTTATATACTAAAGAGCTTAAGGATGGGTATGACCCCATGGAAGACATTTTCTTGAAAGATGGCAATCCTAGGATACTATTGAGCGGGCTTCTAAAATTCACCGTATTTGTAGTTCAAGGTGCGGATCTAACTCGCTACTTTGGAGAAAAGAAGATTTGTGAGACTTAGTGGAAATTTTTCTTTTGGTATCATAAGCATGAAGAAAGTGCATGGAAACAAAGCCTTAATGGCCGAAAAGGAATGATAGACTATCTAGATATGATCATTGAAGGTTTTATTATTGTTCTTTTATATGGGCACTCTGATAAGAATGAGTTGACTCATGATGTCAACAAATGTTTCCTATTTGACCCGAGTGGACGATGTGTTGGTGAACCTTGAAAGAGTTGTTCCAGGAAGCACATACATAAATTTATTCTCGGATTGTGGAAAGATGACCGAGCTGGTATGTTTGCTGCAATTTTCTAATATTTGTAATGCGAATTCTGCTATGGAAATTTTGGATTTTGTTGGGATTGATGCAGCATGTATGAAATTTGAGCTTATTTGGATGCGGATTGTTGATTGTGTGTCATTTTCAAGATAGTATCCAAAACTGTAATTTTGCTTGTACCATTTCGGTTAGTGGGTTCCCTTCAGCGTAACTTCTGTGTTAGAACGATTTTAATTGTGAATTTTGGTGGAGGGTTTCCTCACTCATAAATGTATGTGTTGTCCAAATTTCGTGAAAAAATGCTATGAATTATCCAAGATATGGCTATTACAAGTTCACTCTGAAAACTGCCATTATGAGAAATTAGTCTTGTCAATCCAAACAGGTTTTAGTGTTTCTATCATAACTTTTTATTGCCTTGGAGTTTGGCCTTGAAATTTTGAGGGTTTATTTTTAACATGTATCGTGATGGACTGTCCAAAAACCAAGACTAAATGCCACCAATTAGCCCATTTTTATTGCTGTCGAAACTACACCAACTGCTGCCAATTCCTAATTTCTTCCTTGTGCAATTATATGTTTCATGGTGTTTCATTGAGGTTGATGGAAACAAAAACATTATACAAAATGGAATTGGATTCATGCTCAAGCTCCCAAAGCTTCCAAAGCTTCCAAAACTTCCAAACATGGTTGTAAGGGTACTTGAAGAGGTAAAAAAGAAATAGTGGGTTAAGCCATGGATTTGAGGTCAAATCCTCAATCACCTCGGGAGGATGATGTGTCCCAAGACCCTACCGTTTGAGCCAAGCCATGATGCTCCTTTATATCTAATAAGTTATTATTTTGTAGGGGAAACAATTCATGAGAGTTTACGGAGAAGCCAACATACGAAGACAAGGAAGTTCTGTACCTCGTTCTTAAGTGGAGTCATGCAAATCTTAATCGGCTTAGGCCATATTATCCTGGCTTGGAAGAGCTTACATAGGCTGAAGACACCAAGGTCGTTTAAGAGTATTGTATTGAAGTTTCACGTTAAACTTATGGTTTTAAATGTTTGGGATTTCTGGATGACTGGTTAGGATTTTGTTTTGTGGAATTTAAATTGTTTTTGTTGATGTAGGAATGGAGGTGCTCGGTTTGCATGTAAACCGAGCCCTCATACCCAAAATTTGAAGTTTCAAGGGCAAAGTTGTAATTTCTTTTGTTGTAACCTTAGAGTGTTATTTAGGGCACTCTAAGAGAACCTTGAGAGCACTTTTGGAAACCTAAAATCTTATTATTGAATCTTTGTGAGAGTTTTCTCTCTACCCCTTTTTGGTGGTTTGGTTTCGCTTCACGGCTTCACCTCCATCATAGTCATCTCCTTTGTTCTTGCATGGCCTAGGAGGAGAGGACTCATACTACCTCTTCCAACAACTTCATCTTGAGGTTGTCCTTGTGGCGTGGAGGTAGAAGACCATGGCAAAAGCTAGGTTGGAGTGGTGTTCTCCAAAACATCCGAACAAGTCGCTTCTCTCTGCCGAGTGGGAGATCGCGGACCAACTTAGTGCCCTTAGTTCCATTGATTCTCCAAAAAGGTGCTTCTGTAAATTCACCCCCAATTTGTTATTGTTCTGTAATTGTGAAGTTTGGGGCTTTATTTGGTGATTTGGAGAAGTAAATTGAAGCAATACATTGTTACCCCTTTTGTTATCGCAAATCTGTTTTGGATGCTAACCCTAGATCCGCGATTCGACTTGTTACACAATTTTCTTCTGATTTCTCTGAAGATCACTACTATAATTTTCTTTGTGACTATTGGCCTTCCTGTCCTTGTGAAATGGTGAGTGATTTCGTTTGATTTGGACTTGTAATTTTAAAGATATGACCATTTTACTAACATAGGCGCAAAGCTATTTTTCCATGAATTTTCCATTTCCGAGTTTCAGATTGCCATACTCATAACTTCGTTTGAATGATGCCTTTCAAGCTGAATTTTTCTGGTGATTTAATATAGTGTGACTACTAGCTGCTCTCTAAATATGAGTTCCAAAGCTCTTATGCAATTGAAGTTATAATTGTTTTAAATCTAGTGTTCGGATTTAACACATAACTGATTATAAGATTCGATTGTTTGTTGACTTTGAGTTTGGGACCTATCATATTTGTTAAGAAGGAATCAATTACTAAATATGCTTTCACGAATTGTTTGGTGAGCATGTTACTATTAGTTATTATTAAGCACGTTTTGTTAACCAATTGTTAAGTATGTTTCTGTTATTAGTTCAATTTAGTTTATTAAGCACGCTCCCAGCAATTTGTTGTTAAACATGATTAGCTGATACTAAATCTAAGTATGATTAGTTAACTAGGATAGAAGCATGAAATCAATCTTTGAGCAAGAAAATCAATTAGGATAATTAACTAGATAATTATAATCCCTTCTTGAGTATGTTAATTATTTAGTTGTAAATAATAACAAGTTCTTGAGCATGTTAATTAAATTATGCCTTACTTTAATATGCACATCGCTTACTGATCTGTTGTATTCCCTTTATTATTGTGAATTACGTATCCAAGCATGATCCCCGAGGTTTAATTAGTTATATAATTGCTTCCTTCATATGTTGTACCTTATTGGGTGTTTCTTTGTTATTACTTGTCTTTGTGTACTTGTTCAGTTACTGCTATTCCTTTTATTTGCGCTTTTAATTTAGGTCCTGTCTTCTATATGCGCACTTCAATTCCTATTAAAGTTATGTTAAAGTTATGTTATATGCATCGTGCGTCATGTTAGGTTGATATCATAATAATAAAAACCAAGTAGGGGGTACCCCACCGGGGTGGTACCCACATGCATGAGTGAGGAAAAATGCTAAGAACAAGAACGTTTCAGGATGGGCGGGACATGCACATCACTGAAAGAAACCCCCCGGCGGGATACGCCGGAAGGGCAGAAACCCTGAAGGTTGGATACGTCAGAAGGGGAGGAACCTTGGAGGCGGGATATGCCGAAAAGGGGACGACCAGGGAGTTGGGGTAGATCGGTAGTTCGGATCTTGCTTAGCAGCTAGGATAAACCCTCACCTAGTTGGGAAAAGGACTAGCATGCGAACAGGAGGTTACAGTTGTACAGCTAGGCCATCTCAAAGGACCACCCCTAATCTCCAACTCGAAGTACGAGTAAAGAATCAAGAACCAACAAACGTAATAAAAGAATTGGTTTTGGGTGGCTCCCATTCCAAGAAGAATTAAAGAGAGTGATATACATAATTGTTTTCCCCCATTTCCTTACTAAGCATTTAGGCTTACAGTTACTTGTGGTGTAGGTACAAACGACGAACAGATGATAAGTAGATGATAAACACATAATGAAACAGGGATGAAAGATTTGCACGCGCGAGACTCAGGGGCTGGCCAGACAAAGAAAAAGAATTGAGTAAACAGTTGTAATTACATAAGTTTTATTATGTTGTATTCTCTTGTTTAGTTTATTCTTTAAATGATTCATTTGCATTTCCGCCAATGTTTTACAATGATTTATTTTATAACGCTTTCGCACATTTTATCAATTGGTTTTCATAACGAGTTTTAAGAAAGAGTCAGTAGTGATCCGGTTAGATGCACTCTGATACATTTTGTTTTAAAAGAAAGAAATTTCAAATTTTCACGCATTTTCAAGGAATTACAAAAATTCGAGTCGTTACAGCTGGTATCAGAGCAGTGGTTTTAAAAATGATTTTGTGAACTACTCTGATCGTTTTTAAAACTAAGTCCATAGATTGCTTATTTGTTTTACTACGCTTTAAAAGAGCTCTAGTACATTTGTCGAGTAAAAATATTTTGTAAAGAAGCCTGTCTGCTAGCGCGAGGCTCGACGTAGAAAATCCTTCATCGCTGTAAGTATACTTCCTAATGCTTTCCTAATACTTTAATAATGTGTGATTTCCTTATTATAGTTCGATAAATGAATTGTTAGGAACTAAGTGTAGGGACTAGCGGACTAAGTAGCCTTGGCAGTAAGTATTTTGTTGTATCTTGGGTTGGTAAATTCGCGAGTGTACTCAATATCGTTGGATGTTACATTTTGGATTTGGATTCTTGGATTTTGGATTGAGATAAGTGAATATTCTAGAACTGTTTGAGATTTTCTACAGGATTTTAGCTTTGGGGGAGTGTAAAAATAGGGGAGACTTTACCTTAATTTTTGGAAAATAAGTAAAAAGGAAATCCCAAGTGAAGTTAGATAAACTAGATATATAAACGAAGTCACATAGGTTCCCCCGGATTAGATAGAGTCTAGATTAGTTACTAACCGAACCATTGGAAGCACACTTAAAACTAAACCAAAGCAAAAGAAGAGGATTCCACTAACCAATTAGTCATCCCCTTAGTATGACCTTGAAGAAAAACCTAGCAACTAAAGTTGGACTTTTATGGAAGGTAGTCGAAAGAAGAACCTGCTGGGTAAAATAAGTTGATCCCTACATAGGTAAGAATTCTCTCAAGGATGAGAAGGGTGTTGAAGGGCAGTTGACTAAGAATGTGTTAGGTTATATTCCTATAAGGACGGGAGGTTCAAGGTTTAGTCTGGTGGTACGACCAACTTGGATTCGACGGTGGCTTCCAACATAAGTGGAATAATATTGAACTAAGTGTTAGACTTGGAGAAGTCAAATATGTCGGACTTGGACTGTGTTCTTCATCTCAGTTTGAACTCATTCAAGGTAACCAAGAACATAACTGCACAACTGTATGGCAAGAGCAGATTTAATCGGTTGAGCTTCTCCTAGAACGAGTACAGAAACAAAGACGGGGGTAGAAACTGGAACAGCAATGAAAACAGAAACGAAGACGAAAACGGAGACGGAAACAGAAATGGAAACGGAGATGAAAACAGAAATGGAAATGGAGACAGAAACGAAAATAGAAACGAAGTTTCTAGAGTGATTTCTAGGAACAGATACGAAAACGGGAATGGGAATAGAAACAAAAACGGGAACAGGAACGGAAATGGAAACGGGAATGGGAACAGAGACAGGAATGGGAATGGAAATGGGAACGGGAACGGGAATAGAGACAGAAATGGGAATGGATACGGGAACACGAGCTGAACTCGGATTGGAAACGAGTACATATACAAAAACATAAGCAAGACAGAACGCGTCTGACTTAGCCATGGAGCGGTGTAGCTCATGACTCGGGAAAGCTTGGATGGACGGATTTGATGGCAGAAAGCATGTTTGAGCATGCCGTAGTTGTAGGTGAGAGAGAGAAAAATATAAGTACTAAGCCTTGAGTCACGAAGTGTGAGGGACTTGAAGAGAAGAACGGTGAAGAAGAGGTGAGTACGACGTCAAGTTATGAGTTTAGCCTTTAGGATTTTGCTCTTGCAGACGAATGCGGACGAGACCATTGCATCTGCACTCTTCTAAAATAGCCTAGCTCTGCATAATTTTTTGGGATTTAATATCTAAACTCTAGTTGTGTAGTCATTTACCACACGCGATTTCTCGACAAGAAATTCTCCCCAATGTAGGCGCCGACCTCCCCTTCCAGAACTGACCTCCTCTCTGCCATTCAGCTACGACTTGTCTCCTCTCCAAGGCATAAGCCATCATTTCCTTCCTTTTGTCTAGCCATTCTTCTCTGGGCATTTTCTCTCTTCCTGCGTGAGTCTCCTTTCTACGAGTGAGAGCTTCTGATGTGCCCCAAGTTCCGGAACTTGAGCCCGAGCCAAGAGCTTTTTTATTTTCTAACTTTTTATTTATTTTGTAGGTTTTTGAATCAAATAAGAAAGAGGAGTTGGCATTTGAACTAATGGAGATATTGTAATCTTTGGGAGGAAATTATAGGTTTTCCATTTCCGCCTAAAACCGGAGCTGTGGACGTTCAAGGGCTATTTTGACAATCGGGACAGCTTCGTTTCAACTTTCGTCCTTCATATGAATTGTAACCAATAGACAGAGCTTTCCAACGAGCTCTTGAACGTAATATTTGGATTTCATTTGGTATGTCAAATGTACATTTTACAGAGTCTAAAAAAATCCCACTCGGGATTTTTAATTTTTGTGTAAGTCATGTCTATTTGTTTAAGTTAGGGTCAATTTGGTCTTTTTGCCTATTTTGTAAACATTCTGGGTTAAAACCCTACCTGGTTGCAATTGGAAAGGGACTTTGATGAATTAAGAAAATTGATTCTCTTTTGAGAGAAGACACCCACGGCCTCCCCCCTCCCCTTAGCGCCGATTTCATCCATCCCCCAAGCAAGGCTCCTCTTGAAGCTTCTCAACCTTGCGTCATTGGGATATTGTTTCTTCCAATCCTTATTTTTCAAGATAAGATTGTGGTGTGGAGACAAGAGAACTTTCCAACCTTGGAGAGTGTTGGTTTTCGACCAACCCCAAAGTCACCCCTCTCACTAGGAGGTCCGCGGACTCCATTGTATTCCCTTCTGATTTTTGTGGTTCTTTTATGTTCTTTTCTTGCTCCTTGGATAGCCTATATTCTGGTGATTAAATGAATGTTATGTGTTGAGGAAGCCTTTTGGAGTTTATTGATTGTAAAAGGTTATTTTCGGATTATTGTTGAGTTGTTGAAATCTGTGATTTGTGTTGGATTGTTGTTATCGCTGATTACAGTATCTGTTTGAGGCCCTTACGACGTTCGTCTCCATTTGATGTCTTCTAGTGATTTGTTCAAGAGTAAGATAGTGAGCAACCCTCCAAAAATGAGCTTCATTTGGTAAACGTAGCTCAAGATATTCCGTTTTGAATCTGCACTGGTAAAACTGTCCTGCTGGAAACAGATTTTCGGGTTGTTATTAAAATTGATAGATCTCCTAATCTAGAGTGCTTTTTGGGCTGGATTTTTTATAAAACTCTCCTGATTATATTAAGTTTATGTTCTCCAAAATACAGCTCTAGTTCACGTACACATTTGGAGTTTTATTCATTTCATTTGCTAGTGGTTCGAGGATTGATAATTTTCGGGACAGATTTCACTAAGGCTCTCCATTTGTTTCTTGGAGCTTATCAGCTTCCTTCCTGCATGAGAGTGTGTAAACATGAGTGTAGTGTGGTGAGAATTGGGCGGAGCGGTGGTGTGAGTTGAAGGAGCCGGAGCTGCTGCCATCCGTGAAGCAGCTGGAGCTGTTGTCCTTGCTTGGAGCTGAAGCTGCTACATTGTCGTCCCTGTTAGTTCTTCAATTTAGGTAAGGAAATAGAGGTGTCTTTGGCCTGTCGAGGCCCTACACCACAAGTAGAGTGCGTGAGTGGTAGGATTGTCGATGCTCTATAATATTTCCTTTGACTGATTACTCTATTCCTTGTTGTTAATTGCTCTGTGATATTTCCTCTGTAATTAATGCTTTACACTGTTGATTGCTCTGTAGATTTTTCTAGCTAATAGTGTATATTTCCTTGCTAATTGGTTGTTTTCTTTGTTGGCGTTGTTTCCCTTTGTTGATTAGCTTCCTGCAAAATTTATATATGCGGCTATAATTTCCTGTAAATACTTCCTTGACTGCATATGAGCTCTACAATTGATAGTAATGATTGTGATGAATATTGAATGCGTAAATGGTAGATGGTTATGTGAAGTCTGGAAATGAGCTAAGAGTTTTATTCTGTTACTAGAGGTTTACTTGCTGTTTAGTTATTAACTGTAATGCTGTCATTTCCTACATTATTGTTTGGTTGCCATTACTTCCTCATTCCAGTATGTTTATTTTCCAATCAATTTAGTTAATCGCTAATCAAATCAGCATGTTAATTATCTTAAGCATGTTGATTATTCCTTAAGCTTATTAATAAATCCAACTAGAGTAGTTAATTAACTTAAGCTTGCTTAATTGACTAACTAGGATACTAGTTTAGCATGTTTAGTAATTAATTAACTAACTAGCTGAACATGATAATTAACTAGTGATAAATAATAACGAATCCAAGCATGTTCAACTAACTAGGACACTAGTTGATCATGTTTAGTAAATTAGCATGTTATTTTCTACTAAATCGAAGCATGATTAGTTAACTAGAATAAAGCATATAATCAACTCTTGAGCATGTAATTAATTAAGACTTTACTAGAATAAAAATCGTAACCTTGAAGCATTTTAACCAATCAAATTATGGTAGTGTAACTAATCGTATATTCTAAGCATGCAATTAACTAATTTTGTAATTTGAGTGTAATTAACTAGGATAATAAACTAGACCATTAATTGTAGTATATTTACTTGATTAGAATAAAAGCATGCTTAACCAATTAGAATATGAATTGCGAATTCATAAGCACGTTTCCTATTTTCAACTAATTATCATCTAAAGCATGTTTACATTCTCATTGTGAGCATGTTTAGTTCAATCTCGCTAAGTGTCAGAGCATGTTTAGTTAATTGTAATTCATCGCATGTTTAACTTACCAATTCTTATTATTCATTTGCCATTTCAATTCAATACAATTGTTCTCTGTGTGCGCATTCAATTTCTGTTATACATTATATGCACAATTTCAATTACAACTACTTTTATTTTAATGCGCACTTCAATTTCTATTAATGTTACGTTATAAAGCATCATGCATCATATATCATGTTAGGTTTAGAATGTATGGTCATGCATCATGTTAATAGAAACTAATATGGAGTTCCACCTTGGTGGTGATACTCACACATGCATAAGTGAGGTAAAATGTTAAGAAAATGAAGCAAATAGGGAGTTTGAGGGCAAATAAGTAGCAGTTCTAGTCTGCAATCTAGTCAAAGCCCCTCCCTCTTAGGGTATGGGAGTTCTAGTTGCAAATACAAGGTTAGATCCGATCACTATTCCATCACAGAGAAAATCCTCCAATCTCCTGCTCGATGTACGAGTAATGAACGAATGAACTAATGTAAAGTAATGAACGAACGAATGGCTTAATGAAAGGATTGGTTTGGGTGGCCCCCCATTCTAAAAAGAACTAAAGAAAGGCATATCACGTTGCATTAAACCATTTTCCTTACTGGGCCATTATGCTCATGTATACTTGTGGTGTAGGTACAAATGACGAAAAGATAATAACGCAGGAATGAGGGATTTGCACACGCGAGGATTGAGGCTGGCCAGGCTAGAAGAGAATAAAAGAGAGAAAGATTGTAAATGAATTTTATTTAAGTGTTTAGTTTTTATTTCTCAAAAGGCAGTATTAAATTGTTTAGCTTTCACATATCAAAGTATTTATGCTTCCGCAATGCTATAAACAAATGATTTTATAACGCTTCTACATTTTTATTAATTGAATTTTCAATACAAGTCTAACAAAAGGTTGGTAGCAGTCTAGTTTAGACGCACTCTGATATTTGTTTTGAAAGCGATTTCAATGGTTTTATGAAAGCTTTAAAGTTTTTGCATTTTTAAAGGATTTAAGAAAAATCGGGTCGTTACAGTGGCGATTGAGTTTAGCAACTAACTTTTGTGACGCTTTACGTCAAAACCATTTTGATACGTGTCTTTATTTTATGACAATTAAAGGACTTTTCAAAAATATGGGACTTTTACACTTGAGATTTGACGAGGATCTTTACTTTATCTTTAAATGAAAGGTTTTTCCTGCGATTATTTTACCAAGTATGGTTATATTATATGGTTGGCTTTTAAGTCATGCTTTCGATGAAAACGATTTCAAGAAAAAAAAAGGCAGGTGTTACAACCTTCTTTGACCTTCATGGGTTGATAGTTCTTCTATTTGGGCTCATGTCGAGTTACCTTCCATGTAAAGACTTCCTTGGTCTCCAACCTTGAACACTTGGACTTTCCATAATAATTACTCTCTGTTCTATGGGCTTTTGACATAACAAAAAAAACTCCAAATTTAATGATCTAACCTATTCTAGAAAGCGTAAGAAGTCAGCTACAATTTGTATGCAGCACTCTTTTTGAAATGACATCATTTTAAATGCCAAAATAGTCAAACACTTGTCAGAGGTCAAAAGGAAGACAGTTTTGGAAAGTCTTTCCATTTCTCTTGCATTGCTCTTGAACTTCCACTTATGCTTGACCTTGAATGATTCTATGATATTCTTTAAGGCTTGATTAATAATAGAATGGACTCGTAGTCCATCAAACTATTTGTAATGACCTAGATTTTTTGTTACTTAGAAAATCGCTTAAAATTAAACCTTTTTAAATTGTGATCAGAGTTCTTTTCTAAAAAGTATGACCATTAAAAACCCTTTTCTTAGACTTGTTAATAAAATCATTTTAAGCAGTGGAAAGCTATAATTATAAAATCTTTTCTCAAAACGTAGCAGAAGTATAAATAATTCATTAGACAAGACAGTAAATAAACTAGTATTTTAAATTTATAAAATCCTTTTCTCTTTTACTTTCCTTAGCTTAGCTAGCCACAAGTTCTGCCCGTGCAAATCCTTCATCAACTGCTCATTCATCTGTTCTCTTACATGTACCTACACCATTAGCAAACTGTGAGTCCAAGGCCCAGTAAGAAATGAGATATGCAATATGATGTATGTCTCTAACTCATTATGTCATAATGGGTACCGCCCCAAATCATTCTTTTCTTTACGTTTCATTCATTCATTCATTCCTCGTACATCGAGTTGGGAGATTAGAGGAATCTGTGACTGAAAGAATAGTCTCTTCGTCGGCTTCTAACCACATAAGGTAGAAAGTCCTGCAACCCGACAAGGGAAGGGCTTAATTCTTCTAGTCTACCTTGTTAGATCTGAACTATCCAGCTATCCTCCAACTTCCTTTTTCTTTAAGTTTCATTCATTCATTCATTCATTCCTCGTACATTGAGTTGGGAGATTGGAGGAATCTGTGTCAGAGAGAATAGTCTCTTTGTCGGCTTCAACCACCTAGGGTAAACAGTCTCGCAACCCAACAAGGGAAGGGCTTAATTCTTCTAGTCTACCTGGTTAGATCCGAACTACCTCTCCCTCCCCCAACTCCCCTTTTCAATTCATTCATTTTCTTTATTCATTTTCCTCACGTAAATGCATATGAATACCCCTTCCGATGGGGCATTTCCTACTTGTTTCTATTAGCATGATGCATGTCAATGAGAAGCAGTAATCACAACAATGTAAAAGTATGAGTCATGAAGCAGTAATCAGAACAATATAAAAGAATGAAACATGAAAATCTACTAACATACTATACATGGCAATATACTCTAAAACATGCTTGAAATTTAAGGGAAACAACAACAATATAGGAATGCTTGGTAATTTAAAGAAAGCAATAACAATATAGATATGCTTGGCAGTTTAAAGGACATAATAACAATATAGACATGCTCGGTAATTTAAAGAAAACAATAACAATATAGACATGCTTGTTAATTTAAAGAAAATAATAACAATATGATAACATCCTAAACATGCTTAGAGATTAAATTAATAATGTGCGAATAGCATAGGTATAATAAATAAAGGAACATAGTAGAAATGCTAACAAACAATCAAAGGAAAGACATTGGTTATGGTGTAGGGCCTCCTCAGGCCAACGACTGTACCCATTTCTTACCTCAAAGCCTTAACGTGTATTAGCACTTAATCGTTATCCTTCTTTTCCTTTTCAATACCTTCATGATTAAAACATTTACTCATTCATAATCATAACTTATTAATTTCATTCTTTTCCTATCGTTAATTACATAGTAATTCTAGGAACTCCTTTGACACCCCAAAACGGAATATAACACTTAACAATTCTAACATTCTCAACTTAACAGCTTCACCATTATCTATACCCTTAATCTTTATTCATCACTAGATAAAGTTTCATAATCCAAACTCAATATCCATTTTTAGCTAATTAACAACTCATTTTCCAACAACATAACCCCTCTATACTTATCAACGTCCAACAATAATTAAAGGCCTCAACCATTTATCAGTTTCTAACAACTACAACAGAGAACAAATCCATTAGATCAACATTTCCTCAACTTAGCATTACATATTATAGATAAAAGAACCATGGTTTAGCGGGCAACCAAACACATTCCAAAACTAATAGAAGGCATTATCCACCAACAAAGTATAATCCTAACACTATTCATCCATTAACAAAGTAGGAATATTCATAAAATCCATAATATAGTTGAAGGAAGTCACTCACTAGATGACACCCGAGAGCAGCTTCCAACATCCCTGCAACCCAACTTCTCTAGAGTCTTTACTTCCATGGTTTACAACCCACAACCGGAAGCTTCATCAACTCACACAGAGAGCTTAGCCAAAATTGCAATTTCATAAACCAAAGGAGGAGGACATTACCTAGAGACAGAAATAGACCAGAGAGTTCCATCCCTCTCATCCAGAGCCTCTCCCTTACACTCTGTCTTTCTTAGTTTTCCTTATTGTTTTCTCCCATGGCTTAGCCTTCCAGAGAGCATTTCACTCTCTACTCTATCTCCAATTCTCTCAACTCAGCTAACCCGAGAATATTTCTTTGCCAGCCTTCCCCACTTCCTTTGCATTCCTAATTCACCAGAGAGCACTCCTTACCATGCCTCTGCCACAGACACCAGTGGGAGTCCCAAAGCCATGCCTTGACATTACCATTCCTCACGCACGTCCATGTTGTCGTCTTCATTAGATCAGGACAGACCAGTTCAGTCCGACTCGCAAGCTAGACCACAAGTCCTTCAGCAGTTTCTTCACGAACCATCAGCTCTCTGCCATTGCCAATCCGACGTGTCATTCACCACCTCCTGGCAGTCGCCATTCCATCGTCATCGAGCATTACCAGTTACCCAAAATTGACAGAGTATCACAGCTCACCATGACTCAAAACTTTGCACTGAACCATCCCGCAAAGCTGCTACCTCAAGCCCTAGCCTAAAATCGCTCGCCCAAAACCGCTCATCGCTCACCGCTCACCGGACAACGCACATGATTAAAGCTGTCCCTAGCACCCAAGCCCGAGCTTCCACTTCTCTCTCGCATCCCTCTCTCGCTTGCTATAGATTGGCCACTCTCCCTCCTTTTCTCCTCAAATTGAACTGGTCCACGTGGGAGAACCGGTTTACACCTCTATTTAATCCCCTTTATTTTAATTCTTCCATTCTGTGACATCTGCTCACCATTTACGCTAAGGGGGATGTCCAGTCCTCATGAGGGACGTCCGTTGCCTTCACGTTTAATTCGTTTGTCAGTTTTTTCACTGCAACGGACGTCCATTCCTCATGAGGGACGTCCATCGCCTTCACATTTTATTCGTCTGTTAGGGATGTCCATCCAACCCAACGGATGACCATCTTTTTTGCCATGAGGGACGTCTGTTTTTCTATATGGAACGTTTGTCCCTTCCTAAAGTGGCTCCCTTCTTCACTCTCAAAAATGTCGTCCCACTTAATATTAACGTCATTCCTTTTTCTTTAAATCTTGAACGTCCTTCATCCCTAAAGTACGTCCAGAGCTTCCCACAACAACGCCATTCTACTTACATACTAACGCCCATCTTCACAAAGAACGTCCGTCCAACCAAAAGGAGTCCATTCCCCCAACAACGGACCTCCATCCCTCTATAAAGGACGTTCGTTCTATCCTACATCAAACATTCATCTTCCCCCCAGCGATGCTCGCCTTTCCCAAAGGCATCCGTCGACTCACACAACACAGGGGATGTCCGTCGTACTACAAGGGATGTCCGCCATTCACATAAAAACATCATGGATGTAAATTAGTCATACCCTGCTCTTCTCTCTCTTCACTTCTAATTAATCCAACAATTTAATCACCCTAAATACCCACTTAACCACTCCTAATAATTTCATCTAATAAATCTTTAATGATTATCCACATAATCCAATTACACCCAGTTAATTTTCTAATTATTCTTTACTTAATCTCCCTCCTTATATAAATTTCGTCCTCAAAATTTGCTCAATGTAATTACTCCCTTCAATCTACTACTCAATTTTCCTCTTAGATCCATGTAAGTCTTGTTTCCCTTTTCGTATTCATACCCATTTTTGTTTATGTTTCTATTTTTGTTTCTATATCCGTATCTATTTCTGTCTCCGTATCCATATCCGTTTTTGTGTCCGTTTCTGTGTCCGAACCCATATCTGTTTTCATATCCGTATTTGTTCTTGTATTTGTATCCGTAGTTGTATCCTTTTCCGTATCCGTTTCAATTTCTGTTTTCGTATTTGTTCCTGTTTTCGTATCCGTATCTGTATATGTTTCTGTTTCGGTTTTCGTTTCTGTATCTGTTCTCGTATCCAAGTCTATTTCTGTTTATGTTCCCATTTCTGTTTCCATATGTGTATCTATATCCATGTCCATTTCTAGAAATTTGTTTCTAGAAATTTGTTTTTGTTTCCATTTTCGTATCCGTATCTGTATCCATATCCCTCTCTGTTTCTATTTTTCATTTTCATAGCCGTATCTATATCCATATCTGTCTCTATTTTTGTTTTTCTATCCATCTCTGTTTTCGTATCCATTTCTATTTTTGTATCCGTATCCATTTCTATTTCCGTATCTATCTCCGTCTCCATTTCTGTTTCTGTATCAGTATCTGTTTCCGTATCCGTATTTGTATCCGTATCCATATCACTTTCTATTTTGTTTTCTGTTTCAATACCCATTTCTATTTCAGTACCTATTTCTGTTTCCATATCTGTATCTGTATCTGTTTTCGCTTCGTCCTATGCGTGTGGCTGAAAACTTACGATAGAATCACTCAATTTCGAACTCCGATCTTTTACTTCTTTAATGTCAAGAGCTTTTGATACCATTTTAGAGTAAGCCACATCTTGAGTTCCCGACACCATTACTCCTTCAAGAATTTCTGTCTTAAGTCCTTGCACAAAGTGGTGTACCACATGCTCATTGTTGTTCACTCGATGCGAGGCGAACCATGACAACACCTCAAACTAGCGCACATACTCAGAAACTGACACTTCCTGCTGTAGCTGAGTAAATTCCACCAATTTCTTCGTACTCATTGTGTGATTGAAATATTTTTCATTGAAAAATCTCTTGAATTCTGTCCAAGTCATTACAGCCACATACGTGACTATCCCGATAGGATCCCGGCAAGATCTCATGTCCTTAACCAGCATAAACATGGCACATGCTACCCTCCTCTACTTCTCTTATACTAACACTTCCTGTTTTACCATGTGCAACCATGTCCTCCACCATCCTGATTTATTCCTCAGCATCGTCTAGATCCACATTAAAATATGTATATAGTTTAACTTTTTATTTTTATTTTATCTTTTATCTTCTACGTTTTTGTTCTTATCTTTCTTTTATGCCTTCGTTCTTATAAACCTCTCCAAGTTCTGGGACTACCGCTTCAATTGTTGAGATTATCATCCTCCCAATTCGGCTTAGTCTTTAGTCCTTAATATTCTTCCTTCCCATAACAATTTTATCCTCTATCTAGTCCTTTGCAACCTAGGTGACCCCGTTTAATTATCTATTTGGTCTAGTTTATGCAGGATTTTTCTTTCACTTATCTTCTCTTTCTAATTTATAAAAATTTGGGCAGAGACTCCCCTGTTTTTACACTCCCCCATAGCTATATTTCATACATCCTGCACAAAATCACAAGCAGTTCCAGGATTCTCTATCTTCTATCATGTACATCAATATGCTATAACTTAAATAAAATGATCTCTTTATCTGTAACCAGAACATTTTCTACAACTCGTTCTCTAACCATGATATCATTTCAGTTATAGTTAAAGTACTTAAACTAAATAAACACTTAAAACAATTCTATTAGCGTACTTACAGTTGATGGAGTATTTCCATGTCGAAGCGTGTGCTGGTAGGCAGTCTACAGAACTGTTTTTAAAACACAATTGTTCTGATACCAACTGTAACGACCTAGATTTTTCTTACTTAGAAAATAGCTTCAAATAAAACCTTTTTAAATTATGATCAAAGTTCTTTTCTAAAAAGTTGGACCATTAAAAATCCTTTTCTTAGACTCGTTATGAAAATCTTTATAAGTAGTGGAAAACTATAATTATAAAATCTTTTCTCAAAACGTAGTAGAAGCATAAATAATTCATTCGACAAGACAGTAAACAAACTAGTATTTTACATTTATAAAATCCTTTTCTCTTTTACTTTCCTTAGCCTAGCCAGCCACAAGTTCCGCCCATGTATGTCCGTCATCAACTTCTCATTCATTTGTTCTATTGTGTGTACCTACACCATTAGCAAATTATGAATCCAAGGCCCAGTAAGAAATGAGATATGCAATATGATGTATGTCTCTAACTCATTATGTCAGAATGGGTACCGCGACAAACCGTTCTTTTCTTTATGTTTTATTTATTCATTCATTCCTCATACATCGAGTTGGGAGAATGGAAGAATCTATGTTGGAGAGAATAGTCTATTTGTTGGCTTCTAACCACCTAAGGTAGACAGTCCCTCAACCCGACAAGGGAAGGGCTTAATTCTTCCAGTCTACCTGGTTAGATTCGAACTATCCCTCCATCCTCCAACTCCCATTTTCTTTACGTTTCATTGTTTCATTCATTTCTCGTACGTCGAGTTGAGAGATTAGAGAAATCTGTGTCAGATAGAATAATCTCTTTGTCGGCTTCTAACCACCTAGGGCAAATAGTCTCGCAACCCAACAAGGGAATGTCTTAATTCTTCTAGTCTACCTGGTTAGATCCGAAATACCTCTCCATCCCCTAACTCCCCTTTTTCATTCATTCATTTTCCTCACGTAAAGGCATATGAATAACTCTTCTGATGGGGCATTTCCTACTTGTGTTCTATTAACATGATGCATGTCAATGAGAAGCAATAATCACAACAATATAAAAGTATGAGACATAAAGCAGTAATCACAACAATATAAAAGCATGAAACATGAAAATCTACTAACATACTATACATGGTAATATACTCTAAAACATTCTTGGCAATTTAAAGGAAACAATAACAATATAAATATGTTTGGTAATTTAAAGAAAGCAATAGCAACATAGACATGCTTGGCAGTTTAAAGGAAATAATAACAATATAGACATGCTCAATAATTTAAAGAAAGCAATAACAATATAGACATGTTTGTTAAACATGTTTAGAGATTAAATTAATAACGTGCGAACAGCATAGACATAATAAATAAAACACCATAGTAGAAACGCTAACAAACAATCAAAGGAAAGAAACTATGATGTGCTCCAAATCTTAAATCGGCCAAACACCAAGTTATGGACAATCTGTTATATCAACCCGAACACAAAAATTAAACTAAATAGATCTTCAACAGCATACGGCCTTTCGGCTTCAAATTTTCAGGGCAAGTAGTAGACACACAATATTGATTCACTAGCAAAAATCAGCTGAAACGATGTCGCACAAACAAAGTTGTTCGTTGAAGAAAACTTTGCTTGATCTAGGGTTTTTCGAAAAAAATAGTTTTCGAGCCTCTTGAATAAAAATGCACCACTTGCAATATATAACTCCAAATCAATAGCTTCCAACCAACAAATCACCACAACAAAGAATACCATCTATTCAACTCAAATTATAGTAGGGGACTTAAAGGAAAATGAATTGAAAACGGAATACCAAGTTTATCTGTGCACTCCCACTCGGCCGAGAGTAGCGATTGAATTGAATCCTTCACAAAGGACCTCTCCACCTTGGGTTTGCTACATTCTTCTATCTCCTCACGCAAAAGGACACCGTCAAATGAAGATGCTAGAAAAGATAGTGCCAATCTCCCTCTCAAGAACGAACAAGAACAGATAAAGAAGATGGTTTGATTTAGGTTTTGCGTTGATGCTAAGAGTAAATTACAAAAATGCCCTTAAGTTGGCAAAATTTGGGCATGAGGGCTCAGTTTATAACTCTACCCGAGCACCTCAATTCATCAATCCAAATTCAAAAAAATATAATCTGATGTGCCCCAAGACCCTCCACCGAAACCCGAGCCGTGAGGCTTCTTGTTTAATTAATAAGTTGTTATTTTGTAGGTTGGAATAAGCTAAAGAATCTTGAACATGAGCCAAAGCATGAGGATAAAGAGGCTCCTAAGCTTGCACTTACTTGGAAGCAAAATTATAGAAGAAAGGGTAGACGTTACAAGGCTCAATCCGACCATGGTAGAGTATTTGATGTTTTTATAGACAAGAATGATGTCAAATGAAACAATGTTCTTCACACAGTTTGTAGCTGACGTCTATAGCTTTCCAAAGAGGTATTTGGAGTTATATTTGGTTTTTGTTTGTTATGTCAAACGTTCCATTTACAGAGACCAAAAAACCAACATCAGACTTATTTTGTGATTTATTATTTGGGGTCACTTTTTTCATTCATTTTAGGGCATTTTTGTAATTTCTTTTGAACAGTCATTAGGGAGCTATTTAGCCTTCCCTAATGAAGAGGGAAAGGACTTTTGAAGAATTGAAAACCTTAGTTTATTTCTTGGTGTGAAGACCCGTGGAAGCCTCCCCTCTCCACTCGGCCATTCATTCTCCACATCAACTCATTCCTTTTTTGTTGTTTCTTGGACGAGTTGATCTTGCTACCTCCTCCAAGCAATCCCTTCCTCGTGGTGGTTATTGTGGTGTGGAGGTAGAAGAAGCAACATCCCCTTGGAGAGTGCCTTCCGATTTGGTAAGGCCGAGCAAGTCGCCCCCTCTCCCATTGGAGGTGTGCGGACTCCTTGGAGTTTTTCTTATTTTTATTATTGCGAATACTGAAAGTGGATCTTGTGATATTGAAGTTCTTGCTGTTAACTTTCGAAACTCTGGATTTGGGGCTGATTTGATTGAAGTTTCTTATTGGAAAGTTGTGTTTTGGAAAGGTTATAGTCAATCCGAGAATCTGTTTTGCGCTAACCAGATTTTGACTTGAGATTGTGACTTGGATTTGATCTACTTCATTCGTTAGATTGTGCTCAAAATTGGTAGCGTTCATTCTGATATTGTTAAGGGTTTCTCCTCCAAAATTGGTGCTAAAAGGACGTATGCTCGTGGAGATCTCGTTGTTTGATTCCAGGTCGCTAGAACTGTCCCAGAAACCCTAAATCCGAGAGCTGCATTCGTTTTATCATAACTTGATGTTCTGTTCGAATTTGGACTGAATTTTTTATATGTGTGATCTGTCGTTGTTGTTGAAAGCCCCTCCAAATTTCAGCTCTTAATTCAATAAGATTGCGAAAATATAATTGTTTGAACTTTGGTGGACAAATTATTGTGGGATAGTTTAAGCGATTGCAATATTGGCACTCCTTGAGTATTGGTTTGTATCACATCACAATTTTATTCGGTCATTGGGATGCAATGTGGCCAAGACCAAGGCATTTAAAACACTTTATATCTCTCGTCTGTGGCTTGGAATTATCACCAAATGTAATCTTCTCATCATTTTTAGGAGTTGGCTTGGAAGGAGGCAAGTTTTTTTCAAATGGCCAATTTGTTGACTCCTTCATTCTTCTTTTCTTTTCCCTTTCTATTTTCAAGGCAAGTTCTATAACATCTTCCAGATTATTAAAGGGTTGTAGCTCAACTAGATCCCTAATATCCCTTTGAAGCCCTTTTATGAATCTAGCTATTGTTTGCTCCTTAGTCTCTTCCATGGAGCAACGGATTTATAGAATTTCGAACTCGGTCAAGTAATCGTCAACCGAGAGTGAACCTTGTCTAAAATTTTGAAGTTGAAGGAAAAGCTCTTGCTTGTAGTGGAACGGCACTAATCTTTTTTGCATCAACAACTTCATGGTTTTCCAACTTTTAATATCATCATATTCGTCCCTTCTTTGTGCTTTAAGATCTTCCCACAAAAGAATTGCATAGCCGAACAACTCCAAGGTGACCATTTGAAGCTTCACTTTTTCCGAAAAATCATAACAATCGAAAACTCTATCCACTTTCTCCATCCAATCTAGGAAATCACAACCATTATTAGAGTCCTTGAAGGAAGTAATGGTGGCCTTAACATGTTTCATGTCATTCTTGCTAGAGGATCCCCTTTTCGGACTAAGGGATTCATCCCTCTCGGTTTCTTCCTCCCATTCCTCAAATACATTTTCACTTTGGCCTCGCGAATCTATAGAAGCACTCAATCTCCTCCTTGGCCTAGGAGTCCTTGGTTCATTTACATGCTCATTGGAGGGCCCTTCTCGGTTTTATTTCATTTTCAAAAACATATCTTTTAGCTCATCAAGTTGGTCTTGAAAGTTCCCCTCAGGTCGTCTAGGTTCTTTCTCGGTGGGAGGGGAGCTAGTGCTTGGCATGGCTCCTTTACTTTGGTGGTAATTGGCCCCACTCCTAGTGCTCATTCTCAACTCCAAACAAGATCACAAAATGGAAACAAATTGCCAAAAAGGCTCTGATACTAGATGATGTGCTCCAAATCTCAAATCGGCCAAACACCAAGTTATGGACAATCGACTATATCAACCCGAACACAGAAATTAAACTGAAGAGATCTTGAACAACATATGGCCTTTGGGCCTCAAATTTTCAGGGCAATTAGTAGACACACAATATTAATTCACCAGGAAAAATTAGCTTAAATGACATGGGACAAATGAAGTTGTGCGTTGAAGAAAACTCTGCTCGGATCTAGGGTTTTTCGGAAAAAACAGTTTTTAGGCTCTTGAACAAATATGCACAACTTGCAATATATAACTCCAAATTAATAGCTTCCAACCAGCAAATCACCAAAACCAAGAATACCAGCTATTCAACTCAAAGTACAATAGGGGACTTAAAGGAAAAAGAACAGAAAAAAAATACCAAGTTGGTCCGCGCACTCCCACTCGACCGAGAGTAGCAATTGAATCGGATCCTTCACAAAGGACCTCTCCACCTTGGGTTTGCTACATTATTCTATCTCCTTGTGCCAAAGGACACCCTCAAATGAAGACGCTGGAAAAGATAGTGTCAATCTCCCTCTCAAGAACAAACAAGAAAGAATGAAGGAGATGGTTTGGTGTAGGTTTTGCATTGAAGCTAGCTGAACACCTAAGGTTGAGAGAGCATAAGCTCTTCAATATTTTTGCACAGCAAAATGGGGGTTTAAAAACTGCATTAGGGTTTCATTAAGAGAGGCTAAATACTCCCTTAATAACCATTAGAGTAAATTATAAAAATGCCCTTAAGTTGGTAAAAATCGAGCATGAGGGCTCGGTTTATAACTCTACCCGAGCACCTCAATTCATCAATCCAAATTCAACAAAATATAATCCCAAAACAGTAATAATTCAACTAATAAACTAAGTACTAATCAACATAGGATTCAATCATAAGTATATCTAGGTAGTGTTGTTGGTCTCGTTCAAAATAAGCTCACCAATCTTATAGAAATGCACTCCTAGCCAATTTGGAGTTGGAGGTTCCCAAGTGAGGGGACATGCTAACGGGCTTCTTTGTCTTCAAGCAAGGTGATGTGCCCCAAGGTCCCGTCACCTAAGCCCGAGCCAAGGGCTCCTTTATTTTCTAACCTTTTTATTTATTTTGTAGGTGTTTCTTCTCTAGCTAACTTGGAGGAGAGTTTTTGATCAATTTAACAAAGAGGAGTTGGTGCATTTGAACTAGTGGATGTTATGCTAATTATAGAAGAAATGGTGGGCATTCCTTTCCTCCTAGAATCTGACCTCCGGGCGTTCAAAGGCTCTTTAGGCAATCAGGAACACTTCCTTTCAAATTTTGTACTTCATACAACTTGTATCAGACATCCAGAGCTTTCCAAAGAGGTATTTGGCGTCATAGTTAGGTTTTGTTTGCTATGTCAAATGTCTCCTTTACAGAGACAAAAATCCAAACTCGGAATTATTGTGTTTGTGTTATTGTTAAGGACAGTTTTGTCATTTGTTGTTTAGGGTACTTGGTAAATTGTAATGTTCCATTACAGAGGTATTTTATCGTCTCTAATGAACCCTATTCAAACTGGTTGAATTTGGAAAAACCTAAAGAAGAGTTGCCTCTTGTTCTTGCGTGAAGACCCGCAGATATCTCCCACTCGGCCATCTCCAATCTTCAACGTCTCCTCACTTGTTTTGCTAGGTCTCAAGTGAGTCAACTTTTGTTGCCTCTTTCAGCTCCTCCTCCGTGTGTGGTGGTTCTTGTGGTGTGGAGGTAGAGGACCTAGCATCCCCCATTGGAGAGAGCCTTCCTTGGTGTTGGCTAAACTAGTCGCTCTTTTAGTGTTGGAGGTTTGCGGACTCCTTTGGTTTGTTAATTGTTTTTCGTACTATCTATTGAAAGGGAATTTCGATTTCTTGAAGTTGTTAATCTCTAATTGTGTTACTCTAGATTTGGTGTGGTTTTGTTGAGATTTGGATGTGATAAAGATTGTTTTTGGCAGGAACTATATTTAGCTGAGATTCTGTTTTTGGAGCTGGATAGATTCGGCCCTATTTTGTGGTTGCGTTTTGATCTATTTATGCTCATTGGATGAAGCTCAATTTTAGCAAAGATAATTTTGATATTGTTATGTGAAGATCCTCCAAATTTGGTATTGATTGGATGTATGCACATAGAGAACTCGTTGAGTAATTTCAGGTCGCCGGAATCTGCCTAGAAAACCCTAATCCGAGGGTTAATTTCGTCTGAGCATATCTTCTTGTTTAGAATGCATTTTAATCTAAATTTATGATATGTTGCTCTCTGGAATGTTGGTGTGAATCTCTGAAAATTTCAGCTCCTAATTCCTTAAGCTATGGAAGTTATACTTATTTGAAATCAGAAGACCAGATTGATTTCTTTGGAAGTGGCCGATTAGAATTGTTAACCACCAAAGATTCTTGGACCTTATCACAATGGCTCCTCTTCAAGATCCATTAATTTAGTGTTACCTACAAAACAGTAGCTCATTAGATAAGCAATAATCTTCTTGGCCCTAGAACAGGACATAGGGCCTTGGGGTGCATCACAGTGCTTATGGTGTAGGGCCTCCACAGGCCAACGACTCTACTCAATTTCTTATCTCGAAGCTTTAACCCGTATTAGCACTTAATCAATATCCTTCTTTTCCTTTTTGATACCTTCATGATTAAAACATTTACTCATTAATAATCATAACTTATTAATTTTATTTTTTCTCTAGCCTTAACTACATAGTAATTCTAAGAACCCCTTTGACGCCCCAAAACGGAACATAACACTTAACAATCTCAACTTAACAACTTCACCATTATCTATACCCTTAATCTTTATTCATCACTTGATAATGTTTCATAATCCAAACTCAATATCGATTCTTAACTAATTAACAACCCATTTTCCAGCAACATAACCCCTCCATACTTATCAACGTCCAACAATAATTAAAGGTCTCAACCATTTAACAATTTCTAACAACTACAAAAGAGAACAAATCCATTAGATCAACATTTCCTCAACTTCACATTACATATTATAGTTAACAGAACCACGGTTTAGCAGGCAACCAAAGGCATTCCAAAACCAACATAAGGCATTATCCACCAATAAAGTATAATCCTAACACTATTCATCCATTAATAAAGTAGGAACATTCATAAAATCCATAATATAGTTGAAGGAAGCCACTCACCGGAGGACACCCGAGAGCAGCTTCCAACATCCCTGCAACCTAACTTCTCTAGAGGCTTTACTTCCATGGTTTACAACCCACACCCAGAAGCTTCATCAAGTCACACAGAGAGCTTAACCAAAATTGCAATTTCATAAACCAAAGGAGGAGGAGGACATTACCTAGAGACAAAAATGGACCAGAGAGTTCCATCCCTCTCATCCAGAGCCTCTCCCTCACACTTTATCTTTCTTAGTTTTCCTTATTCTTTTCTCCCATGGCTCAGCCTTCAAGAGGGCATTTCACTCTCTACTCTATCTCCATTTCTCTCAGCTCAGCTCACCCGAGAGTATTTCTCTTCCAACCTTCCCCGCTTTCTCTGCATTCCTAATTCACTAGAGGGCACTCCTTACCATGCCTCTGCCACAGACACTCGTGGGTGTCCCCAAGCCATGCCCTGACATCACCATTCCTCACTCACGTCCACGTTGTTGTCATCATCAGAGCAAGATAGACCGGTTTAGACCATTCTACAAGCCAGACCACAAGTCCTTCAACCATTTCTTCACAAATCATCAGCTCCCTGCCACCTCCAATACGACGCGTCATTCACTGCCTCCTCGCTATCGCCATTCCATCGTCATCGAACATTGCCAGTCACCTGAAATTGACGAAGCATCGTAGCTCACCATGACCTGACGCTTCTTATCCAACCATCCCGCGAAGCCGCTACCCCGAGCCCTAGCCCGAAATTGCTCACCCAAAACTACTCGCCTCTCGCCGGACAATGTGCATGACCATGCCGTCCCAAGCACTCAAGCCTGAGCTCCCACTTCTCTCTTGCATCCCTCTTTCGCTCGCTGTAGATTAGCTGCTTTCCCTCCTTTTGTCCTAAAACTGAATCGGTCCACAAGGGAGAACCAGTTTACACCTCTATTTAATCCCCTTTATTTTAATTCTTCCATTCTAGGACATCTGCTTACCATTTACGCTAAGGGGGAAATTTGTTCCTCATGAGTGACGTCCGTCGCCGTCACATTTTATCCGTCTGTCAGGGATGTCCATCAAACCCAATGGATAACCGTCTTCTTTCACCATGAGGGACGTCCATTTTCCTATAAGGGACATTTGTCCCTTCCTAAAGTGGCTCCCTTCTTCGCTCTCAAACAACATCGTCCCACTTAATATTAATGTCGTTCCTTTTTCTTTCAATCTCGGACGTCCTTCATCCCTAAAGGACATCCAGAGCTTCCCACAATGATGTCATTCTACTTACATACTAATGCCCGTCTTCACAAAGAACGTCTGTCCAACCAAGGGGCATCCATTTCCCCCTACAACGGACGTTCGTCCCTCTATAAAGGACGTCTGTTCTTTCCTACATTAAATATTCGTCTTTCCCCCAGCGATGCCCGCCTTTCCCAAAGGCATCTGTCGACTCACACAACACAAGGGATGTCCGTCCTATTACAAGGGACATCCACCATTCACATAAAAACATCACGGATGTAAATTAGTCATACCATGCTCTTCTCTCTCGTAACTTCTAATTAATCCAACAATTTAATCACCATAAATACCGACTCAACCACTCCTAATAATTCCATCTAATAAATCTTTAATGATTATCCACATAATCTAATTACACACAATTAATTCTCCAATTATTCTTTACTTAATTCCACTATAGGAAATTGGGCTACTACACTATCCCCACTTTTTTTTAATGATAAATAGAAGAGAAGGGTTTGTCTACCCTTTTGTTGATGCTAATAAGATTGTCATTGCTTTCATGAAAAGTTTACTAGAGACTATGTTAAGTGAATTGACTTGCTTCTTGTGACTTAGAGGAATGTAAGGAGACTGTTAATGAATGAATTTTGGGTAGAAATTTTTAGTTTTATTCTCTGCTCACCTTGTTTTGTTATTGAAGTTGGATTCTTGTAATTTTTTGGGTGCTAGGTTACAACATGTTTATAAATTGTTTGAATAATACCATGTTAAGGTATTAGGTTACAGCATGTTTATATGTCACTAATACTAGGTTGGGATGTTAGTTTACAGCATGTTTAAATGCATGATATCGGATGAATAAAACTAGTAAAAGTAATGATGATCATGTAGATTTTATGTCTTATTGAAATACTAGTTGCAACATGTATAGGGTTAAATTATAATTGTTTCATGATTCATACACATGTTGATTTTTTGCTTTATTGACCTGTTAGTTACAACATGTGTAGGATTGATTTACAGTTGTTTTATGATTCATGCTTACATGGTTTGTTGATTGAATTGTATTATTTTCTAGTGCTATATGAACTGTTGTGTGACATTCGTTCATATCATGCATCATATAGGCATGTTAGTTAGGGTTGCATATCATGCATTGCACGGGATAATAATGAATCTAATATATACTTTGGAGATTAGAGAATTTAGTAATGGTGATGTTTGGGAGAACCATGAGATGATGTATCACTTCCCGTGTAGGGATTGAGTGATGGTTCTACCTAGGCTAACCCCAAGGATAAATCTTGTAATACCCCAAAAATATATTTTCCCCCGGTTGTCGATGTATTAAATTGGGATGATTAATACGTATGTATATCATATTATGTTGCATGATGATACGCATTAAATTATGCTTGGGAAGTATAGGGTTAAAGTTGAAAATTAATTGAAGTGAAAAAAGTTGAGGAGGAATGTATTGGTGAGTTTTTGGACAAAGTCCAAAATAGGAACCGGATGGCTCGGACGGTGCGGATGTTGTTAAATTGAATCTAAACAATTTTCAAGACGATTTTGGACACCTCTGTCTCGTTCGAAATCTGGCGCAGACGACGAGGTCGAGAAGGAAACAAATCTGTACAAGTTTTACTACACTTTCAGACGCGTTGGTTTCGTCCGAAAACAAATTCGGATGACTGGTCTCGTCCAAAACGTTAGAAAATCTACGAAATTTATTTAAGTCTTCTTTCTCTCTCTTTCGATTTCTTGACTTTCACGACGAACCCTCTCTCACCAGACCCCCCTGCTGCAACGTCCAGTCCTCCCCAGTAGGTGGGAAGGCTTTCCACGTGGCGTTTCATCATTAGACCACTCTCCATTGATGTGTGTGATTATCCCCTGGGTGACTGTCTCAATGGTTCAGAGTTCCAGCTACTCCCTACAGCTACTCAGTTCTTTCCTTCCCTCCCTTCCATCTATAAGTGGTGAGTTTCTACTCTTGTGGGGGACAATTGTGATGTGTGGGGTGTGACTCTTGCTGAGGAAGTGATTTTGAGTGTGAAGTAAATTGTGGAGTGAAGAGTGTTATGAAGTGAAGTGTTATTTTCTTGAGTAATCTTACTGATCATTGATTGAAGCACCGTGGGTTGGAGCAAAGGTAAGGAATGTTGAATTGATTACGGACCTCTGAGTTGGGTTAAGTTGATTCTAAGTTTGAAATGATGATATTGTTTTGCCTAGGAACTGTTGGGAGATCTCAGGATAGAGGCTTTGTCTCGGCTACTGCTTTTTATTACTGCTGAACATTAAGGTAAGAACTAGAATTGTATTTGACCTGAAAATGTCCTACATTACGGGTCTTTGATGATATTGAATTGCTTTGAATACCTTGCTTGAAATGCTAAACTGTGGTTAAGCTGTTGAAAGTTGGGACTGTGATTTTGGTGGAAATCATGAATTGCCATTATATTATTTGCTGTGAGGCTTTTGAATTGAAATGATAAGTCCTGATAAGCACAAATTTGAAACTGTTATGCTGTTACATAGACTGTCAATGCGTAACTTTACTCACAAAATGACAAGCAAGGGTTTGGAGTATTATAAAATGTTCTCTAAAATGACAAGCATGAGTTAAAGTTTTATAAATTGTCCTCCTACTCATGTTTAGTATCATCGTATTGAAAGCATGCCTGTAATGTGGTTAATGAAGCAAATGGGAAAGACCATATAGGGTAGTTGAATTATAGTTGAGGTGAACCTTACGAATGGATTAGAGTTGTTATCCTTGCTCATAACTTAAATGAATTGATAATTGACATTGCCCTCATTTTGCATAAATATAGAAAGGCTCACGTACGTTTCACTTGTTTTGCTAATAGTAATAATGATGATTTTCGCCTGTGATTAATGGTTGTGTTACTTTTCGTGCGCTTATATGTTGGGTGCCCTCTTATACATTTTTCTGTGAATTATTTTGTGGCATTCATGTATCATCCTAGGGCTTATAAAAATTGTTCACGTATTTTATGTCATACCTAAAGTATGTAAATAGGCGTGTGGGGGTTCGGGTGATTTGGTGACTTTCCATACGGTAGGATACTCCCACATAGGGAGCAGTGTGAAAAGAGAGTTAACTACGTGGAATCTAGGGTTCACACTTCACCTGTTCTAAAACCACCAACATCTCCAACAAAAGTGAGGATACCGGCATGTGGAACACCCCCGACGGATATATCTCCTCGCCGAAGTGAAATGGTTCAGCCGCATGGCCCTAGGAAGTATTCCACCTTAACTTCCAGAAGAGAAATGGTTCTCTTTTGTAATGCATTGTATGGTCACGCATCATTTGCATTGCATTTATTCTGATTCTTGCTGGGCGTTAGGCTCATTGTTTTCCCGGTAATGTAGGTGATTATTTTGAGGATGACATTCTAGTTGTGGAGGAGGCATTCCAAGATGACCCTGGTGTTATCAACTGATTTGACCTGCTGGGTGTGACTTCTATGGGATGAGAAGTGTTGGTATTTTGAGAGAGGGAGATTTTGGTAATTCACTATTATCAGTGCTTTGAATGTTATGAACGTTGTATTAGGGACTTTGGTATTTTTGGTTAAAAACACTTGGAAACTCTGTTTTAAATTTCTCTTATTATTCCGCACCATTTACTCAGATTACGTTTTCTTCTAAAAATAAATTTCAAACCATGAATAAGTAAAGCAAAAAATTTTTATGACGTATTTAAAACGAGGAAAAGTGGTTTTAAATTAACAGGGCGTTACAATTGGTATCAGAGTGCAACCAAGTCAAAATCGGTTCTGTAGACTATTGATAACACAAGGAATCGTCGTGGAACACTCTTCCTACTATAAGTAAAGTTCAAATTTTAAATTTTAATTATGCCCATCACTTATTAGACCTTAATTTGAAATGTAGAGAGAGAAAGTACTAAAATGGCAAGAAGAGCAAGGAATAACATACCGGTACCAAATGAAAGGGATGAACCTCTTAATCGAATTGCCGAGGTGGTTGAGCGTCAAGCCCAGTTTATGGCACAACATGCCCAAGTTATAGAACGGCTTGTGGAGCGTGGCAATGGAAATGGAAACGGGAATGGCAATGGTAATGGAAATCACCGTGCTGCTATAATACCTACAGAGGCCAGCTGGGAACGGTTTCTGCGACTTAAACCCCCAAATTTTGAAGGAAATATTTTGGATATCACTACAGCTGAGACATGGATCCGTTAGATTGAAAAGATGTTTGCCTACGCTGACATCCGAGAAAAAGTGAAGTGGGCTATTTATCTATTGACCCACGACGCACAATTTTGGTGGGATGCAATAAAGACGATATTGGAAGTGCAGACTCTTACCTAGGAGGGCTTTAAGGAGTTATTCAACGAGAAATATTTCAGCTTCACAATTCATAGTCAGAAGTTTATAGAGTTTATGCGGCTGTGTCAGACTAGAACTGTGTCTGATTACATCCGGAGGTTTGAAGCGCTATCAAGGTTTGCCCCACACTTGGTCAATGATAATGGATCCAAGGTGCAACACTTCATACAGGGATTGAAGATAGAGATTTTGAGGTGTGTGCGGATGACTGGCATTCGGGGTGCTCCTTATTCATAGATTGTGGCTAGGGCACTAGACGTCGAGGACGTGGAGGGGATTGCTACTAGGCAGAGAGAGTTTGTTCAGAGGATTTGGAGAAACAATCAGAGTCTCTAGTAGCATGGGACTCCATTAGTGAATTGTGGCATGAGAAGGCCACCTGTACCTGAGACACAGCTAGGGCATGACAAGCGCCCTGTGATTGAACCAGCTGTTGCAGCACTTATGGCACCTAAACCATGCCCCATATGTCGGAAGAATCACCTGTGACCCTACAGAGTGAATACCAGCGGATGTTTTAAATATGGAAAGTCTAGGCACATAGCGAGAAGTTGCCCTACTCTGGCAGGCGGTGTGGCTCCGCCAGTGTTTTCACTACAAGGAGAGGATAATGAAGAAGAAGAACTACCAGTAGTCATATCAGGTACACAATTGCTATCCCATTGTTATACATATGTCCTTTATGATGCAAACATGATTTCCTATGACTCTTAGAACTGTATGCTTAAATAAATGATCTTTTCGAACACCCTTGGTACAGCTTATATTAACAATGTGGCCGCGTATACTTTATTTGATACGTGGGCCACTCATTCTTTTATTTCGACACAATTATGTACTAAGGCGAGTTGTATACCTAGTATCCCTAAGAATGGGTATCGCGTGCTCATACCTTTCGGCGAATATTTGGCTGCTAATGGTATTCTTGAAGATTATACAGTCCATATCAATGGCCGGGAATTTCGTGCAAATCTAATAGTTATGGATATAAAAGGGCTCGATACGAAAACAGTATGAGCATAGAAACAGAAACGGATACGGAAACAGAAACAGAAATAGAAACGGATACGGGAACAGAAACGGAAACGGAAACAGAAACAGAAACAGAAACAGAAACAGAAATGGAAATGGAAACGAGTTTCCAAAAAGGGAAATGGATACAGATACGGATACAGAAACGGATACAGAAACGGAGACATAAACAGAAACAGATACAGATACAGAGACAGAAACAAATACAAATACGGATACAGAAATGCATACAGTCATAGATACTGAAACAGATACCGAGGCAGAAACAGAAACGGAGACATAACCTGAAACGGAAACGGGAATGGAGACGGAAACGGGAACGAAATTTCTAGAGTGATTTCTGGAAATGGATACGGAAACAGGAACAGAAACAGAAACAGAAAATGGTATTCACACACAGACTGGGAAGCACAAACGGGTTAGAAACGTAAGAGGGGTAAATGAGTAATAGGGTAGCGCAATGGAAGTGTGAAAGAGTGAGTTCGATAGTTGGATCGACTTCGGTGTGAAAAGATGAGTTGGGACATTGTCAAGTCGATCTATTAGCTAGAGTTAAGCAAACATCAATCCGAGAGGGGTTAGTATTAAGTTGAAGCCTAGAGTTGACTAGAACACCAATTGGGTAGTGAGTAAGGGTTTGGATGAGTAGATAGAGCTAGTTAAATGGCAAATTTCGAGGACAAAATTTATTTTAAGGGGGGAAGTATCTAACACCCCGATATTTTTAATTATCGGGGTATTACGAAGAACGTATTCATAAGAATTCCATTTATTAAGATGAAATGGAATTTATTGTAATTAAATTATATTCTTCAGATAAATTAAAGTATAATATTTAGAATTATTTATAAGCGTTTTAAATTGGTGATTTATTGATTAAAAATAAGGGAGATTAAACTATTAGGAATTTAAATTGTAAATAGATTTATTAAGATTAAGATATAAAGTATGATCGTGGCATTGGATGTGTTATTATGGGGATAACAATAATTGTTGCTATGACAAGTATTTATTGAAATAAGTTGAAATTTAAATTAGTGAATTGGGGGTAAATTAGAAGTAATAAATAAATAGGATCAATTCAATTCATTTTAAATAAGGAAGAATTAATTAGTAGGATTTAGCATAAAGGTATATTAAGAGAATATTAAGTGGGAATGATTATTTACGTTAGGTTAATTGGATTTGTTTTAATGAGGGACTTATTAGAGAAGGATTAAAATGGAATAAAAACATAATAATAAAGAAAGACAATTAAATTAAAATTGAGATTTAAATGAAATTTCAATTAAATTAAGGAAGTTAGATTAAAGAAAGGGGGAGAGGGTGTTTGCTGGAGGAGGAAACCCGAAGAGAGAAAGAGAGGTGACAGAGAGAGGGAGATGAGAGCGGAACCGAGAGATCGATCGGGTTCTAGCATGGCGACGCGAGCGAGTGAGCGAACGACGGCAACGATCCAGCGAGCGAGCTTCGTCGCGGTGGCTGGCGAGCTGTTGGTCCGGCGAACGGCGAGCAAGGGTGCGAAGCTAGGGCTCGAACAGAGTGTTTTGGCGATGGTTTTCAGCGGTGATTCAAGGTAAGCCCGATCAATTTCTTATTTCCTCTTCTGTTTCTGTTGATCGGACATTGGCAGTAGGCGTTCGGCGTTGGTCGATATGCAGGGGAATCGTTCGATGTTCATCACTGGGCTGGGCTTCAATTCGCGATTGGGCTTGTGGCCTGGTCTTTGTTTCTGTTGGACTGAATCGACCCACTGGTTTCTGCCTTGTGTTGAACGACAGTGTGTGGCCCAGTTGGGAGGATTGATCGACGTGATTGTCGCCGAAAAATCTGGATCTAGAGCTAAAATCATGGGATTGGTCGACGAATTGATGAGGAGGTTGTAGGTGGTTGCAATTGAAGAAGTTGTCGGGTGTTGGTTTTGATAAATGGCAGAGAGCTTCTCTGGAATAGGTTGAAGGTCAAGAGAGAGTTGGTTGAGAGGAGAATTGTGATGGGAGGCAGGGGATGACTTGGATGGTCCTAGAGTTGGAATGAGCTGCTAGAGTCGGAATTAGAGCTGCTGTCCAGAAGTTGGAGCTGGTGCTGTCCATGCTAGAGCCGCTGCTGCCTTGAGCGGGAGCTAGATGTCCATGTTTTGCATTTCATCGTCAAGGGTAAGGAAAGGGTAGTGTCGGCCGTCTAAGCCCTACCCATGAGTATAGGATAGGTTACTTTGTTGTGTTTGTTATGGATGTTTCTTGGTCAATTTCTGTTCTCTGTTTTGTGAATGATCGGTAGACTTTGCTGTTATTATATTGATGTTAGTGTTCTCTGTTTGTGATATTTGTGTTCTCTGTTCATGAATGCTCCACATTAGTGATATTAGTGTTCTGTAGATAATTCATTGTTACTCTGAAGTTAACTTCCTTCATATTAGTATTGCTAGGGTTATTTGTGATATTCATTGATAGTCCTGCAATTAAATGTTTTACTTCATTGTTGTTCTATAAATAATTTTCTTCATATTAGTAGTTTCCCTTGTTGTAAATGTTTAAGTTTTGCATTTCCTACTATACAGGTGATTCGCAGTCGGTTCTTTGTTTGTTTTAATGATATTAAATTCTATTTTTTTTTATTATTAACTTTTTCCTTACTAAGCCTTTTTAGCTTACAATTTACTCATGGTGTAGGTACCCACAGGAGAAGATAGCGTATGGGTTCGACACAGTTGACGAAAGATTTTGCACGCGAGAAGGCTTGCGGTTGGTCAGGCTACGAAAAGCAAAGATAATTGTGTTGTAATTTGATTTAATTAAGTTTTCATAAATTGTAATTAAATGGCAAGTTTATTTCTTTCAATATTTACGCTTCCGCATATATATTATTTTCAATTTTTTTTTAAGTGTTTTCTAACGGCCCGGCTCGCACTCTGATATTTCTTTCATAAATTTTAACGCGTTTTTAAAAGGAATGTACGAAGAAAATCCGGTTCGTTACATAATTGTTGACAGATTGACAAAGGTTGCTCACTTTTTAACGATATAGATGACGTACAAAATGGATCAGTTTGCAGACTTATATGTCAAGGAGATTGTTCAGTTTCATGGTGTTCCTGTATGTATTGTATCTAATTGGGATCCCTGATTCACCTCGAGGTTCTAGAAGAGTTTGAACAAGGCAATGGATACAGAATTGAAGTTTAGTACTGCTTTCCACCCGCAAACTGATGGTCAGAGTGAACGTACTATTCAGATCTTGGAGGATATGTTATGTACCTGCATTCTTGAGTATCGGGTGGGATGGGAAAAGATCCTTCCGTTAGTAGAATTTGCCTACAACAATAGCTTCCAAGCAACTATTGGCATGGCGCCTTATGAAGTGCTTTACGGCAGAAAATGCAGATCTCCCCTATATTGGAGCGAAGTTGATGAAGACAAGTATTATGGTCCAGAGATGATACAAGAGACTGCAGAGATCATAGATGTTGTTCGACAAAGGATGCAAACTGCACAAGATCATTAAAAAGGTTATGCAGATAATCGTTGTCGAGACCCAGAGTTCATTGTTGGGGATTGTGTATATTTGAAGTTATCACCATTTAAGGGTGTTGTGCGGTTTGGACGTAGAGGGAAACTCAATCTGCGCTATATTGGCCCTTTTGAGATCATTGAAAGAATCGATCCTATGGCGTACCGATTACTTCTACCAGAAGCTATGCCAGGAGTACATAATGTTTTTCACGTGTCGATGCTGCGAAAATGCCTCAGCGAAGCCACTCAAGTGAGACCTGAAGAGCAGTCTGGGTACGTACTAACCTGAGCTACGAATAGAAGCCGCTAAGAATCCTAGACACCAGTGTAAAGAGATTGTGCAACAAGAATGTTACGCTTGTGAAAGTATTATGGCAGAACCAGCTCAACAATGAAGAGGCTACCTGGGAAAGAAGAGATGATATGTTAGCTAAGTATCCAGAGTTGTTTGTTTAGTTAAATTTTGGGGACAAAATTTTGTAAGGTGGGTAGGATGTAATACCCCGAAAATATATTTTCCCCTGGTTGTCAATGTATTAAATTGGGATGATTATTACGTATGTATATCATATTATGTTGCATGATGATACGCGTTAAATTATGCTTGGAAAGTATAGGGTTAAAGTTGAAAGTTAATTGAAGTGAAAAAAGTTGAAAGTTAATTGAAGTGAAAAAAGTTGAAAGTTAATTGTATTGGTGAGTTTTCAGACGAAGTCCGAAATGGGGATCGGATGGCGCGGACCGCGCGGATGTTGTTAAATGGAATCTGTATAATTTTCAGAATGATTTTGGATGCCTCTGTCTCGTCCGAAATTTGGCGCAGACGACGCGGTCGAGAAGGAAACGAATCTGTACAAGTTTTGCTGCATTTTTGGACGCATTTGTCTCGTCCGAAAACAAATTTGGACGACTGGTCTCATCCGAAAAGTCAGAAAATCTGCGAAATCTATTTAGTCTTCCTTCTCTCTCTTCCGATTTCTTGACTTTCACGATGAACCCTCTCTCACTAGAACCCCCTGCTGCAACATCTAGTCCTCCCCAGTAGGTGGGAAGGCTTTCCACGTGGCGTTTCATCATTGGACCACTCTCCATTGATGTGTGTGATTGTCCCCTGGGGATTGTCTCAATGGTTCAGAGTTCCAGCTACTCCCTACAGCTACTCAATTCTTTCCTTCTCTCCCTTTCGTCTATAAGTGGTGAGTTTCTACTCTGGTGGGGGACAATTGTGATGCTTGGGGTGTGACTCTTGCTGAGGAAGTGATTTTGAGTGGTAAATTGTGGAGTGAAGAGTGTTATGAAGTGAAGTGTTGTTTTGTTGAGTAATCTTACTGATCATTGATTGAAGCAACGTGGGTTGGAGCAAATGTAAGGAATGTTGAATTGATTATGGACCTCTGAGTTGGGTTAAGTTGATTCTAAGATTTGAAATGATGATATTGTTTTGTCTAGGAACTGTTGAGAGATTTCAGGTTAGAGGATTTGTCTCGGCTACTACTTTTTATTACTGCTGAAGATTAAGGTAAGAACTAGAACTGTATTTGACCTGAAAAGGACCTACATTACGGTCTTAGGTGATATTGAATTACTTTGAATACCTTGCTTGAAATGTTAAATTGTGGTTAAGCTATTGGAAGTTGGGACTATGATTTTGGTGGAAATCATGAATTGCCATTATATTATTTGCTGTGAGGCTTTTGAATTGAAATGCTAAGTCCTGATAAGCACAAATTTGAAACTATTATGCTGTTACATAGACTGTCAATGCGTAACTTTACTCATAAAATGACAAGCATCGGTTTGGAGTATTATAAATTGTTCTCTAAAATGACAAGCATGAGTTAGAGTATTATAAATTGTCCTCCTGCTCATGTTTAGTATCATCGTATTGAAAGCATGCCTGTAATGTGGTTATTGAAGCAAATGGGAAAGACCGTATAGGGTAGTGGAATTATAGTTGAGGTGAACCTTACGAATGGATTAGAGTTGTTATCCTTGCTCATAACTTAAATGAATTGATAATTGACATTGCCCTCATTTTGCATAAATATAGAAAGGCTCACGTACATTTCACTTGTTTTGCTAATAGTAATAATGATGATTTTCACCTGTGATTAATTGTTGTGTTACTTTCGTTCGCTTATATGTTGGGTGCCCTCTTATACATTTTTCCATAATTTATTTTGTGGCATTCATGCATCATCCTTAGGCTTATAAAAATTGTTCACGTATTTTGTGTCATACCTAAAGTACGTAAATAGGTGTGTGAGGGTTCGGGTGATTTGGTGACTTTCCATACGATAGGATACTCCCACGTAGGGAGCAGTGTGAAAAGAGAGTTAGCTACGTGGAATCTAGGGTTCACACTTCCCCCGTTCTGAAACTCCCAACGTCTCCAACAAAAGTGAGGATACCGGCATGTGAAACACCCTTGACGGATATATCTTCTCGCCGAAGTGAAATGGTTCAGCCACATGGCCCTAGGGAGTATTTCACCTTAACTTCCAGAAGAGAAACAGTTCTCTTCTGTAATGCATTATATGGTCACGCATCATTTGCATTGCATTTATTCTGATTCTTGCTGGGCGTTAGGCTCATTGTTTTCCTCATAATGTAGGTGATTATTTTGAGGATGGCATTCCAGTTGTGGAGGAGGGGTTCCAAGATGACCCCTCGTGTTATCAACTTATTTAACCTGCTGGGTGTGGCTCCTATGGGATGAGAGGTGTTGGTATTTCGAGAGAGGGGCATTTTGGTAAGTCACTATTATAAGTGTTTTGAATGTTATGAACGTTGTATTAGGGACTTTGGTATTTTTGGTTTAAAACACTTGGAAACTACGTTTTAAATTTCTCTTATTATTCCGCATCATTTACTTAGATTACGTTTTCTTCTAAAAATAAATTTCAAACAATGAACAAGTAAAGCGAAAAATTTTTATGACGTATTTAAAATGAGGAAATGTGGTTTTAAATTAATGGGGCGTTACATATCTATTCTCTCTGTAGGAAATATCTCCAATGTTCTAGATTATAGTGAGTCTTTAATTAAAGAAGGGATAGGTGTAACGACCCGATTTTTATTTTCTTTAAAATCGCGTGAAATTTAAAATTTTTTCTTCTATAAAATCAAAGTACAACTTTTCTTTTAAAACCGAGCACTAAACACATTATTTAAAATCATTTATCAATTGCAGAAGAAGTAATGAAAATCATTTTTATAAAACGCAGCGGAATTTAAAACAAAGCCTTAAAGAATATTAAATAATTACAAACCCCTTTCAAATAATTTCCTTTTAAAACTCTTTAGCCCAACCAGCCACAAGATCCACCTGTGCAAATCCTTCATCAACTGTCTTTGACCTGTTCACCTGTTTCTCGTACAATACCTACATCACAAGATCTAATGAGCCTATTGCTCAGTAAGTGATATAAGAAAATAAAATGCAGATATGATGAGTGATAGCACGATACATTACAGAAGAGAGTTATATCTCTTCTGGAAGTCAGAGTGGAATACTCCCTAGAGGCATGTGGCCTAACCAGTCACTCCGATGAGGAGATATATCCATCGGGGGTGTTACCACAAGCAGGTATCCTCCCTTTTGTTGAAGACGTTGGGCGTTTCAGAATGGGATAAATTGTGAACCCTAATCCACGTAGCTAACTTCTAAACCTACCACTCCCTACGTGGGAGGAATCTACTATATGGAAAGTCACAATTCACACGAACCCCCACACGCCTATTTACGTATTTTAGGATAACATACAATATGCCTATAAATACCTATTGTCCTATATGATCGTATAAATGTCGAAAAAACATATCATTAAAAAGAGCACACAACATGCAAATCCTAATTCTTGCGATGTAGGGTCCGAAGACCAAAACTTAGTAAGTATCAACTTATCTAGCGTCCATAGCGCGCTTCTGTTTCTTTTCTCTTCTTTGTACCTGAAGAACACCTGCTCTGCCACTCTGTCCTCGGCCATCACTCACCATCCCTCACTCTCTATCAATTTACAGAACACACAAAGCACATCTCCTTCCTGTTTCCAACTCTCGGTCTTCAACATTACCCGAGCTTGTCCTGTCCACTGCCATCGACTTATAGGCTGAAATGGGAGACCACACGTGAATTGCCCACTTCAATGAATGGTGGTCCAGTGCCCAGCATCCACGTGGAAAGTTGATCAGAATAGGAGATGGAAAAAGCTAGCTCACAGTTCAGTCCAATTCAATACCCCTCCCTTGCCGTCGTCAAGTCGTCCCTGCCCAATCATAGCCGATGCAAATTCACGGCCAATGCAGATTGAAGGAACACCCAATTCAGACAGGAAGAAGAATTCAAGGAAGAATTTGCTGACTTACCTTCACCGACGGATCGTAGCTCGCGGGATTCCCTTTCCCGAGCCCTAGACGCCACAACCGTCCGTCGCAGCTGTTGCACACAGCCGTACCTTCGCCGCCCTACGTCAGACAACGCACGCCGGTGCCATCCCGATTTTCGACGCCCTCATCTTCGCGTTGTCTTCGCCTCTCCCGATCTCTCTCTCTCTCTCTCTCTCTCTCTCTCTCTCATTCAAATGGCCGAAGGCCACTTAAATTAAAACATCCAATTTGAACCCGTTTTTCACCCCAATTTATCTAAATTTTCATAATTTTATTTAATTAACCTCATTTTCATTTTATCTATCTCATTAATTTAATTCTTCCAATAATTAAATTTTTCTAAATTCATTAATCCAATTAATTCCTCTTTTCATTTATTTAATTTCCCCCCATTATCTATTCTAAATTAATTTATTATTTATTTTCTTCCTTTTAATTAAAATCGAGTCACCTATTTTCGGACCAAGCCGAACTCAACCGGTTTAGCCCATATCTAACAATTACGATTTTGTTAATATCCCAATAGTTAGTCAACAAATCTAAATATCCCAAATTATTTTCTAATTTATTCCTTTTTAAATTTGAATATAAAAATTCGGGATATTACAATAGGTTCTCTTCTAAAATGTCAGACATGTGCATGGAGTCAGCATAAGCATTTTTGAATAAGTTTTAAAAAGAAAAAATTTATCGAAAAGTCAAACAGAAACGAGATGTTACAAATTCATACTTGGAATATGATAAAGAATGTTATGAGAAGGAGATTTGTTCCTAGCCATTATAGACATGAGCTTTGTCTTGAAATGCAAAGTTTTGAGACAAGGGTCACTCAATATGAAGGATTATATTGTCAAGTTTCAATCTATCAAATTAAGGAGTGAAGCTGAGGAGTCGGAGAAATAAACAATTACTAGGTTTATCAAGGGCCTAAATAAGGATATTGCTGATGGGGTGGAGTTTCAACCATATAGTTTCTTGGATGAACTAATACAATTGGCAATTAAAGTGGAAGGGAAACACAAGAGATCCTCTAAGTCCTTAAATCCTCGACCATCCTCAAAAGTTTTGATTACATACAAGCTTCAAAAACACAAGTTGATAAATCCTATGATAGCATAAGTGTGGCACGTCAAGTGTTAGAAAAGAAGAAAATTGTTGTTGATAGCTCTAGGCCAAGGTCTAGAGATATCAAAAGCTCCAAGTGCCTCAAGTTTGGGCAAAATGCTTCAAAATGTCCAAACCAAAAGGATATTTTATTAAAGAAGGGCTTGAATGATAAAGGGAGCAAAGATGACTCATTGGCAGCAACTAATGAAGAATAATATTTGGAAGAAGAACTTATCTATGCTCACGAGGGGCCATTACTCATCATGGAGTCTCCAATGGATGAGGAAAATTATTTGAAAGAAGAAATCTTCCAAGAAACTCATGAAGAGGGTAAAGATGAATTGTTGGCAGCGACTAATAAAGAAAAAGAGCCACAAGAGGTAGTGTTTGTTGATCAGGAGGAACCTCTCAATATGATGCTTGAAAGGGCTTTAATTCCCCAAAGTTTAGAATACGAATTTCAAAGGGAGCAAAAGTTTCAAAGCTGGTGTTTGATCAAGGACAAAGTTTATTCTTCGATGATTGATGAATGATGTTTTGACATTGATGCGCCCCAAGACCCTCCACCAAAACCCGAGTCATGAGGGTTCTTGTTTAATTAATAAGTTGTTATTTTGTAGGTTGGAATAAACTAAAGAATCTTCAAGATGAGCAAAAGCATGAGGATAAAGAGGCTCCTAAGATTGTACTTACTTGGAAGCAAAATTATAGAAGAAAGGGTAGACGTTACAAGGCTGCCTACAATCCGACCATGGTGGAGTGTTTGACATTTTTATAGACAAGAATGATGTCAAATGAAAAACCGTTCTTCATACGGATTGTAGCCGACGTCTATAGCTTTTCAAAGAGGTATTTGGAGTTATATTTGGGATTTGTTTGTTATGTCAAACGTTTCATTTACAGAGACCAAAAAAACCAACCTCGGACCTGTTTTGTGATTTAATATTTGGGGTCACTTTTGTCATTTCATTTTAGGGCATTTTTGTAATTTCTTTTGAACATTCATTAGGCAGCTATTTACCCTTCCCTAATGAAGAGGGAAAGGACTTTTGAAGAATTGAAAACCTTAGTTTGTTTCTTGGTGTGAAGACCCGTGGAAGCCTCCCCTCTCCTCTCGGTCATTCATTCTCTACATCAACTCATTCCTTTCTTGTTGTTTCTTGGATGAGTTGATCTTACTGCCTCCTCCAAGCCATCCCTTCCATGTGGTGGTTATTGTGGTGTGGAAATAGAAGAAGCAACATCCCCTTGGAGAGTGCCTTTCGATTTGGTAAGGCCGAGCAAGTCGCCCCCTCTCCCATTGGAGGTGTGCAGACTCCTTGGAGTTTTTCTTATTTTTATTATTGCGAATACTGAAAGTGGATCTTGTGATATTGAAGTTCTTGCTATTAACTTTCGAAACTCTATATTTAGGGCTGATTTGATTGAAGTTTCTTATTGGAAAGTTGTGTTTTGGAAAGATTATAGTCAATCAAAGAATCTGTTTTGCGCTAACCAGATTCCGACTTGAGATTGTGACTTGGATTTGATTTGCTTTCGTTCGTTACATTGCAGTCAAAATTTGCTAGCATTCATTCTGATATTGTTAAGGGTTTCTCCTCCAAAATTGGTGCTAAAAGGACGTATGCTCGTGGAGATCTCGTTGCTTGATTCCGGGTTACCAAAACTGTCCCGGAAACCCTAATTCCATGAGCTATATTCATTTTATCATAACTGATTGTTCTGTTCGAATTAGAGGCTGAAATTTTGATATGTGTATTCTGAATTTGTTATTATAAGTCCCTCCAAATTTTAACTCCTGATTCCATACGGTTGTGAAGTTATGTTTGTTTGAAGATTGGTGGACAGATTATTGGAATATAGTCTAGCCGATTGCTTCATTGGCAATCTTTGATATTTGGACTATATCAGACATTATGGGTTCCATGGTTATAGTTGAGAATATTGGCTTGGAGACTATGTTGCATCCAAATCTTTATATCCGAAAATACAAGAATGGAGAGTTAAACACAATAGCTGATGCTATCTTAAAGTGGTATATACCATTAACTAATTTGATTGCTTGGATTCTTAGAATGGGATGGATTGGAGATTTTTGTATCATTGGTACTAAGTTATCTTGTTGAAAAGATAATTTTGCTAATGTGGATGAGGATGAGTTCTTTAGTTATAAGGGAAGTTCATTTGTGGTTAACAACTTTTTCATTCCAAGTTTTAGAGTTAGAGAGTTATTTTGCCGAAAGTTTTTGATGTTAAGCTTGATAGGTATTCTTGTGATAGAAGAACAACATACATCTTAAGGAAGCCTCTGATTTTTCATGATGTTGATATTGATTTGGTTCTTTGGCAAAACTCTTGTGACAATAAGGTTGATGATGATTTTGTTAAGCTTGATAGTTTGTTTAATGGTTTCAAACACTATTTTCCTAGTTGTGCATCTATGGGAGTTATTAATAAATTGAAAGAGATGGTCTACATTACTTCTAGATCCATGACAAGGAAGGAGAATCAAGTATCCGAGTTATTGTTTAAGCATTAAAAGAAGTTGTATGAAAAGAGTCATTGTAAAATGCATGAGAATGAGTTTTTGGAAAATTTAAGAGTGCTGGCCTACTTCAACAAACAAGACTTGTCTTCTTATTTCACTTATGAAGATTTTGAAGCCATTGCAATTTTCATGGTCCATTGACTTATCTCCTTATTTTGGTGAAGAAGACTATGGAGGAGAAAATCTAGATTTGAGGTCAAATCATTTCCAACCTCGGGAGGGTGATGTGCCATGGATCCCCACAAAACACCATCGAACATGGAGGTTTGCGAACATTAATTTTAGTACACTTTTTATAGGTCTCCATGAGAAAGAATGTACTCTCAACATCCTTACCTTCCATCCAACATCCATGTGCCACATGATCTTATTCAAAGTGAAGCATAAGTGGAAGTTCAAGCACCAATTTAGGAGATATGTGAAACATTCCAAAACTGCCAACAATCTGACCCTTGAGGAGTATTTGGCATATTCGGTAGCATATACAATTTTATATCAAAAGGTGCTCTTCATGGCATATGTAGTTGACATCACAAGCTTTCTAGAACATGGTGTTTCTTCAACATTGAAGATCATTTTCTATGTCAAATGGTCCTTGAACAGAGAGATATTTCTGCTTGATGCCCAACTTCTCTCAATCGGACTTGTAGACCACCAACTTGAAAAGAAGACTTTGAAGTGGATCATGTTTACTCAATTGCTGGTTCCAAGGATTAAGGAATATTTACATTTTATTTTTTGATTAAATTATGTTAAGTTGTATTTGGTTTAAGGACAAATGTTTGAGTCACTTGGCTAAAGCTTGTTTTAACCGAGCATGTGTCTTTGTGAGGGCATTTTGGGTAAGTTGTCTCTAGGAAGCTTATCCTAATTTTGTAGGGTATTTAGACCCTCTCTAAAGTCTACCCTATGGGATGACTTTTCAACTAAAGAATAGATTTTGAAGTGTAGAGTTTCCCTCCCATTTTGACCAATTCTCATTTGGTGGTGTTATCCAATTGAGTTTTGCATGAAAAATTGGTTTCATCTTGTTTGTGAATTTTAAATGATTCCTCTTATTGTTATACCTTTCTCCACCTTCTTCCTTGGTAGTAGACATCTCCAACAAAGGTGTAGAAAACTTGTGAAGAATCAAGTTGAAGTGTTTCCATCCAAAAAAACCATTGAAATCAATAGACAAGGTCGAGGTGCCTATTCAGACTAGCTTGCAACCACTCGATCATAACTTCTTCTCCCAAATGATTTTGGCTAAAATTTTTGGAGAGCCTCTTCCTCATTTATAGAGTAGGGTATGGTTCAAATTTCACGTCAAAACGACATAAATTGACCGAGTTACGCATTCTGTAATTTTGGGTCTGTTTCTTTTCATATTAGTTGTACATTTTAAGGGGTTTTCATCTTGTCTCTCTCAGTGGTGCATCATAGGTCGACTATTATCATTCAGAGGTCGACTAGTGTGGTTTAAAAATCTAAAAATGCGAAACTTTTTTATAAGGACTCCATAAATTCGTTAGTAATTTTCAATCTCAAAATAGAAATATTTTTAGTTCATTTATAGGCAAAGAACATTAAACACAAATTGTTCCATTTAATGCATTAATCCATCTAAATATAATTGTTCAATTTTAATCAAGCTAACTTGAACCATATCTAACATCAATATTTTGTTATGACATTCTCAATTCTCCAAGTGAATTAACAAAGATATGTCCTTGATTAAAAGGAGGGAGGGAGTTCAAACAATTGGCTCTCACATGTGGCCCCGGCGACGATATGATTTTAATGAATTTTATAACTCCGAAGTGTGATTTACTCACAATTATAAGTCCACATATTCAACTATTTGTCATAAGAAAATTAAGTGACAGTTATGAATTATCTTTGAATGCCAATAGTAATTCTACTTTATCTTAAAATCTTTTTTAAATAGTTTAACAATAAATGAACACATACAATTACAGTTATTTCAAAATTCATCCTTCCTTTGTCCTTGAAAAACACGCAAGGAAATCATACTTTTGTGTTAGACAAAAACTGACCGGAAACAGTTGGGTTGGTTCAATTCAAACCAACAGAGCCGAGCCGAACCGACCAATTAAATTTCTAGTCCTACGGAATTTCTTCTCAGATTCTGGAATTGTCCTACGCCTTCGCCATTGATTGATGATTGTGAGCAGCGGCGAGTAATTGGAGAAGAAGCAGAAGAACAATGGAGGAATACCCTGAAGAGGTTCGTACACCGCCTGTGAGGCTGGCTTCATTGGTTGGATGTCCGGAGCTCCACTCTACCATCTCCGCGCATCTCAATTCGGAGCATCCCCCGATTCATACCCTTGCCTTCCCCGACTTAGCACAGCTTTCTCTCCTCCTCCAGCGCCGCTCCTCTTCTCCCCTCAAAGATCCCTCTTCGCCTGACTCTCCTCCCCTCGCCGGAATCTTGAAGCGCCATTGGCTTCTCAAGCATCGCACTAAGGTTCCCGCCGTTCTCGCCGCTCTCTTTCCTTCAGAACATGTCTCTGGCGATCCCGCCCAATGGCTTCAGCTCTGCTCTGACATTGACCTCTTCAAGTTCTGCTTCTTCCATTTTCTTTCTATTTTTGTTTTTCGTTTGTCTAAATTCTTGTAGCATTCATAGTCAGAACCAACCAATTTTCCTTCACAGAACCCTGATTCGTGCGAGGAGCCTCAAATGGATTATCGTTATCGTGCACTCCAATTCCAAGGGTATACGGAGAATTCTTCTACAGTTTGCTTCATCTTTAGAATAATTAGGATGTTTATTATTGATAGTATCATGATGCAAATGCAATGCTTCATTGTAATAATTAATATATCTACTATCTATTTATATCATTCTGCGAATGCAATGCTCTAATGGCGCATTTCTTAATGCCCATGTCTTGATTGAAGAAAGACTACTCTAGAGTGCTACCTTTTTGAAATGATAAGTTCAGAAATGATATGAAAGAGCTTATACTATAGTATGGGGAGTATTTAATTTTTATGATAAGCAAGGCAGCCTTGCCAAGTGTGACTGAAATTTGACATCATCAAGATATCTGATGCAGATGACATGAATGAAGATCGAATGACTGCTCTACGTAAACGAGCTGAAGTGGAATCCAAATATATTGTGTTTCTTAATCCAAATGATGCTACAGAGCTCAAACAAGCAATGAACAGGCATGGTTTTGGTTTTATATTTTTCCAATGCATTTGAGCTTGCTTCTGCAGATCATGAATTTTGACTAACAAATTTTTATCTTTGCGACACCTTTATGCAGGCTAGGTAACGTATTCTCAGAATTGGCAAACACTTATTATAAAGACGAAGGAAGAAGGATTAAAACACGTATTGAGAAAAGAACTAATAATTCTTTTGAGCTGAATGTTCGCTATTGCTTCAAAGTACGTTATGTTTGCCTCTAAGATGTTCAAACTGTTTTTTCATTGGTAAATTTTCCACTCCAACTTTTCAAGCTCAGTTGCACCTCTCTTCCACAAATCTTTGCTTTCTTCTTGGCTGAGGATGTCCATTTGGCTCGTCATATACTATTGATTTCCTTTAATATAGTTCTATGTCTATTTCTTCTAATCTAGACACTGATCACTAAAATTGACAAACTACATATCCTCTTCAAAACCTGTTTCATATGAATGTCCTGATTTGATTGGTGCATTATATTCAGCGGTTGAGATTGCAATTAGTTAACTTGTCAAACAACAAGCCCCAGTATTATACTTGTGCTCTCCTACTCCTGAATTGGTTGTCAGGAAGGATTCATTGCTATGCATACTCTCGAAAATTCCTTACTTGACAAGGGTTCATTGCCTTGGTTGCTGCAGATAAACTGTCCTTTTGACTCAACTACACTCTCTGTTGTTCTATTATGATACTCTACTTTAAGAAAATCATGAATCAAAATAGCTTACAATTTTTCATCAAAGTAAACTATACTATATTGCACAATTACAAAATTTATGAAGATCAGAACCCTCTCCAGAAGGAGCCTTTTACATCAGTGCATGCATCACTAAAAATTCCAAGAAACTTGATAGCCTTCTTATGTCCTTGCCCTGTACTAAAGCATTTCAACTCTCTGTCAGAGAGACAGGGAATGCTGGAATGATTTTTTTATATTATTTAAGCAGCTCAGGAATTTGAAATGTTTTGCTCTTGATATATTCAATTTAATGGCCTTATTTGCTTTGTTCTTTCTCACATTTTCATACTTGCTCATGATTCTTTGTCCATGGCCAGATTGCTGTGTATGCAGAATTTCGAAGAGACTGGATTGAAGCCTTAAGGTTTTATGAGGATGCATACAACACGTTACGGGAGGTATATTCTGATAAGAAGCAATCTACTTATTCAGTTTCACCGGAGATGCATTATTTTCAGATATTTGTTGTTTTTTTTGCAGTAACATTTAGATGAAACAACCATTTAAATATCAAACCAATAATCTGAGGAAGGAAAAAGAGAAAGGAAAAGAATTAGTGGTCAAGCATTAAAGATTGAGTTCCGTACAAGTAGTGAATTTTCTTTCTATCATGTACGAAAAAAATAAACATTTGCTTTCTCGCTGACTAAAGAAGATAAAGGAAAAAAAATATCGGTAATCTTAAAAAAAACAAAAAGATAAGTATGCACTAAAGAGGATTTATATATTACATCATCATAATTATCTTCTAAGCAGATGATTGGGACATCAACGAGGTTACCTGCAATCCAACGTTTAGTTGAAATAAAAACTGTTGCAGAGCTGCTACATTTTAAGATATCAACCCTTTTATTACATAGTGGAAAGGTTATGGAAGCAGTCATCTGGTTCCGCCGACACAATGCATCTTATAGAAAGCTTTGTGGGGTGCCACAAGCAGCATTCCTTCACTGGGAATGGATGAGTAGACAATTTTTAGTGTTTGCTGAGTTGCTAGAGACATGCTCAGAAATCACTGAAAATATATCATCGCTGGTTCAAGGCAATGGAGAAAGAAATTTGACGGAGTGGGAATTTTACCCAGCTTATTACTATCAGGTTGCCAGACCCTTTATCTATTTAGCATCAGTTTTGTCGCATGAAAGTATACTCATTAGATTAATTTTGAACTTACATGAAAGGATTGTCATAGTCGGTAGTTATATGAACTAACATTCATAGCAAGGAGCAAAAAGCTCATATCATACAATTTTTTGCATGGGAGCAGGACCTTTTGCTTTTGCTTATTGGATCATTATTTATGTTTCCTCATTTAAAAGTTGCAAGTCCAAAATGATATTAGTAACTGTCTTCATTATACAAGCACCAGTTTTGCATGATTGTATTAACTGTTGCATACTAATTGTTGTCTCTACCTCTATATTAAGTTTTGGAATTAGCAGTAGTATATTTATTTTTCGACAAGAAATTAGCAATATGATATATCCCTTGTAGTTGACAGAAAATACGAACACAAGAACACAAATGCACTGTAAAGAAATCTAACAGTTACAGACTTTTGAAAAGTTTGTTCTCTCCCACAATTCACTTCTTGATTGTCAATGCCTTTTCTCCTTCGCTTAACATCTCTCTACATAACTCACTTCCCATGCAAACATTAACTTTTACCAATACTAACCAAAACAAAATGGACAGAACATAAATATTAAAACCTAACTTCTTATTTCTCTCTTCTTGCGTATGTGAATTTCAATGGAGGAGATGTATCAGTACTGCCCGCCCAAAGAGCCACCTTGTCCTCAAGGTGGAATTAAGGAAATTGGCCATTAATGGTGTGAAACCTTTCCCGCAAAGCCTCATCATTCGAATGTCCCTTCCATGCAATCAACACTCAATTCCAAGAGAGTTACCATTGGTGCATTTCCGAACATCCTTTAGAACTTCTGGTTCGACTCGTAGTTCATTGTCAGACATGAGGAAGCAAATTTGAACAAGTGCTATGCTTCCCAATCACCTTCTTTAGTTGTGAAACAAGAAAAATTGGATGTATGAAAACTCCCGGGAGATATTCGAGTTTATATGCAATGGGACCCACCGTAGTTATGATAGTAAACAACCCATAAAAACGAGGACGGAGTTTCTCATTGCGTTGTTTAGCTAGGGAGCGTTGGCGATACGGCTGTAGCTTCAGATAAATGCAATCATGTAAATCAAAATATACCTCACGACGATGGCTGTTTGCCAGTTTCTTTATCTTAGACTGAACTTGAAGAAGTTGATGTTTCAACTCATCCAAACTAGCATCGTGATCCTGAAGAAGGGAGTCAACTAAAGATATGGTTGATGAACCCATGCCATAGCAAACTCACGATGGAGGATCTCGACCATGCACCACACGAAATAGTATAGAATGAGCAGTCGTGTGATAAAAGGTATTATACCAATATTCTTCCCATGAAAGCCATTGTGTCCAGCGTTTGGGTTTATCACTAGCAAAACAACGCAAATAGGTTTCCAGCCAACGGTTCACCACCTCGGTCTAACAGTTTGTTTGAGGGTGGTAAGTGGTGTTGTGGTATAGCTTAGATGCTTGAACCTTGAATAGTTCCTTCCAAAATAGACTCAGGAAAACATTGTCTCTCTCGGACACAATTGAGTGGGGAACCCCATGCAGCTCAATAATATTGGAGATAACTGTTGTCGCCACTGTCATGGCAGTATAAGAGTGCTGAAGGCCAATAAAATGAACGTACTTACTCAAACGATCCACACCATAATAGAATTCATTCCGTCGGAACCAGGGAGCCCTTCTATAAAGTCCTTGAAAATATCATCCAAAATCTGCTCCAGAATGGGTAAAGGTTGCAGTAAGCCGGCAGGTGATAGAGCTTGATACTTGTTTCTCTGGCATACTTCGCATGCGGCCACATAGTCACATACTCCATCACATCCCGTTTCATCCCTTGCCAATAGAATTCCGCGACAATGCGCTGATAGGTTTTCACCATGCTCGCATGGCCGCCCAATCTGCTATCATGAAATTCCTGAAGGAGGAGAGGGATGATGGTAAAGCTCTTAACTAATACCACTCGATGTTGATAAAAAAGTCGGTCATCATGTAACGAGAACCCCACTCGTCCCTGTTCGCTGGACTGCAATGTCTTATATATCTTGCTAAAAAAGGGATCAGTCTGGACTTCAAGATCAAGCTGATCCCAAAGAATTTGTGTAACAATGGAGATAGCAAAGAGCGGAATCCGCCGGACGCCAAGATAAAGCGTTGACGGCCTTATTCTCCACCCCTAGACGGTATTGAATTTCAAAATCCAAACTCATAATCTTGGTCAACCACTTCTGATGATCAGGATTAACAAGTTGTTGTTCCAAGAGAAATTTCAAACTGGGCTGATCAGTTCGTACCACGAATTTTTGCCCCATTAAGTACGGTCGCCACTTCTAAATAGCAAACACAATTGCCTTGATCTCACGCTCATAAACTGATCCAAACCGAGATTGAGAAGATAGTACTTGGCGGAAATATGCAATAGGGCGTCCACTTTGCATCAATACTGTCCCAAGTCCAGTCGCTGATGCGTCGGTTTCGATAATGAATAGCTTCGAGAAATCTGGTAGAGCTAAAACTGGAACTGTAGTTATGGCTTCCTTAGATGACGAAATGCTATCTCGGCCTTCGGTCCCCAATTAAAATTGTCCTTTTCTAAAATGTTTGTTAACGGCTGAACAATCTTCCCATACCCTGCTACAAACTTGCAGTAGTATCCTGTCAGCCCCAAAAATCCTCGGAGCTCTTTAATCGTGCGCGGAACAGGCCACTGGACCATAGCCTAGATTTTGAATTGATCAGTCGCCAGTCCGTCAGCCGATACGACATGTCCCAAATATTCTACTTGAAGCTGTGCGAATTGACATTTAGCCCGATTAGCATGAATGCTATGCTTCTGTAATGTCTCCAGCACCTGCTCTAAGTGGTGTAAATGTGAGTGCATATCTGCACTGTATATCAGAATGTCATCAAAGAAAACCAGAATACATTTGTGTAAGAAATTTCGGAACACATCATTCATTACCGCTTGAGACGTTGATGGAGCATTCGTGAGGCCGAACGGGATGACTAAGAAGTCGTAGAGCCCCTCATGGGTGCGAAAAGCAGTCTTAGAAATATCTTCTGGATGAACCTGAATTTGATGGTACCCAGACTTAAGGTCGAGCTTGGAAAATATATGGACCCCATGCAACTCATTCAACAACTCATCAATATCGAGGATTGAGAATTTATTTGGAATTGTTGCCTTGTTAAGTGTGTGATAATCCACACAAAAACGTCAGCTTCCATCTTTCTTCTTAACCAACAAGACGAGACTAGAAAAAGGGCTGCAACTGTGTCAAATAATTCCTGCAGCTAGCATTTCAAAAATTAGTCTTTCAATCTCGTTTTTCTGTATATGAGGATACCTGTACGGTCTGACACTAACAGGGAGTTGGCCTTCGCTTAAAGTGATAGCATGATCATGGGAACGAACTTGAGAAAGGCTAGTGGGTATCACTAACACATCTGAATATCTATCCAAGAGACTTTGAATTGCCTTAGGTATTTCCACCTGAGGTGAGGGCTTGGATTCCTCCAACTGTAAGCTTTAGCATTCAATTAATACTCTTTTGCCCTGTTCTTTAAGGGCTGTCATCAGGGCCTTTAGGGAGACTAAATTCTTACAAAGTCCTGGGTCACCTTGCAAAGTCACAGGTTTGTTACTCACCAATAAATTTCATCGTAAACGAGGCCCAATTTACCTACATATCCCCCATGGTTCTTGCTGAATACTGAAAATTGGAGCTTACGAATTTTGAGGCTTTTGCTCGCGATACCCCCCACCCACCCACACACACATTTTTATTACCCTTTAGAACCTCAAACTTATCCTAAATTATTTGGGCCGTTTACATTATTCGCCCCAGGCAAGTTGGTCTAAAAACTAATAATTTCGCCCGATATCTGCTCGTAATCCATTCACAAACTGGGCTTCCAACATGTGTTCGAGTATATCTCGAAAAGGCGATTACAACTTTTCAAATTGCTGTCGATATTCCCTTACAGATCCATCTTGTTGAAGGGCAAAAAATGCTTAGATAAAGTTCCTTCTTGAGATGATCAAAATTTGTTCAATAACTGAAATTTAAAATCCGTCCATTCTTGAAACGGTCATCGGCCTTCCTCCCATTGGAACCATGTCAAAATCTCTTGCTCCAAATACATAGACACTGTACGCATCTTCTCTGCCTCACTCCAACCTTGAACACTGAAGAAACGCTCCACATGGAAAACCCACTCGTCTGGGTCTCCATCCATGAACACCGGCATCTCCAGTTGCTGGAGCTACAGTTCGCTGGCAGATAGGCCGCGTCGCTACTCTTCCCTTGTGTGCGTGTGGTCGTCATGCGTCGGCCAATCTCGTTGCGGTTCTTCTCTGGCCCTTTTCCTATCATCGAATACCCAGCCACGGTGAGACCCAACTTCCTCCCCCACCGACTCGTGTTCCTGAGCTTTGTTCTTACCCGCTACTTTTGACAAAGGTGCATCCTCTCTCTGCAACTTTGTTGACAATGAAGCTAGTTGCTTGAGAATGGCAGAGACGTCTGCCCATAATGCTCCCATCTCCAAGGGAACTCTTTCATGCACGGAACTCATCTTCATTCTCATCTCCTCCCGGACTTGCCCAACTCTATCTTCCGTTGAGCCTTCCTTATTGTCTCCCTTGCGGCCTGCCATCATCACAAAGGTAATGTTATGCTCTGATACCACTGATATATCTCTTGTAGTTGATAGAAAATACGAACACAAGAACACAAATGCACTGCAAAGAAACCCAAAACTTACAGACTTTCGAGATGTCTGTTCTCTCCCACAATTCACTCTTGATTTTCAATGTCTTTTCCCCTTCCCCTAACGTCTCTCTAAATAACTCACTTTCCATGTAAACATTAACTTTTACCAACCACTAACCAAAACAAATTGGACAGAACATAAATATTAGATTCTAACTTTTTATTTCTCTCTTCTTGCATATGTGAATTTCAATGGAAGAGACATATTACAATACTATAATTGTATAGCATGATATATTTCCTTTACAAATTCCCTTAATTTATATTTCCCCAGTAATAGAAGTGTATATCAACAAAAGTGGATTGCTTAAAATGACTTAAGGCACTATTCTTCAAAAAAGTGTCGTTCTAAGAACTCTATCTACAGGGCTTTATCATTGGACATTTTTTCCCTTTTCGTCTACAAAATCACAAAATATGTCAAAAGAGTGAGATCTCTCGTGCCTGTGACTTGGTACATCAACAAATAGTCCTTTCAAAATTTTCAGGAAAAATATATATATAAAAAACCCTATATTTGTTTATTATATTTTTGTATCTAGCTCTTGTTGCATGATAGTGAACTTTCACATTTTCTCCTCAATAGGTAAAATGCTGTAGATGTTCTTAAATAAGTAGTATCCTGTTGCTTTCAACTAAACATATATTCTGCTTCCGACTCATTACACATTGATGAAGAGGAGAGTGGTATAGTTTCATGCATAACGCCATTCACTTCATAAACCACTAAGTCCTGGTTTAACAGTTAGTGTCTCAGATTATTATAATATTTCTACTTTCTTTGATTGAGGCATTCAAAAATTGGCACTCAGCCATAATTTTTCCACGAATCAGGTAGCTGCAGACTACATGATGGAGAAGAGATTATCGTTGGAGTTTGCCATTTCAATGTCTGATGCTGTGTCTGAGAAGACTAATAATGCTGAATCAGTGGTATCTTCTAGTTATGTGGGTCAATTTTCACAGTTACTTGAAGAGGAGGATGGATTAATCATGCAACCGTAAGTGAGTTTATACTTTGTGTTGATTTTGATTTGCTTTATTTTTTCTTTACTAAAGCTTTGTGTTTATCTTGACATACAGTCTAACTGATGAAGATTATATGCATTATGCTGTCTCCGAAGGAAAACGATTTCAAGATTCCATTGAGATTATTGCTTTGCTCCAAAAAGCACAAGAATATTATTCTAATGCAAAAAATTATAGAATGAGTTTTTTCTGTGAATTCCAGACAGCTAGAGAATATTACGTGATCAGTGATTTTAGCAATGCAAAACAACATTTTGATAGAGTAGCAAGTATATATAGACAAGAGGGATGGGTCGTTTTGTTGTGGGAAGCCTTGGGTTACCTACGAGAGTGCTCAAGAAAAGGAGGAATGGTGAAGGATTTTGTGGAGTTTTCCCTTGAAATGGCTGCATTGCCTGTGCCATCTGACACTGGTATGCAGTCCAATAAAGGGTGCTGTCCTGTAGGTCCTGCCTCTCTATCACAGAGAGAAACTATACACCTGGAAGTCTTTAAGATTATCAGTGAGCCATCAGTTTTGGAGTCTTTTGGAAACGGTGATGGCATCACATTAACTGGAGAAAATCCCCTTCATCTTGAGATTGATTTAGTGAGCCCACTTAGACTGGTACTTCTTGCTTCAGTTGCTTTTCATGAACAAGTAATCAAGCCTGGTGTTTCTTCAATGTTAACTGTATCACTTCTATCCCAATTGCCCCTTAACTTTGAGATTGATCAATTAGAAGTCCAATTCAATCAATCTGATTGTAACTTTATCATCACCAATGTCCAGAAATTTGCCGTTGTTGCTGAGACCAATGCTCAGCAGGGTCGCAGAGTAGAGAAGGCACCTTCTCTATCCCTTACTACGAATAAATGGTTGAGATTGACATATGAGATCAAATCTGGTATATTTGTTGCTTTCTTATGTATGCTTTTAGCTTTTGATTATTTGTTTGCTTCATAAGAAAAGAGAATTTCTGAACTATTAATGGAACCAGTGGCATTTGCTAAACAGATTTTACACGAGAACAATATTTTATATGAAATACTGGCTGAACCATGGACATTTTCTCGATAGATATTGCTGAATAATAATTATTTTCATATGATGAGAATAATACTTCAATGAATCTTCGTTTTGCAATTTTGTCTGCTTGGGTTTTTTACCAGTATGGTTTTCGATGGTTAACCTGTCAGCTTTTGGTTTATTTGTTTGTACTTGATGAGTGTGCATGCGCACGTTCCAGAAAGTATAGGGGAGTGCTTCATTTTTTAACATATAAATTACTCATTCAAATTTACGTAAAAATTATGAGCTATCTCAACTGGCATTCTGAGGAATTGAAGTTAGTATAGCTAGGCCTCTGATATGGTTCACTTATGTAGGAAGAATAGGTTGCCTTCATCTAAAGGTGATGATGCAACTGAAGCAATTACTGAAATGCCAACAGAACTATTGGGGGCATCTACATCAAAGGAATGAGATAGAGTAGTTAATGTAGCTGATGTAGTTAAGAAGTTAGTCGATATCTGAATTCTGAATAGCTGTTTTTTGATGCAAGTACTTAGGAAGGAAATGAAAGGAGAAGGAAGGCATTGAGAAATTTAGGAAGAAGAATAGGAGCTACCATACTCTCGAAATTCTGATAACTTCCCATTTTATTCGGACATTAAATTCAAGAAAAGTAGAGAATCCATACCAATTTGAGGTGTGGATTTGTATGGTGTTTGGTAACGTTTATTACTACTATCATATAGCTCTATATGTGCCTAATACTGAATGTTGTCAGTTTTTTGTCCAAACTGACCTTTCCTTTATAATATATTTTTGGGTTTCTTTGAGATTTGGTTATTGAGTAATTTTTTATGATCCGAAATTAACACAGCGGTTGAACTTGGCAGATCAAAGTGGAAAACTTGAATGCATATCGGTCATTGCAAAATTAGGACCACACCTTACAATTTGTTGCAGAGCTGAGAGTCCTGCATCAATGGATGATTTACCTCTTTGGAAGTTCGAAGATCGTGTGGTGACGTATCCAACTAAGGATCCTGCTCTAGCTTTTTCCGCCCAGAAGGCAACTCAGATTGAAGAACCTGATGCAGAAGTGGATCTTATTTTGGGTACTTCTGGCCCTGCATTGGTTGAAGAGAGCTTCATTGTTCCTATTGCTGTGATATCCAAGGCCCACGCAGTCAACTCTGGTGAATTGAAAATTAACCTTGTGGATCTAAGAGGGGGTGGTTTATTTAGTCCAAGGGAGCTGGAGCCCATCTCCATGGACAACCATGATGTTGAACTTCTTAGAATATCTGGAATTGGAGAGGGCAGTGAATCAGATTTGGGTATTGACAAAGTACTGAAAATACAGCAATCTTTCGGATTGATTTCTGTTCCATTTATAAAAACTGGAGACTCGTGGGATTGCAAACTGGAAATAAAGTGGCATCGACCCAAATCTATCATGCTTTATGTATCACTGGGTTATTTTCCTCACAGCAATGAAACAAGTGCACAAAAGATTCATGTTCATAAGAGCTTGCAGATTGAAGGAAAGACAGCTGTAACAATTACTCACCAATGTATGTTACCATTTCAGCAGGTTCCCTTGTTACTATCAAATTTCAAAGCTGTCCCTCATTCTGAACCTTCATTGTTGCTGCCTCAAAATCAAACCTACTTACAGATCATTAGTGCAACAAACTGCACCGAAGTGCCATTGCAGCTACAATCAATGTCAATTGAAGACTGCGGCGATGCCATTGAAAACTCATGTTCTGGACAAGATGCAGCTAAGGACCTCACCGAATCTCCTCTTCTCATGCCTGGAGAAGAGTTCAAAAAGATTTTTGTTTTCATTTGTCGCAGAATTTCATCAAATCAAAGCTTGGGGACTGTGTGCCTACAATGGAGGAGACAAGCAGAGACTGAAGACAGGTGTAGCAGTAGAACATCTTCTGTCTTAACAAAACTAAGACTCCCTGATGCAATAACAGAGTTGTCGCCTTTGGTTGTGAGTTTGGAGTGTCCTCCTTACGTGGTACTTGGAGATCCCTTCTCATACTACTTAAAAATAGCGAATCAATCCAAGTTGCTTCAAGAGGTGAAATTTTCTTTGGCCGATACACAAAGTTTTGTTATATCCGGCTCTCATGATGACACTATTTCAATACTTCCGAAATCCGAGCACATCCTCGGCTATAAACTCGTACCACTTGCCACCGGCGTGCAGCAGTTGCCTAGATTCTCGTTGGTCTCAGTGAGATATTCTACTGGATTTCAACCTTCAATCGATGCAACCTCCGTTTTCGTGTTTCCATCTAAGCCTTCTTACAGCATGACAGGTGAACACAATTCTGTATTGATTGAATAAAGACTACACATGATACAGGATGTAAGAAGTTGGATCCTTTGATAGATTGTTATTATTTGGATTCAAGCATCATATTTGAATGCAACAAAAACCTTTTTTTTTTGTACAACCAAATGGATTCACATATCTCCATTTGAGGTTCCCACCACTTTAGCTACTTTAGCTACTTTAGCGGCTTGGCCAGTTACGCTGAATTCTTACGACAAGAAAATAAAATCTAGATTCTCGGATTTTTTGAACAAAGCATCAATCCTACTTTGAGCGTTTGGATTTTTGCATTTTTTTTTTTAATTTACACATAGTAGTATAAGGGCAGATGTAGCCACGTGCAATAGATGAAATGAATCAAAAAATGAATTTTTGTTTAAGAATGAAATCTTATTGGAACTGTCTATATCAAGGTCATCTTTCGGAACCATATCACATCTAGGTAGATGAAATAGGATGAATTGCTTTTATAAATAGGAATGGAGATGCTCTTGGCTCAACCCATGACTATAGCCCTTGGGAAATTTACAAAAGAGGAAAATGATTTATTCGATATTATGGATGACTGGTTACAATCACTTATTCACAAACCTCTAGTGTGGCGGGCTAACAGTTTTCTGGTTTGTAGACTGTTCCCCAACTTGTCAAGCCAGCAGTTGGGGGAATATGCTAAAGCTTCTTCGGCGTGGACAGGGGCTCCTTTCTCAAGAGAGGTCAGGGTTATTTAGTTTATATGATCGATTGGAAGATGTTTCTTTCACTCAGGTTGAATGGAAATAAAATCATCTTGTTGAAGTTCAAATTCTACCATTTTTCACCTCTGGAAAGGTTCCTGTACAGAGAAGGTTGAGCATTTGTTGGTTATTGAAGATTTTAGAGAATGATGTAATTTGAAAGAGATTATATTTATGTGGTTAAAAAATTCTTGAGATCGTTTTGGTTATTTATCAATTAAATAAAATTTTAATTAATGTGGTTTAAAAATGACTTGAAACAATATTCAGTTCACCGCAGGATTGAATTAAAATAATTAGGAGAAATAAAACATATATTTGGATTTGCTTTGATTGCATATTCACTGGCCTTTCAATCCATCACCTTGGGTTCCTTGATCATATGCATCACATAAATATGTTTCTATTTTGCATAGAAATCACATTACTAATTCATCAACAAAGCAATGGTATGTCATTTATTATGGTCAAGTGTAACGACCCGAATTCTTACTGATCTTAAAAAAAACTCGTCAAAAAACTCTTGCGTTAATTAAAACTTGAAGAAATGCCATTTAGAAATCGTTTGACATTTAAAATCAAAGTGCCGAGAAAATTCGAGTGTTACCAACTTACTAAAAGCAACTGGTTCAATTCAAAAGACAACTATTTTTAATAAGATTGGCGGAAACGTAAATTTTAGAAGTGTCACAAAACGATGCTAAATAAAAATCCTGAAATCCGAATAAGTGTTTCAACTAGGGTTAGAAAGGGAAAATTAATGTTAACAAAACCATGTTTGACATTAAACCCTTTTCAAAGTCACTCCTTCTTTGATTTGACGTCGTACTACTACTCCACCCGCTTTTTCCTCCGGATATGCCGCAAGCTCCACCGGAATGGCTTCTTCCACAGCTCCTAGCATAACCACTTCATTACTTACACCACAAGTAAGGACGTGAGCTTTCGCTCAGTAAGAAAATGGGGGAAAACAATTATGCATATCTCTTTTTAGTTCTACTTGGAATGAAGGCCACCCAAACCAATTCTTTTATTACGTTCATTGGTTCTTGGTTATTTACTCGTACATCTAGCTGGAGATTGAAGAGTTCTTAGGGGATGGAATAGTTGACCGAACCTAACCCTTTACTTGCAGCTAGGTCCCCGTTCCCGTCTAGGTTGGGGGCTTCACCTTATTGTGAACTAGTTTCGCTACCCATCCACCCTCAAACTCCCTTTTTCGTCCCATTTCTGGCGTATCCCGCCTTCAAGAGTCCTCCCATTCTGGTGTGTCCCGCCTTCAGGGTTTCTTCCCTTCGGCGTGTCCCGCTAGAGGGTTTCTTTGGTGATGGCATATCCCGGCCACCCCGAACATTCTGTGCTTACGTTTTTCCCTCACTCATGCATGTATGTACCACCCCGAGGGGGTACCCCTACTTGGTTTCTATTATTGTGAATACAACCTAACACTTCTAAATCGAATAGCACATACATGAAAGCAATGGAAAACACTTCAGAGGAATTCTTAATAATAAACAGAACGAGTAATAGAACATGCTCATATGTAGCAACAAACGAAGAAAAACAACAACATAGGGATTCAAGTGAAACCAGACATGCTATTAATGACTAAATCAAGGCAGCAGAAAATACACTTTAATCGAATATATAACAGGAAATTTATAATTGACTAAGCATGCTTAAATCGAATATAATAGCAGAAAATCGTAACTGACTAAGCATGCTTCTATCGAATATAATGACGAAAAATCGTAAATGACAAAACATGCTTTAATTGTATATAACAGGAGGAAAATTAGAACATCTAAGCAAAATTTTAATCAACTATCACAACAGAATTTTTTTAACACTAATATGCTTTTCTAACGATTTTATATATAGCAGTGAACAACGTCGTGACAGAGTAGCGAAAACAACTTCTAATCAGTAATTAGTGGCAATTACATGGCGGAAACATGCTTCTCACTCGAAACTAAGCAACAGTAAATGATAGTCAGAATGAAGCTACGAGACGTGCTTCTTGTATGCTAATAAATAGTAGTGATTAGGTATGCAAATCGAAACGACTAACATGCTTCTTAAATGGAAATGACAGCAGCAAGAGACATTAGACATACTTTTATCCAGCTAACACGGCAGGAAATAATGAGCCGAATGAACGATGAATCATGCTTTTGAATTAGAGATAACAGCAATGCGAAATAATGAAACGGGATAGCGAATACGTACTTCATAGGGGTATGATCGACAGTAACTAAAAACGAATAAAAAAAATGGCAAGAGACATACTCCTCAACAACTACAATCTACAGCGACAATATTGGGACACACATCAAAATATGTTCAGGAATAACTTAAGAAATTAGTAGCAAAATGCTTAATCGAACATGCTTGATAATAGTGAACGAACGTAGGGTAGAGCAATAACAAAACAATGAAGATCGCATTTAGTGAAATAGCAGCAAAACGATAAAGCTAACATGCTCTTTATTGAAAGTGGCAACGAGTAAATCAGTGGACATAACAAGGTGGAATAATATAGCTGGCATGTGTAACATAGGGAATAAATCAAGTGCAGCCAAAGAGAAATCATGTTTTGAAATAGGAACAGATTTCAAAACAATATACTACAAAGCTCATCTATAGCAATTAAACCACAGCAAATGGCAAGGGAAACGTTAGGGAAAATAACAACAATACAAATAAGGCCATCACTACAACATAGAACTGAGACATACATGTTAGAACAGCATAGGATAAAATATTCACTACACAGAGTAGGATAAAATATTCACTACACAGAGCAATATATTAGCTTTCCCAACTTATTTTCTACCTAGCAATCGTCTTTCCATTTTTCGTAACTTCCCTTATTATCATTTCTTGACACCATTGAGCAAGCATGAGATGTAACTACAGAAAGGAACTAGAAACATAACACTAACTAGGGAAACCAGAACAAATACGGCAGAACAAAACATAGAACCAACAAAATCAACACACACACTCGATCACTTGGGTGTAGGGCCTCCACCTGGCCAAGACAACCCATATCCTTACCTTTGAAGACTCTTTCTCCCATGGACAGCAGCTTCCTTTGTAACTCCAACTTCTAGTAGCATTGATCCAGCCCTTCTCCGAGAGGAACCCCTCGCAAGAAGTTGGAAGAGGCTGGAGAGATATAGACTCACCTTGGGGAACCATCCGTATGAGTGGCAGGAGGCAAATCCCTGGCTGGTCGGTCTGGAGATGTGATTTTGTGTCGGGAGACCGTGATTTAATTGGTTGGGCATCGCTTTCTTCTGATTTTAAATCAGTTCCGTCGCTGATTTGTGAGGATTCGGACGCATGCGGACAAGGTCTTTGCGTCCGCATCGTCCGAAAAGCCAAAATGTCACAGTCTAAAATGATTGTTCGGACGGAAGGATGCATCTTATTTCTGTTCATTCCGTCCGAATTCAAAATTCGGACGTGAAATGGCATCTGAGATGTCATCCGTGTCGTCCAAATTCGTTCAAAATTCGGATAGATTCAAATGCACAACGTCCGCCTCGTCCAAGATGTTGTCCGCGTCTTCCGAATTCGTCTAGAATTTAGACAGATTCAAACGCACAACGTCCACCTCGTCCGCAGTGTCGTCTGCGTCGTCCGAAAAGACCAAAATCTTATTTCCTTCACATTTTCAACTAGATTTTCATCCGAATAACTCCCACAAATTTACAAGTCACCACTTAACGTATATAGAGACGAGTTGTATCATGAAATTTTACCTCCAAAATTTGATTACATCTTTTAACGAAGAGATTTAGGATTGGGTTGTTACATAAAGCCTTACTTGTCTTTCTTAAAAGTCTATCAACATTTATTGGTGATATAGTGATGTTCCGCATATTGCTTCTTTTCACCATCATGGAGATTTTCTATTGATTTTTATTGTATTTATTTTGAAGAGGTTCAAGGGAGAAAGAAAATGAATTACATTCATCCAACATTCAAATATATTATGGTATTCTTCAAGATGAAGTATAAGTGAAAAATCAAGTACAAGATTAAGGGACTTGTGGTAAAGTGCAAAATTTGGGATCTGATCTCTAAGTACTATTTGACAGTTTCGATAACTTTACATATTTTATATTAAAAATTGTTCTTTGCAAAAATTGTAGCTGACATCTCAAGGTTATCATAATGGGTTAGATCATTTAATTTTGACTTTGTTTGCTATGTCAAAAGACTCGCAAACAAAGAGCTATGTTTCTGTTTAAAAGGCCAAATTTCACCTACCCAAATTAGAAGCTCAATTCAATTTGAAGTCCAACATTTGGTTCAAGATGGAGGCACGCCTGAAGAAGTGGATCTAAACATGCCAACATATGTGCTTAAATGACATATTGATGAGAGATCCTCCAATGATAAAGAAGGGCCACGAATTTAAATTTATTCAAATTGAATAAAGTTCAAATTAATTTAAATCTTTATTTAGTTTAAATTAAAGTTATTTTAAAGTTTTCCTAGATAGTTTAAATTCAAGTTATTTTAAATTTCAAATAAATAGATGAGGATTGGTTAGGGATAACTATAAGCCAATCATTTTTCTAGTAGAATTGTTTTCAAGGTGGGCCATCATCAACAACCTATCATATTCTCCAATATCAATATATTTCTAACATTACATCAAACAACACATCCTCGAATACCACATATATTGACAGTACAACATCGCAACCTAGGACATCTCAACAATGCATCACATATCCTCTAGTCACAATAGAAAATATGCATATAACACATAAAGCAACCTAGCATTTTGTGATGTAGGCCGGAAAGCCAAACACAAGCAAACATTATATAACACCCCAAAATTTATAGAGTAATTTCATGTGTGACACTTTAGAATATGAATAGAGTGAATAATGTAACAATAGGAAAAATAAATATAGTGCGTAGTGAAGAATAATGACATAATAAAATGTATAGAATTTATTGGGGAAAATTCACATTTTATTGAATAATGTTGGAATTTGTTAATTAGGTTACAAAATAAGGAAGGTTGAGAAGAGATTTTATTTTAATGAAAATATTATATTTATAAGGCAAATTATGGAGTCAAGAAAGCTAGTCATGGAGCGAGGGAGAAAAAGGATTGTTCTTGGGAAAATATGTTTAATTGTTGATTTATTATGCTTTAGAATTATGGAAATATCATGTAGGAAGAACCAAATGCATGATGGATAGTAGGATGTGATCTAGGAACTATTGAGATCAATTTGGATGGAGAAGATTGTTTTCGTGGGAGTGTTTGATGTTGTTTTGATTTGAGAGGTCGTTAGACCATTTGATCGAATTTGAGAAAGGAACATGGATCATTGGATTGGAAAAAGATGTTTTCACGGGAGTGTTGGACACTGCTTGAACGTGGAAGGGTGTTGGACCGTAGGATTAAATTAGCAAAAGAAGTGTGAACCATTGATATAATATCCCGATACTAATTTTCCCGTGTACATGATGTAATCAAACTTTGGAGATAAATTACATATTACATTGCGTCCCTATACGTGTTAAATTGTGACGTGTAATTATGGAGAAATTATTTCAGGATAAAAAGTTAGTAGGAAAAAGTGAAGGAAATGAAAATTTGATTAAGCGGAGAATTGGCGTCCGAACGAACACTTGGGGACGAAAGCAGGACGAATTCTCGCGTCCTGAGCTTACCCTTTTCCTCTGCGGACGAAGTACGGAAGATGTGGACGAGGACGGGATGCGTCGAACCTGTCCAATTTCTGGGCACCTTCGGACGCTCTCGGACGAGTGCAGACGAGGTGAGGCCTCATCCAATTTGCCTCTGTCCAATTTATGGACATATGTGGACACGTGCAGACGCTTCATGTGGATGCCATAACGCATCCGAACATCAACTGCGGACGGTACGGACGAGGGTGGGGACGCCGTTTCTCATCCATGACCATAATTTTGCTTATGGAATTTTACTCATGCGGACGAATGTGGATGAGATCTATGCGTTTGCACTCGTCCAGAAGATCACAGATCTACGACATAAAATAATTTAAATCAGAGCAAATCAACGTATCAGCCAATAAAAACGAAGCTCCTCGACACAAATCTTCCACCTCCATGTCCTGACCAGCAGGAGCTGTCTCTTGCATCTTCCCCTGCCAGACGTACGGCTTGTCCCTAGGAGGTAAGCCTCCTATTTAGTTTCAACCGGGCTTCCTCTCCTGCATCTTCTTCTTCATTCAAGTCCCTTGCTATTGGAGTAGTTCTTGCGTGAAGTGAGGGGATAGAGGGGCGTTGCTGTCCGTGTGTTGAATAGTCTACAAGGGTAAGAAATAAGGTAGTCCTTGACCATGTGGAGGCCTTACACCCAAGTAAAAGTGTGTGTGTGTAAGGGTTATGGTTGTAGTTAAAATCTGTAAGTTTTGTTGACATGTTTGGTCATAATTCTGTAGGTTTTTTTACTGCTTAACTCATGCATTTCTTCCATTAAATGTTTGTCTTGTGGTTACAACTTTGCCCTGTTCTATTGATTTTTGCTTGTTCTGTTGCTTCATTTCAATGCTATTTACATTCACTGGATCTTGAAGTTGGAAGTATTAAGCCCTGCTTGATGTCGAGTTTGGACTAATGATTTCATGGTAATTGTTAACGATGAATGAACTAAACACTATGCGTGGCTTGAAATGTATGATGTTGTAGCATATTGTTCTGCGATTTACTCCCGTTTTTAGAGCATGATTTCTCTCTGGTTGTACATGGTTTATTCTCTATATTATGCATGTAAGATATATTACTTCCGGTGTCGTTATGTTCGTTGTTATACTCATTGCTATCCTTGATAATAAGCATGTTAGTTATATTACCTTCGCTGCTGTTACGTCCACTGTTATGTTCATTGTTCTGTCGTTATATTATCCCCTGTTTTATTCACTATTAATCTCTGTAACAAGCATGTTTCGTTGTCCATTGCTACTGTTGTAACAACCTAGTTTTTATTTGCTTTAAAATCGCTTGAAATTTAAAACTTTTCTTTTTAGAAAATCAAAGTAAAACTTTTCTTTTATAAAACCCGAGCGTTAAAACTCTTTACTTAAAACATTTATCAATTGCAGCAAAACGTAATAAAATCCTTTTATGAAACACAGCGGAATTTAAAACAAAGCATTAAAGAATATTAAATAATTTACAAACCCTTTTTACAAATAAATTCCCTTTTAAACTCTTTAGCCCAGCCAGCCACAAGATCCACCTGTGCAAATCTTTCATCGACTGTCTTTGACATGTTCACCTGTTTCTCGTACGTACCTACATCACAAGATCTAACTAATGAGCCTAACGCTCAGTAAGTGATAGAATGAAATACAATGCAGATGATATGCGTGATCATACAATGCATTACAGAAGAGAGTATATCTCTTTTAGAAGCAAAAAGTGAGATACACCTAGGGTCATGTGGCCTAACCACTTCACTCCAACAATGAGATATATCCATCGGGGGTGTTCCACAAGCCGGTATCGCACTCCTTGTTAAAGACGTTGGAGATTTCAAAACGGGAGAAGGATGAACCCAGATTCCACGTAGATAACTCCTACCACACAGCTCCTTATATGGGAGCATTCTACCGTATGAAATGTCACCGATCATCCCGAACCCTCACACGCCTATTTACATATATTAATTATGTCATGCAGTATACTCGTGAATACATACAACCCTATATGATGATATAAATGTCTAGTAAACATATCATTAAAAGAACGTAAATCTAGTAAACACATAGCATACAATCCTAATTCTTGCGATGTAGGGTCCGAAGACCAAAACACAGTAAGTATCAACTTACATGGAGTATTCAGTGCGATTATATCATTCGTCTTAGCTCTTCACAAAACCGAATGGTATTCCATCATAATAACCTATTTCCACAGCAGAGTAAAGAACCATTTAATTTCCATATTAATATGGAATTATCAAGTGAATAATTTACAAAGTCAACTTCTTATACCCTTAATTATCCAAGCCTTAGACCCATTTAATAGCCCAACATAAAACCAATAGAATATGAAACCAAAGTTACAGCTAACAAGTTTATATCCAGCACCGACACTCTCTACATTCCAAAAATATAACACTTACACTTCAACACTTGTTATCTTCCAACATAACAGATTCATCTCCAAATGTTCACACTTCTACATTTATCACAATCCAATATCCAACAACATAGCACTTAACACATCCAACCACAGATTACATTAATAGAGCTTAACGAGTTATATCTAATAAATTCATGCTTCACCAAGGATTATTACTACAACAAAGAATAATCATCCAACATGTTGATCCAGAATATCAATTTAACATTTCCTTTTTATCTCCAAGGACAGAACATAAATGCTCAATGATAGATTAAACATTTGACAACAAGTTAACGCACTCTCTTTTAGCATTTCATAAACCACAACAGAATCCAACTTAACAGTTTATCTCCTAGCAACATAACATAAATCTAACATAGTTATGCATCAATTATTAACTAACAAGTGTAATTATATCCAGACATCCACATCAAAAAATACCAATCCAACAACATAGGCATTATTTCCCAAGTTACAGAATATATCTCATATGAAATCCATAATAAACAAAGAGTATTCATTTACAGTGGCTAAATCCAAATTTTCTAGAACATGTTTATCCGCATTCAAAACAGAGAACAACACATTATGGTCTTCATCAATTGTTTCTAATAAATAGTACGCATCTAGAAACCATCGAATTATATTCCATCAACATGTATCACCTTCTTTCTTCACGGTTTAGATGCAACAACCAAAACAGGAAGCATTTATCATTCAATATCATCTATTCTTACAATTCATTTGACAAATCCATAAATGATGAAGGAAAAGGTGCTTACCAGAAGGATCTAGGGCAGCAGCACATCTTATCACAACCCTTTGTCATCAGTTCGGCCATCCATCAACAGTCCTTTGTCCATTTATACAATTTACAACAACTCTCAAATAGAAAACAAGACAATTTGTCATAACCCAATACCAACCAACAACAGACTTTCCAATACAATTATCCAACAGAGGTTGTCAATCCTTCAATCATTCAAAACTCCATACACGAAGGAGAGGAAATCAAACTCTAAAATATCACGGCAGTCAACACCAAAACCTCTAGCCGATTCCCTCATAGTTGCCATCCAGAGTAGTTTCCACTTCACTCATCACGGCTCACAGAGTAATTCACACACACACACACACACACACATCATAGAAAGAAATACTCTCACCTTCCCATTTCCAGCTCTCGATTTTCAACACTGCACAGAGCTTGTCCTGTCCACTGCCATCGACTTATAGGCAGAAAGAAGAGACCCCACGTGAATTGCCCACTTCAAGGGAGAGGGGTCCAATGCTCAGAATCCACATGGAAGAGTACCATATAAGGGCCAGCAACACGAACTGGCCAGAACCGAACCGTAGTTAGAACACCACCTCCAACCGATCAAACCGAAGCTAACCGGCCGATTCATCCCTGCTAAATCGCCACACCGAAAATGCCGAGCAACAAAATTGCCAAAGAGAGAAGAAACGTAGTAGAAATAATCAACCTACAATGGCCCGACGATGGAAATCACAACATACTGGAGGAATCATCCCGCGAGGTGCAACCCGAGCCCTAGCTCGCCATTCATTGCGTCGCTCGCAACCCATACAACGTCGTCGTCCGTCGCCGGACAACGCACGCTTGAGCCTTGTCGTCGTCTATCGCCCTCCTTTTCCCTCGCGTCACCTCTGCCTCTCCCGATCTCTCTCTGTTCTTCTCTTTCTGGTTCTCCAGCAAAATGGTCGAATGGCCACAATAATTCCAAGCTGAACCGGTTCATGAAGAACCGGTTCATTCCCCCCACTTTTCCTTAATTCTTTTAATTTAATTTATTAAAATTTCCCTTCATAAATTATTCCAATTAATTTCACATTAAATCTTTAAATTAAATCCCCAATTAATTACTATTCTACATTTTTAATTCCAACTAATCTTTTATTTTCTTCATTTTTTAATTAAAACCAAGTCACCTAATTATTTCGGACTGAGCCGAACCAAAATCGGTTCAGTCCATATCTAGCAATTTCGTTCTTGGTAATATTCCGATGATTAGTCAACTAATCCAAATATCCCAAATTATTCTCTAATTTATTCTTTTTAAATTTCGATATAAAAATTCAGAATATTACAACTCTCATATTCCTTAGTTCACTAACAAATTTCATATAATATATTCATGTTTTACTCGCTGTCGTATTTAGTGATCGCTGTTGAAATTCAAAGCACGTTTGTATGCTCTATGCTGCTGTTATATTGGCATCTGCTGTCAATATATATGAAGTATGCGTTATCATGACTAACTTCCTGCCATAACTAGTATTCATTGTAAATTTTTAAAGCATGTTAGTTCACTCCAGTTGTTGTTATCTCTTACATTCGCTGTTATAGTAGTACGCACTGTCAAAGTGTAAAACACGTACAATTCGCTTATTTTGCTGTCATTCGCTACTAGGATTTAAAAGCACATATGTTAGCTCCTAATCTATTATATATGCCATTAATAACTCGTTGATTTATGCTGTTACGTTATGTCAAAAAATTCAGCATGTTAACACGTTTTGCTTACCATATATTTCCGTTTCATTCATCATTGAGAAGCATGATCCGTAAATTTTGTTTCGTTCATAATATATTTTTGTTTTAGTTGCTGTTACGAAGAGTTTAGCATGTTAACATGTTTCATTACTATATAATTCTGTTCTATTCATTATTGAGAAGCCTGGTCTATAAATTCTATTTCGCTCATGATACATTTCTTTTTTATTCGCCATTGAAAAGCATGACCTATGATTCTATTCGTTGTGTTACGCTTCTGTTTTAATCGCCAATTGAAAGCATGTTTAGTTGTTAGTGTTATGCTGCTGTATTAGTAGATTAAAAACATGTTGAGCTGTTCATTTCTACTATCTTATTAATCATTTAAGATGCACGTTTCACTGTTCAGTTTATGATTATTATTCACTGCAGTTTATTATCGTTTAAGAAGCATGTTTCATTGTTTCGTTCGATTATTATTCGCTACTGTATATTATCGTTTAAGAAGCACGTTTCACTGTTTTGTTTCAACTATTATTTGCTGCTGTCTATCATCATTTAAGAAGCACGTTTTGCTGTTTCATTTTGATTATTATTTGCTGTTATTTACAGTCGCTTGAGATGTATGTTTTCATCTTTATTTACTGTTGCTTATTGTCAAAGCATGTTTAATCATTCTATCTTGTTCGATATATATACTGCTGTTTTTTTATGCATAGTTAAAAGCACGTTCCATTGATTTATTCTATTCATCATACGCTGCTATGTGTTCATTTATTTGGCTTCATATTGCCTAACTACTGTCGATGCATGTAATATGTGTTTAAATTTTGCCATAATTAGCAATTGTCAATTCTTTAAATCATTGTCATTTGTCTTCCATGTATGCGCTATTTAATTTGAAAGTATCCTCATGCATTCACAATAATAGAAACAAAGTAGGGAGTACCACCTCGAGATGGTACTCACATGCATTGGGAAAGGAAAATCGATAAGAAAATGAAAGAAAAGGGAGTTGAGGGGCGGATGGGTAGCGGGTCTAATCTGCAACTAGCCGAAGCCCCTCCTTTATCGAGTACTGGAGTTCTAGTTGCAAGTAAAAGGTTATGTCCGATCACTATTCCATCATAAAGGAAATCCTCCAATCTCCAGCTCAAAGTACGAGTAAAGAACGAACAAACGAATGTAATGAAAAGAATTGGTTTGTGTGGCCCCTATTCCAAAAAGGAACTAAAGAGAAACATATGCATTTGTATTAATCTATTTCCTTACTGGGCTTCGTGCTCACATTCTTACTTGTAGTGTAGGTAGTGAGATGATTTTACCAAGAGCCGAGGAGGCATTACCTGTGGAGCCTACAGTGTATCCAGAGGAAACGCTACCAGAGTAAAGGCATAGTTCAAAGAAAAAAGAAAGTATCTATTTTGTAAGGATTTAACGACAAACGTGTTTTGTAAGATGTAAATTATTGCCCTAACTCTTGTTTTAAGTATTTAGTAGGCTACGTTTTTAACCTTAAACTCTAACTTATGTTTTAAGTAATATTTCTGTTTTCGTTTCCAGTATGCCTTGAGAAGTAGTTATTTCAGGTCATGCTTCCGTAAATTTTACAAACCGTAGTTTTCCACTAATTTACCATTTGTTGAAATGAGTTTGAGTGACGATCGGATTTTTAGAAAAACACTCTGATATTGTTTTAAAGGATTTTTAAGTAACAATCTTAATCGTTTAGGAAAAGTTTAAAATTTAACGTATTTTTAAGTCAAACAAAAAATCCGAGTCATTACAATTGAATTAGGAAAAAATTCTTCTGCATAAGGGAAAGATTTCATTTGGTAGGAGTTGAATAAATAGGAAAGTTTTCGTTTATATGTTTTAGTGTGTTTCTGTGGTTGCATTCGTGTATGCAGTAGCAAATTTAGGTGTTAGAATGATGTCGTTTGGATTAGTGAGTTACATTAGCATTGTGAGAGCATAAGCGTTCGTTTTTGTGGAAACCTTGTGCATGGTAGGTTTTGGACTAAGTGAAACATCGTCGTTGGATTTAATGAACTCACGGAGACACCAGTGTCTGTGGGAGCATTCGCTGAAGGGATTTTTGCAATAGATAAGTACACGTGGCAAACAACGATTGATGGGCGAACATACAGATTGAAGTTTATGTAGGAGCATTGGCATCCATGGAACCATTGGCGTCCGCGGTAGCTTTGGCGACTGTGAATGTTAGTTTTAGGGTTGACATGGCAATTGGCCATTGGACGAGTAGGTTGTTGTGAACGTCCCCAACGACTATTTGCACATCCACTTTAGCTCGTGCAAACTTTGAATAAGTTAGCTTTTCAGATTCTCCACGAGTTACCATTTACTCTTTAGACTGTTTATGGTGCACTTGCAAGTGCAATGTTATCAATTCAACAAAAGAAGCTCAATCGGTTACCTCAAAAATAGTGCATTAACTTCAAGCTAACGTATCTCCAAATGCATATAGCTAAACGTTACCAAACTTTCAGAGATTCAAAAATTACCAGAGAGGATAATGTAGTTCAAAAATCTTGTTCAAACTCACTGTGGAACGTGAGTTATGAACTGAACAAGGTTTGGCTCTAAAACTGTACTCGCAGATATAGAATCAGCGACCAATAAAGAAACGGACATAAACAATTGAATATAAATCCAAATGACTCCAAATTTGTGCTCAGATCTTCCTATTAAACAGGGATTCAACCCCTGAGAATTACAGAACCAGTCTAAAAAAGAACAGACCGAAATAACTGTAAACCTGTGATTGGTCCATGGAAACCCTATGCCCGGTAGCTATGACTTCAATGGATCTCTTGGAAGAAACCTCTCCACTTCACTTTCTCTCCACTTTTCTAGACCTCCTCTACGAATTGGCAGCTATGGTAGGCTACTGAGAGATTCGTAGCATAAAATCCAACCTCAAAAAATAGACAAACCTAAGGAAGGAAGTTTGGTGGAATCAAGTCACGAGTCTCCTTGGCTAGAATCTAATTTGGGTGTTTTGGAGAGAGCTTCGAAAACCAGCAAAGCTTCAGCTTCTAAGTCATTCTAAATTGAGATTAGGGTTTCCCTAAGAGAGGTTAAGAAGCCCTCCAAAGAAACCCTAATACCAAATTACAAAAACACCCTTAAAATACAAAAATTGGGCATGGATGCTCGGCTAACATGCTAGTCGAGCACCATTAATAAAACCAAGTCCATGACCTTAAATTAAAGAAAAAAAAAAAACCAAACATCCAGTAACTCCATAAACATAAATTAAACTAGCTAGACAAAACATAATTAAGACATAAATCTCCACAAAAAGTTCAACTTAACTTTGTGTTCTTGTTCCTCAAGTTGGAATGTGGGAGTGGTCTGTTCATTGGTTTCATCACTCCAAATGAAGAGATGTTTTGGAGCTTCTTTATCTTTAGGTTTGGGTGCCTCTTCCATGTCTTCAAGTAGAGTGTTTCCTGCAAAATAGCAATTGGTTAGATAAGAGATGAGCCATTTGGCTCTTGCTTGGGTGATCGGACCTCGTGGTGCATCATCCTCCCAGGGTGGTTGAGCATTTGTCCTCAAATCCAAGGGTTGATCATCCTCTCCCTTTTCTTCCATTTGGTCAGCCCCAAAATATGCAATTACCGCTAGAATCGTATCTTCCTTGGCCATTGAGAATTCACTCATCCCGTGTTTAGATCTCACTTTCTCGGGCCATCTAGTTTTGATGTCTTTTTCTATAACGTTGAAAACTTCTTCATCCATGCGCGACCAAAGGAGTAAACCCCTCATTGTTTCACAACATTCTTCCAAGGCAAAATAACCCCTTTTGGGTTCATTAATGAGCATCAATCTATGACCCAAACCCTTATCATCCACATAAAATTTCATAACCAAACCAAAACCAAAGATCTTGATATTTGACTCAGATAAGAAAGAGTACCTTTGTAAAAATGTGTTGGCTCTTAAATTTGCTTCTCCCGCCTTGTGTGAAATCATATATGGAAAATTCTCTAGTAATTTATTCTTGGACATAAGTAAGTGGATGTCCTTTTTTTCTTTTGCTTAGCTTCATAGTCTTGAGCGATTTGTTCCGGTCGGAGAGGAGCTAGATTTATAGTTCTTCCATTCATTTTGAAAGAATAAAGGTTGGTAAACCCATCATGAGTTACTTTTCGATCAAATTTCCATGGTCTACCCAACAATAAGTGACTTGCATTCATAGGTACAACATCAAAGAGAGCCTCATCATCATACCCACCAATGGAAAGCAATGCGGGCTTGCTTGGTCACCTTTAAAGATTCCTTGTCATTAAGCCAATCTAATTTGTAAGGGTTGAGATGCACTAAAGTCCCCAAACCCAACTTCTCCACAACTTCCGTAGAGGCCACGTTAGTATAACTACCACCATCAATGATCATGGAACACAACTTTCCCCCACCTTGCATCTAGTGTGGAAGATATTCTCCCTTTGGCAATCTTCTTCTCGGTGTGGAATGGCTAAAGTTCTCTTCATTACCACTAATAGTGGACCCTCTTGTGCATAATAAGTATCTTCTAAGGATTCTTCAATCTCGCGGGATGTTTCACAATCCTCATCTTCACTAACAATTTCTTCGAAATCTCCTCTCATCACCATCACCCGCTTATTAGGGCATTGAGAAGCTATATGACTCAGGCCGAGGCATTTAAAACATTTGATGTCCCTTGATCTAGTCTTGACTTCATCAACAATAGCCTTTTTCTCATCATTGCTCTTGCTTTCTTGAGACTTCATAGAGGAGCTCTTTTCATCAAACTCAGGAGTCGATTCGAAAGGTATGGTGTTTTTAGAAAATGGCCAAGAGCTACTCTCCTTTAGATTCCTCATTCTGTCTTTCAATTTTAAGAGCCAATTGGATTACATCATCCATAGTATTGTAAGCTTGTAGTTCAACCAAATCTCCAATTTTCCTATCTAGGCCTTTGATAAATCTAGCAACAATTTGTTCCATTGGTTCTTCGATGGCACACCGGATCTTTAGAATCTCAAATTCTGTCAAGTAATCTTCTACCGATTAAGTAATCTGGCTTAAGAGATTTCATAGTTTTCCAATTTCTTATTTCACCACCACCAACTTGTCTTCTTTGTCCTTTAATATCCTCCCACCAAAGACTCGCATAACCGGATAATTCCAAAGACAGCAATCTAATTTTTGCTTTCTCGAAGTAGTCATAATATTCAAAAACACGTTCCACTTTCTCAACCCAATCCAAGAAGTCGCTGCCATTACTAGAATCTTTGAATGGAGGTATTGATACTTTTACATGCCTCATTGCATCTCTGTGTCTTGAATTTCTTTTCTGACTTAGTGAATCTCGATCGTCAGAATCCCTTTCACTTTCTTCAAATAAATCTTCACTTCGGCCTCTTGATTCAATAGAAGTGCTGACCCTTCTCCTAGGTCTAGGAGTTCTTGGTCCCCTCAAGTGAGCATTGGAGGGTCCCTCTTGTCTTTGCTCAAGTTTTTGAAGCTTGTCATTTAATTCATCAAGTTGGCATTATAAGCTCTTCTCGGATTGATCTTGCACTTTCTCGGCGGGTGGTGAACTTGAACTAGGCATCGCCCCTTTGTTTTGATTATAATTAACTCCGCTTCTCGTACTCATTCTCAACACAACTTAAGGTCACAAAGCTGCACAAATACGCCAAATAGGCTTTGATACCAAATGCTGCACTTCCAAGTGCAATGTTTTCAATTCAACAAAAGGAGCTCAATCGATTAACTCAAAAACTATGCAGTTACTTCAAGCTAGCGTATCTCCAAAGTTTCAAAGATTCAGAGATTCAAAAATTACTAGAGAGGATAATATAGTTCCAAAATCTCGTTCAAACTTTTTATGGAATACAAGTTATGAACTAAACAAGGTTTGACTCTAAAACTGTGCTGCAGAACAGAATGGACGACCAATAAAGAAACTGACATAAACGATTGAATATAAATCCAAATGACTTCAAATTTGTGCTCAGATCTTCTTATTAAACAGGGATTCAACCCCTGAAAATTACAGAACCAGTCTCGAAAAGAACAGAATGGAATTACAATAAACCTGCGAGTGGTCCATGGAAACCCTATGCCTGGTAGCCGTGACTTCAATGGATCTCTTGGAAGAAACCTCTCCAATTTGCTTTCTCTCCACTTTTCTGGATCTCTCCAATTTGAGAGATTCGCAACATAAAATCCAACCTCAAAAAGTAGAAAAACCTAAGGAGGGAAGTTTGGTGGAATCAAGCCACGGGTCTCCTTGGCTAGAATCCGATTTGGGTGTTTTGGAGAGAGCTTCAAAAACCAGCAAAGCTTCAGCTTCTAATTTATTCTAAATTAAGATTAGGGTTGCCCTAAGAGAGGTTAAGAAGCCCTCCAAAGAAACCCTAATATCAAATTACAAAAATGCCCTTAAAATACAAAAATTGGACATGGGTGCTCGGCTAACATGCTAGCCGAGCACCATTAATAAAACTGAGTCCATGACCAAAATTAAACCAAACATCAAGTAACTCCATGAACATAAATTTAACTAGCTAGACAAAACATAATTAAGACATAAATCTTAACTAAAAGTCCATCTTAACTTTGTGTTCTTGTTCCTAAAGTTGGTCGTTGCTTGTGGGAGTGGTTCGAGGATTGGTTTCATCACTCCAAATGAGGAGATAATTTGGAGCTTTTTTATCTTCATGTTTGGATGCCTCTTCCATGTCATCAAGTAGAGTGTTTCATGCAAAATAGCAATTCGTTAGATAAGAGATGAGTCATTTGGCTCGTGCTCGAGTGATCGGACCCCGTGGTGCATCAGTTTAGGATAAGATAAAATTGTGATATGATTTCCATGGGATTTTCTCCTGCGAAATTCTCTATTTATGGGTCTATAAATTGAAAACATTGGGTTGAAACTCTATTTACCCTACCGCCGCGAGGACAAGAGAACCATTCTTTCAAGCTATGAGGTGGATCTTCTTACAAGTTCTTGGAGGTATGTTTCTATGGTTAAGATATCATGAGTTTGATGGATGATGGTAATGAAGGAGAGAGAGCTATTTCTAAGTCCTTGAAACTGTGAAGTTATAAGTTTTACCTTTTCTTTGGTATTAACCCGATTCTTATGTTATTTTAAGAAAAACAAGTAGGTTGGAAAAGTTGGGAATTACAGACTCCACTAAGAACTTCAGATAATAGATGTTTTGCTTGTGTTTGGTCTTTGGCTGCATCACAAAGTATTAGGGTAAAGTAGAATTATGAAGTTATGTTGTGATGCCTACAGACTGTTAATTAAGGATATGTTACTGTTTGTGTTTACAGTTATACTAAGACGTTGATCGAGGATATGCTTGTTAGTATTATTATATTTGAAACGTTGAATTGTTAATTGAAGATATGCTTGTTGCTTACTATTATGTTGAAACATAGATCGAGGATATGGTTACTATTATTTCTCTTAGAAACATGTAACGTTACGATAAAAAGGTAATGACTTTGGAGACGCTTTGACTATTTACGTTCATGGTTGAAGGTACTGTTGGATGATACATTACGAGGATGTACCATTTTGTTAGGATTACTTCGAGGATATGCTTACTATTGACTGTTTATTGTTTATACTTGAGATGTTGATCGAGGATATGTTTACTGCTTACTGGTTAATGTTATGTTGAGATGTTCTTCGAGGATTTACTATTGTTATTATGATTTTCCTTAGAAACATGTGATGTTAGTTAAAAGTTAATGACTTAGGAGATGTATTGTTGACTGTCATGCATGTTAGACCAATAGTTATTTTATGTTATGATTTGTAGGTATGTTCACATGAATGTTTCATGCATCATGTTGTTAAGAAAATAACAAAAATGGTTTACATAAATATGTTTTCATGAAAGAAAAATAGAAACAAAATTTAAGGAACGTAAATGGTTTAAGTAACGATCTTTTTATTGTTTTTTTTTAAAATTGTTTTTTCTTAAAATATGGGTAACGCATATTATTAGTGTTATGAATATCAGTAATTTCTATCGTGATAGAGAACCTAAAAATCAACAATTGATATCAGTTCTTCGTCTTAGTTATAATATATTTAATAATATGATTTTTTTAAAATCATGATATGTGATGATGAGTAAGTTTATACAGTATTTTTTGAACAGTAAAAGTATGAATATATACATTCTTGAAATAATTATCGTAATTTCAATTGGGCGATTTGTGTTAGGATTTTTTTTTCTAAATTTTGTGTTTTTACTTTTGATGCAAAACTCAACTTATCTTGTGTAAATACTTCTTATATAATATTGATGGAGATCAATGATTGGAACAAAATGAAGCAAATTTGAAAAAGAAAAATTTTGGAGTTAAGTTATGGTGTGCATGATACCACGATGCATGACACATAAATGTAGTGGTGAAGTGTAGCGACCTGTTTTCCTTTTCTTAAAACATAACAATTGAAAGCACATTTTCTTTGTAAAACACATAAAATTTAAAAATTTTCTTTTAATCAAATCCTTACATTAGATTAAAGTACCTAGCGGAAAACTTTATCCTTGATTTCAAAACATGTTCCAAACCAATATTATAAAACATTCATCAAATTCTAAAACCATTATGAACATACTTCATTTAATTATCTTTATCACAACTATATTTTACATAACATAGAAAATAGTTATACAACATTACTTAAAATCTATTTTTAAAACGTTTACACAAGTATCAAAATACTGTAATACCCCAATACTCTTTTCTGCGTGTATGCTATGTAATCAAATTTTAGAGATAGTTATATATTACATGGCGTATTGATACGTGTTAAATTATGACGTGTATTTATGGGGAAACTATTACGGGATAAAAGTTTAGTTGGAAAATGTGAAGAAAATAGAATTTTGGCCCATTCGGACGCATGCGGACGCCATGGGGATGAGAACTAGCGTCCGCATGTACGTTGAACGCTTGGGGATGACTTGGGACGTGATTTTACGTCTTGACTTCTCTGTGCCGTGCAGTTTTGGACGCGTCCAGACGAATGCGAACGCGAGTTGTTACGACTGAATTGAATCTGTCCAAGTCTGGACACCTTCGGACGCTTGTAGACAAGCGCGGACGCGGAAGGGCCGCGTCCGATTTGAATCTATCCAATTTATGGATAGATTCAAACGATACATGCGGACACCAAAATGCTTCTTCATGTCGTTGCGGATGGTACGGACGAGAGTGGGGACGCCATTTCTCGTCTGTGACCACAATTTTACCTATAGAATTTTACTCATGTGAACAAATGTAGACAAGATTAATGCATCCGCACTCATCCGAAATTAGGTATTTAAAATTAGATCGTATGTCTCGTAGTCGATAACTACGCGATCTTCAGACGCCAAACACACCTCTAAGACAATGAAATCCCTAGCTCCAACTCCCGCTCCAGCTCGTGTGTAGCCCGCCGTCCTCCTCCCCCTCCCCTATGTGATGATTATCTCTAGGTAAGCCCTCTCCTTTTAACCTCCAGCTGCTCCTCTATGTGTAGTCTGTTTTCTGCCTCCCCTGCGTTCTTATTCTTCTCCTCCTTTGAGCAGTTCCTTCTCGCCTGGGGTGTGGGTGTGTTGCGGGAGTTGGAGTTTTGTTGTCCCTGCTTGCTTCCTTCAACACATAGGTAAGGATTTGGGTTAGTCTTGGCCTGTGGAGGCCCTACCAACAAGTAAAATGTGTGTGTGCGTGAGTGATGGTTGTTAGCTGTAGTTAAAATTTTGTAAATTCCTAGATATCTTAAACTTCCATATATTTTTCCCTTAGATGCTCTGTTCTGCTATATACTTTTGCTTGGCTCTATTGTTATATTCTGTTTTGTTCTTTTGTTACATTTCAATACTTATTTACCTTTACTGGATGTTAAGTTTGGATATACTAAGCCCTAATTGACATCAAGCTTAGTAGAGTAAAATGATAAATGAATTCATGGTGCCTGTCAAGGGTGAACGGGATGAACTCTATGTGTTGTTCGTAGTATTAACCGGATTAATGTTGTTTTGTGATTCCTTGCATTCTGAACACACTTGCTCTTCCATTCCTTGTTTATAATATCTTTGTTGTGACTGCTACACCTGTTAGTGACTATTCAACATGTTAATTGTAGAACTCTCGTTGTGGTTTCGCTGTAATTATATTTGTGGTTAAGCATGTGACTTTAACTCCATATCATCGCTTAATATCTCTGTGGGCACACTTCGCTGTTGTTGCACACATGTTACTTAGTTTTCCTCTTTAACTTCAAGCATGTTAATTAACCACTACTCTTTTAACCTTGAGTATGACAATTTATCGTTACATGTATGTAACTCAATTATCACTTGTATGTTAAATTAGCTGTTAGTCTTCAAAATTTCCAATAACTTGTTAAGCATGCTAACTTTCTGTTTACTTCCCAAGCATGTTCACTATGATACATTCTCTGTTGTTATGCCTATTGTTCAAAAGTACGTTAACTCTGTTGCTATGGTTACGTTTGTTATAATTCGAGCATGTGAATTAAGTAGGATGTGAACATAATTACTCAAATTAGTCTTCAAGCATGCCACTTCCATATATAATCTTCAAGCATATCAATCTATTATTACTTGTCTAATCTCCAAGCCTGTTAATTAATCATTTCATGTTAACCCTCAAGCATGTAATTAACGATTTCTTAGTTACTCTCCCAATATGTGAATCAACTATTGTTTAATCTATCTTCAAGCATGTTAACTTACTCTTACTCATTTAGCTTCAGCATGTTAATCAACCATCTCTTGTGAATCCTCGAGCATGTTAATTAGCTAATACTCATTCAATCTCAAACATGTTATCCTAATCCCGTGATACCTGCTAGAATTGTTATTATTGTTTAATAGCATGTTTTGTTCACCATTTCTATGTGTTTCACTTATATTCACCGTCTCTAGATGAGTTTTTATTCCCCTAAATTACTGTTGCTTACTTTTCATACCTGTACCTTAAACTATTGTCGTTCGCTTTCCGTATATGCGTTATTTAATTGTCACAATGCATCATGCTAATAGAAACTAATAGGGAATGTCACCTTGGGGTGGTACTCACACGCATTGAGAGAGGAAAAATGATAAGAAAGAATAGAGAAGAAAAGAAAAGGGAGTTGGGGGGCGGATGGGTAGCGGGTCTTGTAATACTTCGATTTTCCGTAACGGAATTAAGTAAAAATAATTGAAAAATTATTTGGGTATAATTGGATAATTGAAGATTTATTTGATGATGAAAAATTTAATTGATAATATTTGGATAATCATTGAGGATTTATTTTATAGAAAAGTTATTGGAAAATCAAATTGAAGGATTTAAATTGATAATCCTCATCGGAAAATATTCGGAATAAATTGGGATTTGGAATTGAGTTGAGAATAATTTAATTAAACGAATGATTTAGTTAAATTATTAAAGAGTAATTTAATTGGGAAAAAAGAGGATTTAAAATTAAATGGGGAAAACTTAAATGGCTGTGAACCGGTCCGGTTCGACTGATTGGGTTATTGGTTCGGTTTTGTTTTTAAAGAAAATCAAAAGGAATGGTTTGCTGAAAAAGAGAAAATGAAATTAGGGATGGAGAAAAATGAGAGAGAGAGAGAGAGAGAGAGAGAGAGCCGAGAGGGAGAACTGAGAGAGGGGGAGTCGGGCGATCGAGCAAGCGCGGAAGAAGACGACGACGATTGGCGCGGGCTGGAGTCGGACGGGGACGGCGACGGCGACGGCGAGGGAGGTCCAGTGGTCTGGCGCCGTTTGCAGGAACTAGGGCACGCCGAGCCGCGAGATTTGGAAGAACGAACCGCTAAGGTTCGCGGGCGTCGATCGAACCCGTGCGTTCGATGAGGTATATCACAGATGCTCTGTCATGGGTTGTTCTATCATTGTTGCGATTGGATTGTTCGCAATTGTTGGGTGAATTGCAGGGAAGAATTGGACAGGGGATTGCGAACCGTGTGATCAGCAGGGGCTCGGTGTGCAACCGGTTTGTCAATTGGTCCCTTTGGTTCACTGAAGTGTTGAACCGGTTTACTCCATTCATTCTGGCTGACACAATAATGCAAGTGGTTTCCTTTATGGATGTGAAGCACACTTTTGTGGAGTAATTGGGAGAAGAACGCAGCAAATGACTCAGCCTCTGGATGAGGAGAAGAAAAGAGGGAGAGCTGTCGGGTGAGGTGAATTAATGCAGAGTCTGGAAAAGCAGGAGAAAATGTGTAGTTTTTGTCGGCTGAGTTGAAATAAAATGGACAGGAGAAATGGAGATGCTCTGGTGAGGTGAAGGCTGAGAGCTGGGATTTTAGAAATAAAAGTGAAAGGAAAGAGACAGTGAGGAATTGTGCTCTCTGGAGCTGCTGGGACTAGAGGAAGGCCGTGGGATTTGCGGGAAAAAGGTAATTCTTCCTCGTGTGATCTTTCGGTATATATTTCCTTCTGATTTTGTTCTCTGTATTTTCTGGTTAAGGATAAAGGAATTTTGGATGACAAGCTCTCTGTGTTAGATAATATTATGTGATCATTATATTGTGATTTTATGAAATGTTTTCTGCTGTGAATAAAGAAAATTTAATACTTCCAATGATAGATGGACGAAGGAATCAGATTATGTTCTGCCCTGTTGTTTAACGTAGGGTTGTGAGAAATTACCTCTGTGTAAGTGTTGTGATTGGTCTAGTTTGTCTATGTAAATTATAGTGTGTTGGTTAACTTGGAAGATGCCCTGACAATTTATTGATTTCTGGTTTGATTACTCCTTGCCCATTTGTTGATCTGTTGGGATTTTATTGTTTGTTGAACTTGCAGTGTGGTGATTGAACTTGCGGTGTGGTGATGCTCCTTTTAAGTGCTGGATAATATTTTGGAATTCTTGTCCTGGGAATATTATTCTACTATTTTTGGAATTATCCTTTTGTAAATGAGTTTGGTTGTCTGTTTAATTAATGAAGAAAAATGTTATAGATTTTATGAAGATGTTATTCTGCCAATTGGTTGTGAGGTGTGGATGAATTATTTGCCAATGGTTGTTAAGGTGTTATGAATATAGTCTGTTTTGGGATGCCCATGTAGTTGTTAAAGTATTTTCTATTTAATGATTGGTTGTTAGAAATACTTGGGGGTATGTTTGGTATGAGTTGTTGATGTCATTTCTGCCGATAAATCATGAATAAGGTTATGCACTCTGAAGCGATGTTAATTTGGTATTAGCGGATTTGGATGATGAAGAATATGGATAATACTCTGTTAATGAAAATGACCATTTAGTAATTATTGGTCGTTTGAAATAATTACGGATTTAAGTATGGCAAATTGGGTTGGAATAATTAAGAGTAAAAAATATATAAATTATGATTACTCTTTTATTGGCTATAAAATTAATAAAGATAAATTAATGGAAATCGTTAAGTGGTAATTAAATGAGGAATAACGATATCAAAGTTGGGATTTATAATTGATAAATATATTAATAAATAAATAATAATTATTTTGAAAGTATTAACGAGAAAAATGATAAAGAGCTAAACGCGCTAAGGACTCTAGGTAAGTTGATACTTACTGTGCTTTGGTCTTCGGACCCTACATTGCAAGAGTTAGGATTGCATGTTGTGTGTTCTTTATAGACATGTTTATTAGTTTTAATTTAAAATAATGATGATGAGATTAAGCATGTTTTGCAGTCTCATAGAGGAGATTGATACTATATGCATTCATGGGTATCATGGTTTTCAAAAGATATGAAAATGGGTTTTTATGCATGTTTTTGAAAAGAGAAAGAAAACGAATAAATGACAACGGTAAAGTTAAAGTAAAGAAAGAGTGAGTTTGAGATTCTTTTTGGGGCACTCGATGAAGTAAATGATGAGCTCAAGGTGCTTTATGAGGCATTCTGGTATCAAGGTTCAGAGTGAGCCCGAGGTTCTTTCCAGGGCATTCTGGTACTGATGTCTAGGGTGAGCCCGAGGTTCTTTCCGGGACATTCTGAGACTAAGGTTCAGGGTATGCCCAGGGTTCTTTCCGGGGTATTCTGGGACCAAGAGTATAAAGTCTAGGGCAAGCCCGAGGTTCATTCCAGGGTATTCTGGATCGTAATCGTAAAGAAATGTGAAATGGAAAACTAAAAAAAAAAAAAAAGAGAAAAGGAAAAGAAATGAAATGAAAAACGGAAAAAGAAATGAAAAGGAAAAGAAATGAAAACGGAAAACGAAAGAGGATTTTAAAATGTATAGCATGTTTGTTTTATTTTATATCACTTACTAAGCATTAGGCTCATTAGTTAAGTCTTGCAATGTAGGTATGTACAAGAAAGAAGAAAACAAGTTAAAGAAAGTTGATGAAGAATTTACACGGATGGATCTTGTGGTTGGCTGGGCTAAAGAGTAAATGTTTTTGTAAATAAACAGTTAAAGTTTAAATTGTTTTATTTAATACATATTTTATTTAATGCTTCCATTATGTATTTAAGAAAGATGAGTTTTATAAATGAAAGATATTCCACTGCTAAAATGTTTGAAATGACTATTTTTGGAAAATGATTTTAAGTAAAGGATTTAACACTCGGTTTCAAAGAAAATGTCTTACTCTGATTTTACGAAAGAAAAGTTTTAAATTTTACTCTATTTTCAAAGGAAATAAAAACCGGGATGTTACAGGTCTAGTCTGCAACTAGCCGAAGCCCCTCCCTTGCCGGGTACGGGAGTTCTGGTTGTAAGTAAAAGGGTAGATCCGACCACTATTCCATCACAAAGGAAATTTTCCAATCTCCAGCTCGATGTACGAGTAAGGAACAAACGAACGAATATAATGAAAATGTTGGTTTGGGTGGCCCCCATTCCATAAAAGACTAAAGAGAGGCATAGTTGGCTCACATCCTTACTTGTGGTGTATGTAATGAAATGGTAGTACTGGGAGCGGAAGATGAGTCCTTTCCTGTGGAGCCTGCGAAATATCTGGATGAAACGCGACCAGAGTAGATGTGTGGCCCAAGAAAAGAAGAAAATACATGTTTTGTAAGGATTTTATGGTAAACATGTCTTGTAAAACACCAACTATTGCTCTAAACCTTATTTTGAGTATGTGATATTTTTAACCCTGAACTTCACTTAATGTTTGAGTAATATTTCCGTTTTGCACTTCCGCTACACTTTTGAAAATGGATATAACAAATTTAGCCTTTCACGATTTAAATGAGTTTTAAGCGAAAGGTGTTACAACTAGGATTTCTAAAAGCACTCTAATATTAATTTGAAAAGGAAAAATTCATTTGTTTTATTAAAGTTTTAAAATTTAATGCGCTTTTCAAGAAAGATAAATATGCTACATTGAGTTATAACCCACTGGTCAGTTTGCCAACAGCTCAAAATGCTCAACGTAGTGATACCCCATCAGCTACATCCCCCCATTCCCTTATCAATGAATAGGATCCTTACCTACATCACAAGACAATAACTATGAGTCTAACACTCAGTATGAGATATATAAAATATGTTATGCTCATGCTATACAACCATTGAACACATGTGCAGTTTCCATGTCAATTTTTTTCCTTTACTTTTACCTTTAACTTTAACTTTACTTTCTCTTAACCATTCAGGCGTTGGACATATCATCGTATAAGAGAGAGTGGCACCTCTTGACCCACACGGGGCAGCCAACTCAAGAACTCTACCTCACAATGTCTATTTTAGTTTATTTCTATTTTCTTTTAGTTCTTCTTACTCACTAAGAGCTAGAGGTATCACTGTATAAGGTAGAGTGGCACCTCTTGGCCCATATGGGCAGCCAACTCAAGAATTCATACCTCTTAGCATCTATTTACGTTTATTCACATATAATGTCAATATCATTTTAAAGCATATGCATGAAACACTTTTGGACACATTTTATCAAAACCATGATGCATGAGAATGCATATGAACCATATAATGCACCATTTCATATAAAAAATTAAAAGCAAAACTACATATTACATTTCTGTATTTATCTTGTCATTCACAAACAACATTTTAGTCTTTTGATTAATCCACATTAACCTCATATACATTTCCTATAGCTAACATCATGTGAGCATGCAATTAGTTATACCATAACATAATATTATCCCTTTATATACACAAAACATCATAAATTCCCTAAACTCTTGTGATGTAAGCCAAAAGGCTAAGAATACAAACATCTCATACTTAGGTCCTTAGGTAGTTCAGTACTTAAGATTCTATTCTTCTTCACAATACTGTCAAAACCAATAAATAACTATCAACAACAAATGGTAGAGATATAATCATTACACATACACTCAAGGGTTTCTCCAAATTCTCAATCACCAATAACTAACCCTAACTTCCTCTATGACAAACCCTCAATTCCATGACCCATTCCTTCTTTAAATTGTCTTAGACAACATGCATATACAACTTTATCCTAAGATACCAATAAGGTAAACAACATGCTTCAAATATCTAAACTTAATTACACTATCTCCTTCAACACTTATCTTCTTCCTCTAACACAACTTCATACATAATTCATAAGAAAGTCATGAAGAAAATTTTATGATTTGTGCACGCCTATAGGAATGATGGGGGGGGGGGGGGGGGGTTGAATTAGGTGTGCTAAACATTTTTGTGCGATATTCAATTTTCTAGACCCTAAGTGATTTATAAAATTAATCACGCAAATAATCACAAAATATAAAAGAGAGGGTTAAAGAGTTGACACCGATGTGTTTACATGGTTCCGCAACCCCCGCCTACGTCCGCTCTAAGGGCATCACCCTCTAAATTGATCTTCTTTGGTGTCAATCTAGCTTCTGACTATTCTCAGGGCATCACCCTTTGAGTTTGAGTACAAATGAAAATTTAAAGTTACAAACAATAACCTAACTCTCCAAAATATAAAACTCAAGTTAGGAAATATAGAGAGGTAGGCTTGACGCTCAAATATTTATTTGGAATTGAGTACAAAATTTGGCAAGGCTTTGTCTCAATTCCAAGTTCGTTGCATTGAGCTTTGGAAAGTCTTATATTTATAAACTCTGTAAAATCGATCGACCAATTCCTTTTTGGTCAACCACTTCCGACTATTGGAAGCTAGTCATTGCGTTGTCTAGCAATTATGGTCGACCACCTGCTCAACCGCTACCTCGGCCGCAGATCTGAGAAGCAATCCGTAATATGTTTCAGTCGACCATTTTTCCCTTGCTCGACAGCTTTGTCGACTGCAAAACTGGGATGCAATCTGTCTTGTAAAATCGACCGACTAGTTCCATTTTGGTCGATCGTTTCTTCACATTTCACACAAATTGGTCGACCAGGTTTTTCTCCAAAGTCGACCTCTTCTCCATAATTTGCTCATTTTCAATCTTCTAAGTCTCAAATGTCATACTATAAACTGCATGGACTTAGATAAATATATTAAAATAACTTAATACTCCTATTGAGCGCATTTCCAATGAATATTAATATAAACATCAAGATTAAACAACTAAATATCAACAATCAATAAACAACTTATATAAATCTCTCTCTCCCATTGTCATAATAAAAAAAAATTCATGGGCAGGTCTACCAAGACATTAAAAATATTTCCTCATTTGTCAAAATTCAAACCATAGAAATTATCGGAGAAAATCAATCAATCAACCAATACAATCTATTTTCATCTTCCCCTATCAAATTATCATCAAGAATATATGAAGGGAATGCAATATGGATATCATTAAATCAAATCAACAATTCAATTCAATATATAAATCAAACTAAATATTATTTCCCCCTTAAACAAATACTATGCATATAGAAATTGGAGGATGCAATTTAAGAATGATACCTATTGTAATATTACCACTTGAAATAAAAATTTTCTTTCCCTTTTTCAATATTCAAACTCAGGTCCATGGGTTTAGCCAAAACATCAAACACAAACCATTTCAATTATCCCCCTAAGTCATTAAGCAAAACATAATAGTTGGGGGAATCCAAATAATCAAAACAAAACAACTTTATTTTCTCCTCCTATATTAATAAACAATTTCAATCCAATGAGAAGTTAATAAAACATCAAAAACTAATACCAACAATCTTTCAATATAAGCAATTTATAATACCATTTGTTGGATTAAGCAAATTAAACTAAAAAATATCAATTGAAGAATCAAAAATTAAGTTCAAACCAATGATACCAAAAGAATATTCAACCAAATAGAATCAATATTAATAAAAAATTTAAACCTACATGCAAATAACCAAAACAAGTAAAAAAAAATCAAGAGTTTATACAATTCATATATGCATTTTCATCAACCAAATATGCAAACTCTTGATTCAAACTTGAAAAACACCTAAGTGATTTTCTTAGACACCCAAACATTTTTTGGTCTTTTAACCTTTGGAATGGTTCCTTTTGGAATCCAAACCATTTTTGAATTTTCCCTTTTGTCACTCAATTTTAGAAGGCAAGCAAATGAATATCCTACACAATTGCAAGTGTTGCAAGTAGTAGGAGCAACAAACAAATTCTTATAATTTTCCTTTTTTGCAAAGGGTTCGTAGCCAATACCAACTTTGTCAACTGTAACCCTTTGCTTTCTTAAAAGCATGTTAAAATTCTTGTTATCATTAGTGAATTTCAAAACAATAGAATTCAAATTATCATTTTTCAATTTTAATTCACTAACATCAAACTCTAAAGATTTAATTGTAACATTAGAACCCTCAACCATGCTTTTCAAATCAACAATTTGATTTTCAAGATATTTAACCAATTCATCATGCTTTTCAATCAAATTGTCATTCTCTTTATTCAAAAAATTATATTTATGTTTAAGCAAATTAAATTTATCAAACAACTCATTAAATGCATCTAGCAATTCATTATTATCATCATAATTATCTGAATCGCTAGAAGAATTGTGTACCTTAACATCTTTGGCCATGAAGCAAAAATTTGACACTTCTTCAATCTCAGAAGAAGAGCTCTCCTCGCTATCATCTGATGTGGCTTTAAATGCTTTCTTCTTTGAGGCTTTTGTTTTCTTCCGTGCTTTGGGACACTCAATTGAGGAATGTTCAGGTTTCCTGCACCCAAAGCAAACTATAACTTTTTCTTTGTTCCTCTTTTTTTGATGGATGAACTTGTTGAACTTCCAGGTTATGAATTTTAAATATTCATCGTCCTCATCATCATCATCATCATCATCATCCCTGGAATACGCTTGAGTTCTTGAGGAGTTTTGTAGGGTAATATCTTTTCTTTTGGGAGTATCTTTGTCCTTTTGCTCCTCCTTCTCGTTGCTCATTATCGTAATCTCGTGCATCATTAACGATCTGATGAGCTCCTCCATTGTAACATCCCATTTTCATTTATAGATTTTTCGTAAATTTTTTTCATTTTAAAACATATTTTATTCAAATATATCAAGTACGTTACACAGAATAAAACATTAAATCGTCTTACAAAATAACATAATAAAATACTTAAAATCCATGACAATATCTTATGCAATTAAAAACAACTTTATTTATTAGAGTCATAACTCCGAGGTCATTTCTCGCATGATAACATAAGCTCGCATCACGTCACGCTCCTTCAACATTTACTTCAACCGGCTCACCATTCATACCTACATCACATGAGGAATAAGGAGCTTATTTCATTCCTTAAAGGAATCTACCTCCACAAACCTTTAAATCTCACAACCTCACCATTCACCATTCTCCAACACCAAGTTGGAGGTGGAAGAATGCATTTTTAACCCTGGAGTTCCAACCTTCATCCCAACCAATCAGAACACAACATCACATAAATCCCCAGATGGCCTTTCAAATTACTGGTCGATCACCAACCATTAGATGATTGATCGCAAAATCAGTCCGAGACAAATTCTATATTTTCTCCATAAAAGTTGGTCGATCATCTTCCTTCACATGCTCTACCACAAATCACTAACTTAACAATCTGTATAGGCACTGATCGACCACCTTTCCATAGACGATCGACCAGAAAAACACAAACTTCATAATCCTTGAAGAAGTCAGTCATTCACCGAACGACCGCAAAATCTCCTTACTTTGAATATGTAAAGAAGTTGTTCAACTGCAACCAATCCTGATTGACCACAAACATACAAAGAGCTCCTTATTCTTTAAACTACACACTCGGTCGTCAATCAAACCATTCACTAATTTATTACTCCCCTGCTAACTCACTAAGAACATATAAAATACACACTTTCAACATCCATAAACCACAAATCACAAATCACATCCCAATACTAATATCATCCCATATATCTTTAATTATCATCAACTATCACCATTATCGTCATAGGCTTAATATAACAAGGATTAGGGGTATTATATTCCTCCTCTGTAACATAAATTTTGTCCTTAAAATTTGTCTCTATACATATTCTATATATGTCCAACAAATACTATCCATATCCTTTCCTAATAATATTGACTATACATAGAAAATGCCTATCAAAATAAAACCCCAAACAAACATATAAGAATGTAATTCTAAAATCAATCAAAACATATTATACTTGGTGTGGATGTAAACGGGTCATCCTCTTGATTTCCATAAACTAAAAATACTCTTAGTGTTACTTTTCCTTGTTCCCTCACTAACATTGGACAATCTTAACTAAATTTCCTTGTTTACCGCACTTAAAACAGTGCCCCATACCTGCCTTACACTCACCAAAATGATTCTTATGACACTTAGGACATGTATCAGCTTGAGGGGTTCTAACTAAAGGGGTATCTAACTCATTATGTATACATTTTGTAATACCTGGATAAATCCCTCCATGTATAATTTAAATTTTTTTTGTGAAATATATGTTTTGAAAAAGGGAAATGTGTGTCGTAATAGTGTATGATACACTTGATATAACGTGATAAAAATGGGTATAAAATTTAGTTCAAATGGGTTTAAATTAATTAAGATATAAATTAATTAAAGTGAAAATGTCAGTTTCAATTATGCAGAATGGGAGTGTGGAACTGGTTGAGCATTGAATTGGTAGGCAAAAGCACAATAGAGCGATCGAGCATATGCTCGACCGGGACAACGGTATAATGAGATACGGCAGAGCGGTCGATCAGGCTCCACACAAAATTTTAAGAAATCATCTTTCAAAGGCATGCCAGCTGATCAATGGGAGGAGCTTCTCATCCTGGACCATGTGACATTTGTGAGTTGTGTCACCTCTTGGTGGTAATTGAAAGTCCTATCAGTGAAGGCTTCTTAGGGAATCTTCCTTCTTGCTGATAAAAGGACAAAAGAGGAGACAGAGAGGAAGTAGATTTTGAAAGAGAAAGAAGAAAGTGTGAGAAAGAAGCATTCTGGTTTTACAGAGAGCAGAGTGCGCGAGAGAGAAAGAAAACAAGAGTGAGAGAAGTCTTCTAGATTGCTAGAAAAAGGGAGTGTGATGCGACATTTAACTCCTGGGGGGTGAGTTGCTTCCTGTGGTGCTATTGGTGTGAGGAGGAAGTGTGAATTGCGATAGAGGTAAGAAATAATGTGTGTGTGTGTGTGTGTTTGGCCAGTGGATGCCTACATCACAAGACTATGTTCTTTGTTTGATTGTGACCTTGGTTATTTTTTGTGAAGTGTTATCCTGCTGCCATTAAATGATTTTAGTTACTGTCATTTATAGTTGGATTGAGAAACTGAGTAATATTCTATGATTTATTGTTGACGGTGAGGTGTTGGATGATAAAGAATATATGAAGCTTTCTGTTAAATTATTCACTCAATAATTCTCTGTTAAAAAGTTAAATAGTTCTTTACTCTGTTGTGGGAAATAGGTAACTGAGAGGGTTAATGGTATTCTGGTGAGTTTTATAAATGTTGTTGTTCTTGGATTCTGCTTCGAAAGGTTTGGTCTTACTTTTCTCTGTTAGTGTTGAATGTTCTCTCTATAACTATGTGTTGCTCCCTGCGCTGTGTGAGTTACTCTCTATTTATATTTACACAGTTATGCTAATAGTCATTTTCTAATATAATGAATCTCTTATTTGTTTGCTATAAGTCATTGATAAAATGCTGCAGATTACGGATGAATTGCTTTTGCTTTAGCCATGAACTGTTATCTTATTGTTGTAATGCTATGCCCTTTTTCTTATACTCTGTTACTATTAAGGATTGAATATTGTATGACATACCTGCATCATGATTATGGCATATGAAAAGATTGGCATGTGCATGACATTTAATGAAATGAATGAAATAAACGTAAATGGGCATGTGTGGGTTCAGGAGAAAAGGTGACGGTCCTTGATGGTAACACTCCTAATGGATACAACTTGTCCCACATAGGGATAGAGTGATGGTTAAGCCCACATCGACCATAGGATGTATCCTTTCTTTTGTAACAAAAATCCCCATTGCTTGGGCTGAGGAGATTGGTGACGGTCCGAGGTGGTAATAGCCCTAATGGATATAGCTCATCCCACATAGGGATGAGTGATGGTTAAGCCCGCATGGACCATATGATATATCTTTTCTCTGATAAACAAAATGTAAACAGAAAGACTGAAAAGATAGGTTCTTTTATGAGACAAACTGTATAAGCACGCATTGAACATTGCATTTCATTGTATTCCTTGGTGAGCGTTAGGCTCATTGTTTTATCCTATGATGTAGGTGATGATCATGATATCAATGAAGTACCTGTGAAGGATGCATTGCATGATGACAACTTGGGTTATCAATTGGGTTTGACTTGAGGGTTATGGCTCACAAAAAGTAAAACTTGGGTTTTGAACAGTTGATGTTGGTTTTGAAATATGATAAATGTTTTGTTAAAATATGAACTCTTTGGTTAAAGTGATAAACCTACATTTTGAAATCGTTATTAATTCTGCTTTGATTACTCTGATCTTTTTCCCCTCACACGTTTTTAAATAAATTAAAACAAATTATATATGGCTAATAGAAAAGATAAGGTTTTAAAATACAAGGCGTTACACATTTATCTTTGGCATATTGGTCCTCACTGTTTAATGTCTTCTTTACACTTTTCTCAATTACATGTCCCTCCATTTGATATGGGGTCTCATTATTCTTTGAAAATTTTTGAGTTGTTTCTCTTTGCTTTAATAACTTGAATTTCAACTTCTTCTATCTCCAAAGCCTTAGACACAATCTTAGAGTATGACACATCTTCAGTAATTTTTATACTTTGATATACTTCTACTTTCAATCCTTGAACAAATTGATATACCTTAAGATCATCGGTAGCTACTAAATGAATTGCAACTCAGGAAAGAACTTCAAACTTCCTCATATATTTCGTGACTTAGGTTGTAACACCCTAACTTTTTGAGTTGGTCAACTATCAGGGTATTACCCAGGGAATTTTTTAGCATTAAGTCTTCATGTATTTCCATTATGTTTTTCCCGTATACGTGGTGTAATCGAAGTATTGGGCTTTGGAGGATATTACACGACGTATCTATACGTGTCACCCCATGACATGTATTTATAGGAAAAATGTTATAGGATAGGAGTTAAGTGGGAAAAAGGTAAGAAAGGCTGTCCAGGGCATTTTTGGACGCTGCAGACGAAACTGCGGACACGTTATGTCATCCGCAAATACATTACATTATGTCCCCGACGTTTGGGACGAGTCTGGGGACGTGAGGTATCGTCCTGCTTCACTGTCCTATGAAGTTACGAACGATTCACTGGACGGTGCGGACAAGTCAAGTTGTCTGCAAATGCATTGCGAAGTCTCCCTTCGCCTAGTACGACACTTAGGACGAGATTTCTCGTCCTAACTTCGCTGAACAGTGGAGTTGTGGACGAGGGTCCGGACGATGCAGACATGAGGAGTAGCGTCCTCATTGAATTTGTTCTAAATCTGGACAGTCTCAGATGAGTCCAAACTGCTGCGGACGAATTGAAGATTTGCCTCTGTCCGATTTTGGGGACACTTTTGGACACTAGTGCAAACGTGAAATGGCGTCCGAAACTTGTACGGATAGGGACGAGGACACCTTTCCTGTCCCCAAGAGCGAGTTAGCCTGCAAGAATTAGCCTTCCAAACGACATGCGGACTAGACCTATGCGTCCGCATCCGTCCAAAACAGCCCAGACCTATGAAACAAAATAAGAAGAAAATCGAAGGAAATCGTAGAAAATTGACAGAAATCGACAGGAAGTGACCCCAAGCGATGAAAGTTGCCTCTCTACACCGTAGCTGGCCTCCCTTGCCTGAGGCCATCCTTCTCTCTACCTAGAAGCCATGATGGTGCCCCCCTCTTTCCTCTAGGTAATATCTCTCCCTTCCCCTCTCAGTCTTCATTCTTCTTTTCCTACGTGAGAAATCTAGTGAGAGAGTGAGTGAGGAGAAGAGAGAGAAGGTTCTTGAGTGAGGGAAATTGAGTGTTAAGTGAGTGAGACTCTATGTGAGTGAGGAGTGTGCTACGTGTAACGTCCCATTAATTTAAAACCACATTTTCTCGTTTTAAAAATACGTCATAAAACTTTTCGCTTAATTTGTTCAACATTTGAAATTCATTTTAAAAGAAAATGAAATCAGAGTAAACAATGCGGAATAATAAAGGTTCAAAACATAGTTCAATTGTTCACAATAAAAGTCCCAAAGTCCCTAACTACAATTTTTCATACGTTCAAAATACGATTAATCTACCAAAATACCCTTCTCTCAAAATACCATCATCTCTCATCCTATATGAGCCACACCCAGCATGTCAAATCAGCTGATAACACGAAGGGTTATCCTGGAACACCTCCTCCACAACTGGAACATCATCATCAAAATAATCACCTACATTATGGGGAAAACAATGAGCCTAACGCCCAGCAAGAATCATAATTTAAATGCAATGCAAATGATGCGTGACAACACAATGCATTATAGAAGAGAACTGTATCTCTTCTGGGAATCAAGGTGGAATACTCCCTAGGGTCTTGTGGCCTAACCAGTCACTCCGACGAGGAGATATATCCATCGGGGGTGTTTCCACAAGACGGTATCCTCACTTTTGTTGGAGACGTTGGGGGTTTCAAAACGGGGTAATTGTGAGCCCTAGAATCCACATAGCTAACATCTAACCTACCGCTCCCTACGTGGGAGAAATCTACTTTATGGAAAGTCACAATTCACCCGAACCCCCACATGCCTATTTACGTATATTAGGATAACATACATAATGTAAACAAATTTATAAGCCCTAGGATGATGCATGAATGCCATAAAATAAACTAGAGAATTTACACACAACATGAACACAATCAATTCTACTACATTAGTATATAGAAATTCAACTTACAAACACTGCATTATTAATTATGATAGCCAGGTTTATAGAAAGAATATAAAGCAGAACTAATTTAAATTATTCGTTGATTGTTATAAGCAAGGAAAAGCATGTTCCGTCCCAATCAAGAACAGGATTAGCCTACATCTCTATTCAAACATCCTATACGGGTTTTTTCTTAGTTTTAGTTCAAACCATTAAATCGTCAAGCATACTCAATTTCGATAATACCAAACATGAGTGTAAGAGCTACTTATGATACTTGAATCTACTACATTCGGTTTATGATTCATAAGCGACAATCGTTTAGAGTTCCAGGGTTAGATCCAAATATCAAAACCTCTAAGCATAACTTATTCATACCAACTAAGATACCCAAGATAACCAAAGTCATTCTTCTTAACATTCAATAGTTTAGAATTTCATGTAAATCGATATCACCACTCACAGCCATTCACATTTGATAATTACTAACAGATATACCCAAGCAAATGACAATCCAAGTCCCCAAATAATTCATTCAGTCTAGATAGTCATGATTCACAAAATAACTCATCCATGCTTTTCACTCAATTAATACTTAACAACAAAACGCGTAATGTAGGGCCTCCTTTGGCCAACTACAATTCTAATCCTTACTTAGTTTTCCAGCAATTTAACACAAGTAGGAGAGCAGCAATTGCAAGCAACAAGACAGCAGCCAATGTGTATCCACTATTCCTCCAACTCACACTAGATCCTATACAAGGCAACACAAATGATGAATCCCATTTTCATGTCCAATCTTGACTTAAAACAGAGATCCATAATTTAAACCAACAATTTCTTACCTTGCTTCACTCCACGGTTGGACAAACAGAGCAACACTTCACTAAAATCTACTCACACCAAAATCTACTCCCTCACAATCGATCAGTCAAAGTAAGCAGTATGGACACAGGGAGCTTACCATTTATAGACGATAGAGAGAGAAGGAGCTGAGTAGCTGCAGAATATAAGCTAAAGAGAAGGGAAGACTGCATTATCCATTTCAAGGAGAGGAGGTCCAACTACGAAGGACCACGTGGAAAGGTCTCCCCATCACCAGGAAGGATTGGATGTTGCAGCAGGGGTCTGGAGGAGAGAGACTTCATCGTGTTAGACACAAAATCAGAAGAAAGAGAAGAAATATAAATGGGTTTCTCAAATTTTCTCGATAATTTAGACGAGTCAATTCGTCCGAAGTATTGTCCGTACGCGTCCGAACTCAATTTTGGATGGGAAAACACGTCCCAAAGTGTCATCCGTACCATCCGCAGGTGACATTCGGGCTAGATGTCTCGTCTAAATCTTCGTCTGAATGTGTCATAAAATTGTCCAGAGTCAAATCGAACGCGAGCCATCTTCGTCTGCACTCGTCCGCAAGTCATCCGAAATGAGTTATGAATTGTACAGATTCAAATCGGACGCAAACGATCCTCGTCCGCATCGTCCGTAAGTCGTCTGAAACTCCACTGTTATGCATTTTTCTTAAGTTTTCACACTTAACCTATTTTCAAGTATTAATCCTGTACTTTCTGAGCAAAATTGACGTATTCCATACACAACATGCTATAATATTTATATATCCAATTTCTCATATTTAATACATCAACAAAAAGGGAAAACATTTTTGGGGTATTACAACGTGAGTGTGAGGAGTGAGCTACGTGGGTGAAGAAAAGTGGAGTGAAGTGGTATGCTCTAGCTGTTGCTGGAACCGTGAGAGGAGAGCTGTCCCTGAGTTTAGTGTCTTCAAATTGGTAAGGATTAAGAGGTGTTTTGGCCATTGAGGCCCTACATCACAAGTATGGGTGTGTGAGTTTAGTGTAAATGTTCTTAAAATATTTGTTGTTAGTTGTTAAGTATGTTGTTAGTCTCTTGAAATGCCTACTGTTAGTTGCTTAGATGATAGCTCCTCGTATGATTCACTGTCATTACTTCATTGTTGATTTCTTGGATGGTGTTAGTGTAGAATTTTTTGTTGTAGTTATTATCATAATTCCTTAAAATGTTATTTTGTATATAGTCCTGTGATGCTAGTTTAGATTTCTTTTATTGTGAGTTGTTTCCTTTACTGCAAATGTTTAGTTTAGTGATGAGAATGAAGAATAGAAAATGAATGGGTGTGGAGCACAAAACCAAGAAGTGTACCCTCATATGTCATGTTTCCTTATTAAGTGTTGCTAGTTACTTTATTCTATGATTCAATGTATGTATGGTCCTATAAATGCTATTCTGAAATCTAGATATATGTAATTAATTTGAATAGATTAAGTAGTTCCACTAACTAATAGCTGTTAATCATTTGGCTTCTCAAGCATGTTAACTAGTTGTAAATAATAATTAATACCTAAGCATGTCAATTATTAGATAAATATTAGCATGCTCCTTTCATGAAACCTAAGCATGATTAGTAACTAGGATGAAAGCCTGCAATTGATTCTTAAGCATGGTTAGTTAGTTGTGTAATGGATAATTAGTTTAGCATGTTAAGTGATTAGCAAATCTAAGCATGTAGTTAATTAAAATAATAATTTGTTGGCATGATTAATTAACTAAGACTAGTATGTTTAAATCAATCAACAACAAAAGCATGTTTAAATCACATAGAGTAATAATAAATATAGGAAGCATATGAATGGTAATAGTTCAAATTACGAACTAGAATAAAAGCATGTGTGTAAATCATCTAGGATAAAAACATGTAATTCACCTTAAAGCATGTAATTGATTAGGACTAGATCATTAATTAAAGCATATTAATTAACTAGTGTAATTAACTAACGCAATCAATTGAGCATGTTAATTAATTAAAACAATTAACTAAAGTAATCAACTTGAGCATGTAAATCAATTAGGATAACTAATCAGAATAATCACTTAGAGCAATAAATGTAGGAAGCCTGAAAATGGACTATGAAATTAACTAGAAGAATTAACATATCAATTAATAGTATTGTGTTATCTTAAGTCAAGCATGCTTTCCTTGTTTAGGTTCATTGTCTATTGTCCTGATTAAGTGTTCAATTGAGATTACTTGCCATGGGTGTGCTATTCCATTTCAGTTGTTTTGTCTTCCATGCAACTATTGTTTACTTCCTTTATGCGCTTTCAATTACTGCAATTTAAATTACAGTTACTTTCTTTTAAGGCGCACTTTAATTATTATGAATGTTATGTTGTGAAACATCATGCATCGTGTTAGTAGAAACAAAGTAGGGAGTACCCTATCGGGGTGGTACTCACATGCATTGTGAGGAAAAATGATAAGGAAAAGACGAAAGAAAAGAAAAAGGAGTTGGGAGCAGATGGGTAGACGGGTCTAGTCTGCAATCTAGCCGAAGCCTTCCCTTATTGGGAACGGGAGTACTAGCTTGCAAGCAAACGGTTAGGTCCAATAAGCTGCACCATTCCATATAGGTCTCCCAATCTCCAGCTCGAAGTACGAGCAAAGAACGAAACGTAATGAAAGAATTGGTATGGGTGGCCCTCGTCCCAAAATGAACTAAAGAGAGGCATAGCATGCATTGCATTTCTCCTTTTTCCTTACAAAGCCTTCGGACTTATAGTTGCTCATTGTGTAGATTTAGGTACTAGTACGCTATGAGGAATGCACAGACTAGGAATAGCGAAAGATGATAATCAGACAATAAAAGTAGCGGATGATGGATTTGCACGCGCGAGGGAAATTCGTGGCTGGCCAGGCATAACGAGGGAAATAGGGAAATAGTTTAACTAAGCTAAGTTTTGTAAGTGTGAGTAACCTAAGTTTTCCAAATTGTAATTAAAAGATTTGTCGGTTTCATTAAATTGTATTTACGCTTCAGCAACGTGTTACATTAATAGTTTTGATTTAACGCTTCCACACATTTTATCAACTGGTTTTTATAACGAGTTTACAGAAAGAGTCAGTAGCGATCCGATTTTAGGCGCTCTCTAATTTGTTTTAAAAAGGAAATTTTGAATTTTACGCATTTTCAAGGATTTACGAAAATCTGGGTCGTTATAGAGGTTGTTTGGAGAAGACGTACAAATTCTACTAATTTCTGAGTTCTAATTCTTCGGTTAAAATACTTGTCATAGAAAATATCCATAAACTATTTCCAATCCATTATCTTTATATCCTGAGTTTCCTTTATCGTATCCCACCAAAAACTAGCTTCTTGGACCAAAAGATAGGCGGCGCACGAAACTTTTTCAGATTCATCTATTTTCGCATACTCAAACATATCCTCAAGGGATCTAACTCATTCTTTAGCCCTTTACGGTTCTAACACACTTCCATCAAAACTTGGTGGCTTCAAATGCCTAAACTTCTCTCATCCGGCTTCCTCATGTGCCACAATTAGACGAGGATTTCTATGTTCCTCTCTTTCTATCAAAAGTTCCAAATAGTGAAACTGACGCTCCACAATACTGGACAAGTGGCTTATTGCTTCATCTCGTTCATTCCGATTATCAACATTCTCCCGTTCAGCAACACCATTCATTTCATCATTACCATTCTGTGCAGGTCTTCTTCTTCTCCTCACGATTTCCTACAAGTTAATTGTGTAATATATATATATATATAACAATATACTATAACTTAACATGACGTAACTGATACTCACAGTTGATAAAGCATTCTTGCATTGAGTTTTGCATTGTTGGTAATCTACAGAAGCAACAATGACTCGGTTATGCTCTGATACCATATTGTAGTGACCTATTTTCCTTTCCTTAAAACATAACAATTTAAAGCACATTTTCTTTGTAAAACATGTAAAATTTAAAACTTTTCTTTTAATCAGATCCTTACATTAGATTAGAGTACATAGCGGAAGACTTTATCCTTGATTTCAAAACATGTTCCATACCAATATTATAAAACATTCATCAAATTCTAAAACCATTATAAACATACTTCATTTAATTATCTTTACCACAACTATATTTTACATAACATAGAAAACAGTTATACAACTTTACTTAAAACCTATTCTTAAAACGTTTACAAAAGTATCAAAATACAATGTGTCAAACACATGCCACATTGAGCCATAACCCATCTATCAATTCACCAACAGCACAAAATGCTAAATGTAGTGATGCCCTATCAGCTGCATCCCCCAATTCCCTCATCAATGAATAGGATCCTTACTTATATCACAAGACAATAACTATCAATCGAACACTTAGTATGAGATATATAAAATATGTTATGTTCATGCTATGCAACCATTGAAAACATATGTAGTTTTCATGTCAATTTCTTTCCTTTACCTTTAACTTTAACTTTAACTTTACTTTCACTAAATCATTCAAGCATTGGAGATATCACTGTATAAGGGAGAGTGGCACCTCTTGACCTATATGGGGCAGCCAACTCAAGAACTCATACATCACAACGTCTATTTACATTTATTCTATTTATTTCCATTTTCTTTTAGTTTTGCTTACCCATCTAGGCACTAGAGGTATCACCGTGTAAGGTAGAGTGACACCTCTTGATTCATACGGGCAGTCAACTCAAGAACTCATACCTCTGAGCGTCTATTTATGTTTATTTACAATAATGTCAATATCATTTTAAAGCATATGCATGAAACACTTTTGGACACATTTTATCAAGACCATGACGCATGAGAATGCATATGAACCATATAATGCACCATTTCATATAAACAGTTCAAAGCAAAGCAACATATTACATTTCTTTATTTATCTTATCATTCACAAACAACATTTTAGTCTTTTAATTAATCCATATTAACCTCATATGTATTTCCTATAGCTAACATCATGTGAGCATGCAATTACTCATACCATAACATAATATTGATGATGTGAAATGGAACTATTCAATTGTTTATCAAGGCTCAAAGAATATTATGAAGATCAAGCATAAGTGGAAGATAAAGAGAATAGATGATTATGTCAATTTAATTCTATCAAAAGATATCAAATCAAATATCAAAGAAAGAAGATTTGGGGTCAAATTCTCAAAAATCTGGAGCGCATGATGCGATATCAAATTAAAAATCAAAGAAAATTTTCAAATTGACCGAGAATCCCAACAAGAAGATCTTGAAGAGAGAGAGAGATATTATCTCTTAAAAAGATTCACTTTATTTAGAAGATCTAGATCTACTTATCTAGTAGATCTAGATCCACTTATATAGGTTATTTTTTTATTATTTAGTTTTTTTTAAATTTATGTTCGTAAAAGGCTATATAAAGCCACTTAATTTTATATTTTAGACAGTTGTTGAATTTTGAGAAATAAAGCTTTTGCTTTTCGGGAATTGGAGATATCCTTTTCCTTCCTTTGGTGAGTGATATCCAAAGAACACTTTGGTGAGTTATATCCAAAGTCCCTTTCGTGTGAGTTATATCACGAAAGAAACTTGTAGCTGCGTCCTTATCCAAGGAAGTGAGAAACGTTGCATTCATCCATCACGTGCGTCAGTATTCCGTGCTCACATCATTTGGTATCAGAGCTAAAACGTCCTAATCGAAAAAAAATATTCGTTTTTTTATACATGATGACCTGAGGAGCATTTGAAGCGGTACAAAATCCACAATGGCAGAAGACTTGTGGGAACTCGTTCGCTCACTACAACGAGATATTGCTCAATTAAAGATGAATCAAAACCAACAATGGGCTCAGCATCCTCCTAGCACCGTTGTAGAAAAGATCACAAGAGATGAGGCTGAAGAAGGGCCATTACTATCTTTGAAGCCTCAATTAGAAGAGGAAGATTATCAGGAAGAGCAAGTACTCGATATGATAGACGACCAAGTTGATTCCGTTGCCACAACAACAAAAAAGGAGCAACCTGCCCATATTTCATGCTCCAACATGAAAATGGTGTGTGCTTTAATCAAAGATGAAGAAAATTACACAAATTTGTCTTCCATGGATTCTAAAGAAAGTTTGAGTTGGCTAAACAAAAAGGTAGACATCAAGATACATCAAACTCGACTTGATTGTTCTTATGGAAGTTTCACTAACATATTATTGTGTGATATGATGAGCACAAGCCGTCTATTCTTGGAAATACCAAGGCTTGATGATAAGCGGCGCATACATGACAAGCCTTCAAATTCGGGCTCGATTATGGAATATAGTGACACAAGATATGATTCTAGGTCGAATCTTTTTCAACCCCTGGAGGATGATGTGAAATGGAAATATTCAATTGTTTATCAAGGCTCAAAGAATATTATGAAGATCAAGCATAAGTGGAAGATAAAGAAAATAGATGATGATGCCAATTTGAATCAATCAAAAGATATCAAATCAAATATCAAAGAAAGAAGATTTGAGGTCAAATTCTCAAAATCCCGGAGGGGATGATGCGATATCAAATTAAAGATCAAAGAAATTTTTCAAATTGACCGAGAATTCCAACAAGAGGATCTTGAAGAGAGAGAGAGATATTATCTCCTAAAAAGATTCACTTTTTTTAGAAGATCTAGATCTACTTATCTGGTAGATCTAGATCCACTTATATAGGTTATTTTTTTATTATTTAATTTTTTTAAATTTATGTTCGTAAAAGGCTATATAAAGCCACTTAATTTTATATTTTAGACAGTTGTTGAATTTTGAGAAATAAAGCTTTTGCTTTTCGGGAATTGGAGAGATCCTTTTTCTTCCTTTGGTGAGTGATATCCAAAGAACCCTTTGGTGAGTTATATCCAAAATCCCTTTCATGTGAGTTATATCACGAAAGAAACTTGCAGCCGCGTCCTTATCCAAGGAGGTGAGAAGCGTTGCGTTCATCCATAACGTGCGTCAGTATTCCGTACTCACATCATATCCCTTTATACACGAAACATCATAAATTCCCTAAAATCTTGTGATGTAGGTCAAAGGGCCAAGACCACACAACATCTCATACCTTAGGTGTTCTTAGGTAGTTCAGCACTTAAGATTCTTCTATTCTTCTTCACAATACCTTCAAAACCAACAAATCACCATCAATAACAAATGGTAGAGATATAATCATTACACATGCACTTAAGGGATTCTCCAAATTCCCAGTCACCAATAACTAACTTCCTCTATGACAAACCTTCAATTCCAAGACCTATTCCTTCTTTAAATTGTCTTAGATAACATGTCTATACAACTTTATCCAAGATACCAAGAAAATAAAAAATATGCTTCAAACATTCAAATTACTTAATTACACTATCTCCTTCATTACTTATCTTCTTCCTCTAACACAACTTCATACATAATTCATAAGAAAGTCATGAAGAAAACCCTAAATACCTGAGTAATCTGAGAGAACAGAGAGAAGGGTCTTGAGAGTTCCTTGAAAATTTCCTTCCTTAAAAGAATTTACCTCCACAAACCTTTAAATCTCATAACCTCACCCTTCTCCACCACCAAGCTGGAGGTGGAGGAATACATGCTTAACCCTAGAGTTCCAACCTTCATCCCCACCAATTAGAACACAACATCACATAAATCTCTAGGTGATCTTTCTATTTATTGGTCGATCACCAACAATTAAGACCACAAAATCAGAGCAAGACAAATTCTGCATTTTCCCCATAAAAATCGGTCGATAATCTTCCTTCACATGATCGACTGCAAATCACCAACTTAACAATTTGTATTGGCACTGTTCGACCACCTTTCCATAGAAAATCAACTGGAAAAACACAAACTTCACAATCCTTGAAGAAGTCAGTCATTCACCGAACGACCACAAAATCTCCTTATTTTGAATAGGTAAAGAAGTCGTTTAACTGCAACCAACATGATTGACCACAAACATATGGAGAGCTCCTTATTCTTTAAACTACACACTCAGTGGTCGATCAAACCATTCATTGATAGACTACTCCCTTGTTAACTCACTAAAATCATATAAAATCCACATTTCCAACAACCATAAACCACAAAATCACAACTCAATACTAATATCCTATATATCTCCAATCATCATTAAATATCACCATTATCATCATAGGCTTAATATAACAAGGACTCGGGGTATTACATGACGTCACATATTGGATGAGGTTATGACATCAAAGTAATTTAAAATTCTTTTTCATAATTTTTTTTCTATGAAATTAAACATAATTTTAGAAATACTTAGATTGACTCGGTCACTATTTTATTTACATTTTATGCTTGATATAAATTGTTTTGTCATTATCATGCATTTAAATGTCATCTAGATTATATATAAGACCTACTCATAATTTAGTTCCTCGTGTTGATATGCATTCATAATATATGTATTATTTTTAATAATTCTCTCTGTTAAAAAATAATTGATATTTAATTTGATAAAAAATTTTATAAATGTTTATTTATGAATTATGTGAAAAAAGAAAAATATTGTCAAATTTTAAATGTTCAAAATTGTTACTATTTTTTAAAATTAAATAAATTATTTATTTAGAATTATTAATTTTGGAATTAGCTAATAAAATTAATAATCTATATAAAATTTAATTATTTTGAATAATTAATTTTATATGAGTTTCAATAGAATACATGATATTATATAAAATCATTTTAATTCTAAAAACATGAGTGGGAGTGGTGAGTTAGGTGTAACTTTTCATGGCCTCCACCGTTGATATAACAACGTGAAAACTAAGTGAGGCTTCTAGACAACTTTTTTTTTGTCGTCTCAAAGAAAAGTATTCATTGAGATCAATACCATGGTTGATTTTTTATAGACAAAAAATATATTTTATAGTTAACTGACTCTGATGTGATCTAGAAAATGCACAAAGACAAACCTCCATTAAGAGGCAAAGGAGGCCCAAAGAATAAAGTGTGGATCAAGAAAGTGAAGGAAAAACCACAACTTTGGGTGGAGAAGATCCAAGAAAGAGGGCCCAAAATCCAAGATCAAAAAGACATTGGACTTGTTAAGTATTGAAGAGAAGTTAAAAGAGGAAGTCCAAGTCAAAGAAAGCAAAAGGGTAACTTTTCCAAAAGGCCCAAAGGCCCACCTGCAGCACGCGCAACCCGCACACCCATTTAGTGGCCCCGTCGATGCAGCGCATCTCGTGAAACCCATGCTCATTTTCAAATGCCCGACGTGCCTCATCATTTATTCCGACAGCGTGCACGGCCCAGAATCCTTTCTGATAGCGTGCCTATCTTTCCGTGCGGCCCAACACCCCGGCCTTCCCTGTGCGCACCGCGAGAACTATGTGGGCCAACGCACCCTCACACCCGAGCATGTCCATCTGTGCACCTTCATCAAACAGTGTCGCACAATCTTCACGGGCCAACCCGCCCGTGCACCCGAGCGCGCCCGCCAGTGCAACTTCTTCTGACAGTGTCGACCCAATCTTCTCTAGCTGAGCCCATCCGTGCTAGCCTATCCATAGCCCACTACTATCCATGCCATGCAGTAGGACATCCCATATGCACCTTCCATCCGCATTCCTTATGTGCAGCCTTCCTTGTGTGCTGCCCATGCCCAAGCACATGCCCAAGCACATGCCAAGCACATGCCACCATTTAAATTAGTTTAAGTTTAATTTTGAATTATTTTAAATTTTGTTTGAATTTATTTTATCCTAGTTTATCTTAAGATTAGATATAATTTTGTTAGGATTAGTCCTAGGTTATAAAAGGCACCTTAGTGCTAACTTATGTTTTTGGTTTGGACCCATTTATGAGATTAAACTTTTAAGCTTGTGTGAGAGTTTCCTCTCTTGAGTTCTTTGTGAAGAACTTGATCTCTTCAAGTGGATTCTTGAAAGATCAAACCTTTTTATAGCTTTAGTTCTAGCCGACAGGTTTGGTTAGGGTCAAGATCCTCTTCGGAATACTCCGGTTCTAGTTGACAGGTTTGGCTAGGGTCGTAGCTCCACCCTTCTGATCTTGATTCATGAGACGATCCGTTATAATTTTGCGTACGTTGTTGGGTTTAGGGTTCGTATACCCTAGGTTCGCATCAGTTGGTATCAGAGCGAAGGCTCGAATGTTTCAAGGTGCTATCTTTATTTTTCTACATCAGTTTATCTTTTTATTGATCCTTACGATCAACCTTCAAAAATGTCAAAAAAAAATATTGCTTTCTCTTCATCTATCATCAAAAAAGTTGATCCTTTGATCATCTATTAAAAAAAAAGTGCGATTTTTAGTAAAAAAAAAAGTGAGATTTTTATCTCAAAATTTCGAAATTCAAAAAAAAAAAAAAAGAGAAAGAAGTCTTTCAAATTTCGAAATTACCATATTGATTTCATCTTAAAGAGTACTTTCCAAATATCAAATCTCCAGTTTATTTCTGTCAATTTTCAAAACTTTTCGGGAAAAGTTTCCTTTTTAGGAATGTTCTGTAACACCCCGACTTTTTAAGTGAGATAATTATCGCGGTATTACCAAAGGTATCTTCGTTGGATGAGACTATAATTTATACGAATTAATGTAATTAAAATAAAATATATAGTAATTAAATTCAATTATAATCTATATGTGATTAATTGGAGTAATATTTATAAGTGGGGTTTGTCGTTATATAACTGAACCGATTCAATTAGAGAATCGGTTTAGCATTCCTCATTTAGTTTGGTTTTTGACCATTTGACGAAATGAGAAAATGGGTGACATTAAGATGGAAATTTGGATTATAGTGGGATTTAAATAAATTGTATTAATTATGATTAAAAAGGATAAAGAGGGAGAAGTTAAAAATTAGGTTAAGTATTCTATTTGGAATAGGAGAAAACGTGAAGAGAGATATGAGAGGGAGAGATTTCTGTTTTGGCCTCCAGCCATTTCGAATATGCAGAACAAGACTTAAAGAGAGGAATTAAGAAAATGAGAGGAGGGAGAGACCAGATCTGCGAGAGAGAAATCGGCAGGGAGAGGGGCGACGTGTGTGAGCAGGAGGCGTCGCGGGTCTCGACATCTGGCGAATGAGATGGGTCTCCGAGCGACGATGACGGACGGCTGCGACGAAGTGGGTTGCGCTGGTGGATTTCGCGGGTGGCGGCGTGCAGGAGGCTGTTGACGTTAGGGGTCACAGCTAGGGCTCGGGTCATGGGGGATGTGTCGGACTTCACAGATCGTTTAGGCGTGAGGGATGGGTTGCCAGATTTGGCGTCAACCATCAATGATCTGTCGATTTCCGGTCATGATTGGTGTCAATGAATGGTGCGTCGTCTGATGGTCGGCGATTCACGATGGGGTAGCGTGAATCCGAACAGGATGTAGCCGACCTGCGACCCGGTTATGACTGACTCGGGTATGTCCAACCTTATCTAGACGGTTCGGGTCTTCTCGCCTGGTATAATTCTTCTCTGTCGATTCAGTCTTTGGTTTCTGCTGAGTCCTAAATTATACCGATTTTGTTGGGACCATTGTGGTTAATTTGATGTTGCTGCCTTTGAATAATTAGTAGGATTGTGTCAAGAATGTCTCTGTTGTGTGGTTATGCCTTGAATTGGGTTCTGTCAATGGTTTAAGTAGAGAAGATTGATGTCCTATAATTGTTTTAGTTAATGGAGAATAGACATTCTAGTAGAGTTATATGCTGTAAATGGAATTTGCATCATTAGGTTCTCTGTTGCAAGCTGTTAACTCTGTACGTTGGAACGATATGTCTGCTGCCATTTTAAGTTGGGTCAAAAGATAAATAGATATGTCATGTTGGTTGTTGAATTATGCATGTGCGTTGGACTAATTCATGCATGGTGATATTGAAATTAAATGTTCCACACGTTGGATTTATGCGCTACACATTTAGACGACTGTTAGTTTTGAGATTCAGATTTTTGGTTGTCAATATATATGAGAATTGTTATTCAGGCTAATTGGATTATAGCATTTTAGCACGACATTGATAAGAGGTTTAATATCATACTTGTTTTGGATATGTCATTTGGATTTATATATTCTGGATATTTGGAATACGTTAAGTGTGTGGAATTCGACGAGAAGTTATTAACGAGTAAATGTGCTAATTATGAAGGTATTGGAAAAAGGAAAGTGAAGGACAACATTAAGTGTGCATGCGCGACAAGTTTCGAGGTAAGGATTAAGGATTGTTTTGGTCATTGAGGCCCTACACCACAAGTATGGGTGCGTGAGTTTATGTCAAGTGCTCTGTTATTCCTAATGTTAGTAACTATTAGTTAATGATATTGATAGTTCCTTAGTTGCTCTACTACTATTAGTTTCTTGGTTGTTTTACTGTCACGATTCCTTAGATAATATCTTCTCATTGGCTCCTTGATTGTTTGATAGTGTAGCTTCCTTGTTATCAATTATTCTCTTTAATACAAATGTTTAGTTTCGGTGATGAATGCTTAAGGAAGAAGGTGAAGAGCATAGAACGGTGAGTGTATGAATGGCGATGAGCATGAATGAATTGAGAAGAGTTCTCTACTGCCTTTTGTTCTTTTCTTGTGGTAGTATATATATTCGTCGTATTAAATTGCCGTCAATTCTATTTAAGAGCATGATAGATTCTTACTTCGTTCTAGCATGATTCCTTCATTCAGCTTGCACATATTCTGCTATATACAGTTGAACAGGTTTATTGATTAATTGAGCATGTTTGTTGACCAATCAAGCATAATTGTAATAAATTCTTGATGCATGAAAATGAACTAGGGTCTAGACTTTTGATAGCATGTCTAAATTTGTAAGCATATTTAATTAACTAACTTGAGCAGAATGTTCATGTCATACTTAACTAATAACCTGGTTAACTAAATTGAGAATTGATAGTAATATGCGTAAGTTAAGTTACATGAATATGTTTAATTAGCATGCAATTAACTAGAATGAACATGTTAATCAACTATGGTAAATTGTTAGACTATCGTAATCTCTAATCGAGTATGTAAATTGACTAGAATGACCAATTATAACCTTGAGCATGTAAATTAATTAGGATAATTAATTAGATGATAATTATAATTCCTCTTGAATATGTTAATTTAATTATGCTTACTTCTATGTGTACGTCACTGGTGATCGGTCATATCTCCTTATTATTGTGATTTATATGCATATCCAGACATGTTCCCAGTTAGTTCTATAATTGATTCCCTTGTTATGCTGAACGCTATTGGGTGTTCCAACGTTATTGTTTGCCTCTGTGTGCTTGTCCTGTTATTGTCACTTCTTTTATATGCTTTCTTAATTCAGTTATTTTCTTTTATATGCGCACTTCAATTTCATTAACGATGTCTTATTTTACAGTTACTTTCTCAATGCGCACTTCAATTACATAATCGATGTCTTACTTTGCTAGAGAGTAGAACAATAAAGAAGATTAAAAGGAATGAATGAAATGTGGAAGAGTTAAGAGTTTCATTGACTAAGTGGATGGATGTTTTGTTAATTGTTTTCTTGTATTGCTTACGGTTCTAGGTTTTTAGCATGTTAATTTCTATTAAACCAAGACATGAATAGTTAAGTGGAATACAAGTATAAAAATCAATGTGGGAGCGTTTTAATTTGATAAGATAATGTATTAGAATAATGACTTAGTGATATAAACGTAAGAAGCATGTAAATGGATTAGGAAGTTAACTAGGATAATTAATATGATAATTTCTGTAATTTAATATTATGAATGCTTCTTGTTGTGCATTGTTCTAGTATTGGTAGTCTTCATTGTATTGCGTTTCAATTCCTATTATTCAGTTACTTCCTTTTACCTGTACTTTCAACTCTAAGTGCTTCTATTATAGTTTGTTTTCAATTACTTATGCGTGCCCTTTAATTGTTAAAGTTATGTCATATGCATCATGCATCATATTAGGTTGAGAATGTATGTTCATGCATCATGTAATAGAAACAAAGTAGGGAGTACTCCCACGGGGGTGGTGCTCACATGCATGGTGAGGAAAGAAAAATGTTAATGAAAAGAAAAGGAAATGAATGAAAAGAAAAGGGAGTTAGGAGGCGGATGGGTAGCAGTCCTAGTCTGATAATTAGGAAATGCCCCTACCATATCGGGAACGGGACCTAGTTATCCACAGGAGGTTAGGTCCGACCCACTATACCATCCCATACGGGTCTTCTAATCTCTAGCTCGAAGTATGAGTAAAGAAAGAAATGAAAGAAAGAAATAAAGCAAAGAAAGAAAGAAAGGAAAGAAAGAAAACGTAAATGAAAGAATTGGTTTGGGTGGCCCCCATTCCAAATGAACTAAAGAGAGGTATTTCATAATTGCATTTCCCTTTTTCCTTACTAAGTCTTTTTAGACTTACAGTTGCTTGTGGTGTAGATGTAGGTACTGTACGTAGAGGAATGCTTGAACTAGGAGTGGCAAAAGATAAAGAACAAACAATAGCAAGCAGGGATGATGGGTTTGCACGCTCGAGGGATGCTCATGGCTAGCTAGACATAAAAAGGGTAAAAGAAAAACTGTTTTAATTAAGTTAAGTTGTAATAAATCGTATTTAAATGATTTGGTTTCTTTAATTGAATTGTATTCATGCTTCCACAACGTTTTACATTAATGGTTTTGATTTCACGCTTCCGCATAAGTTTTAATAAATGTGATTTTATATTGAGTTTTACGAAAGAGTTAGTAGCGATCCGGTTAGACGCACTCTGATTTACTTTCAAAAAGAAAATTCAAATTTTTACGTATTTTAAAGGATTTACGAAAATCCTGGTCGTTACATGTTCTCAATACCTACTTCAAAAATTCAAGGTATTGCTTCTTAGGCTACTTAATCACAATAAGTAGTTTGAGTAGTTTGGTCTTAATCAAATTTGAAGGCAATTTAAATTTAAAGTTTGATTTTTTTAAAGTTTGTGCTTGTTTAATTTTTCAAACTATTTTGATTGAGTTGTTTGTAAAGATCTTAAAAGGAAGAACGAGTGGTAAAAGGCAAAAGTTGTGAGACTATCTTGTAAAAGCCATATTCGAGTGCAAACACGAGAGGAGTGATTGTTGATTTGAGTGAAACACGTGAGGGAGAGGAAAGGTCCTTACTTTATTATTATTATTTTTTTATCTAACCCGTTTTGTTTTTGTTTGGTTCTCTTATCCGAGATCATGAGTGGAAGCGGCAAAGAAACCAACTTGGGTATGAAGACGTGTATGAGGGATTTGCTAGATCAACTCCATGCCCTAAGTTCAAAGATTAATTGACTTGAAAAGTCAAGTCCAACAAACATCCAAGAAAGGAGACGTTTTGAAAGGTATGAATTTGAAAAAGAAAAGGTTAGTAATTGAAGGAGAAAAGACTTCCGAATAGTTAAGTTAGAAAGTCAAGCCACCTCCAAGTTGAAAGACATCTCAAGCAAAAACGAGCAAGCTTGAGAAAAGAAGAACCTCTAAATTCTTCATCAACAAAAAAATTAGATTTTTACAAAAGGAAGCCCAAGGCATCATCAATCGACTTTGTGAAGCTTTGTGAATCTTGTTTAAAGAAGAAGTCGAACAACACTACAACATCAAGTTCTAATCCAAAACAAGTTAAGCAAGGAAGCAACTTCAACAAAAGAGAAAAGTTGATAGAAAAGAGGGAACTTGAGGAAAAGCTAGATGTTGTTGATGTTAAAGAAAAGGAGAGTGACAAAGTGGAGCAACAAATTGAAGGAGGCACACAAAAGGAAAAGTTTGAAATTGGAGATGAAAAGAGTGTAAGTGACCATGAATTACTACCACTTAAGGAGAGTAGCAACATGGAAGTTGAAGAACCGGTAAGAGGAGAATTATTAGTCACAAGAAAATATTTGAATATGCAGATCAAGGACGAAAGTGATGAGATCCAATGGGAACACATTTTTTATTCCCGATGTCTTGTTGAGAACAAAGTTTGTAGCTTAATCATTGATAGTGGGAGTTGCACCAACGTGGCAAGTACTTCGTTAGTTAAAAAGTTGGATTTAGAGACTACTAAGCATCCGAAGCCATATAAGTTACAATGGTTATGTAATTGTGGTGAGATCAAAGTTACAAGACAAGTGAAGATTGCTTTATCCATTGGGAGGTATAAAGATAAAATTTTATGTGATGTGGTTCCTATTCAAGCTACTCATATTTTACTAGGGAGACCTTAGCAATATGATAGACAAGTCAATCACAACGGATTCAAGAATGAGTATTCCTTGGTTCAAAATGGGAAGAATGTTGTGTTAACACCATTGAAGCCATGGGAAGCTAGTAGAGATCAAGAGAGAATTGCTAAAGATTTCCAAGAATTCACCAAAGTTGAGGCAAAGAAAGAAAAATCAGATTTTGGAGTAATTGAAAATAATTTGGAAGTTGAAGAAACAAAAAAAATTGAAAATGAAAAAGGCAAAGAGTTAAAATGAGACAAAAGAGCCAAAGAGAGAAAAGCCAAAAATAAAGTGAGCAAAAAAGGCAATGAGAAAGAAAAGAAATTGAGGGATGAGAATAAAAAACGAGAGTATGAAGGAGAAAAAAATAGTGGGAGAGGGGGTAAAATCCGAGGGAGAAAAGGAAAGAAATGAATTGGAGTGATGAAAAAGTGTGAGAAAAATAGTGAGATTTTCCTTTCATGCAAGAATTTTTCTTTTACCTCCATTGAACTAACTTCTTTTCTAGTGTTTGTCTCACCAATTTTGCAGGAATATAAGGGCAAATCAAATGAGAGGCAAGCACGATGGATGAATTGCAACAAAAAGTTTTCGAAGAAAATCCAATCCAACAAAGGTAAAGACATTATGGTTGTCAAACCCATGTCAAAAAGGTTTGTAAATTCTCTTCACACTAAGTTATTTAAATATGAATTTATTAAGAGTTTAATTAAGAATGACTTATGTTTTGGAAGATATTGGGTGGATTGTGAAATTAATGCATGTGAAAATTTTTATGAAAAATTGTGGAAATTTTGTGGTAAAATTGCATTCATAGATAATTTTTAAAAATTTTGGATTGTGGATTGTGATAAAGATGCATGTGATAATTTTTATAGAAAATTTTTGGAATAATTATCGTCAAGTTGCATGCATAGATATTTATAAGAAATTTTGATTATTGATGAAAAGTTTGCATGTCTCGAATGTTATAGGCATAAAAGATTCTTATCCAAGGAAATTACTTTGTTTGTTCCTAAGTTTTATGAATTAAAAATTGGCATTTTTAAGATCTTAAAGGAACATGAAATTCGAAATTGGATATGCCTTTTTTGGTATTTTTATAAATATGGAGCATGGATGAATTCTAGGTTTGATTTAAAGAATAATTATCAACAAATTCAAACAAAGATTGTTGAAGAGTGGAAATTTAAGTTTGAGCTTATATGTATGTGGTTGGTTATGATATTGATGAATTATATGATTCAATATATTATTGGAAAAATTGATATTAGATGCATTGATAATGAATTGATTTATGAAAAGAAAAAGGTTGAAGTTTTTAGGCCTTTACAAGCAAAGGAAAGAATTATTATCCAACCACAACAAGAAGAGCCATTCCTAGCATTGAAGCACATCAAAGAAGATAATCATAAAATTGACCTACCAAGTGTTAAAGGTAAGGTTAGTGCTTCTTTAAAAACTACTAATTTGTCTTTATATGATGTAACAGATTCGAGGATGAATCTTCTCCAAAAAGGGAGGAATGATGTGATCCAGATAACACATAAAGACAAAGCTCCATTAAGAGGCAAAGGAGGCCCAAAGAATAAAGTGTGGATCAAGAAAGTGAAAGAAAAATCACAACTTTGGGTGGAGAAGAACCAAGAAAGAGGGCCAAAAATCCAAGATCTAAAAGACATTGGACTTGTTAAGCATTAGAGAGACGTTAAAAGAGGAAGTCCAAGTCAAAGAAAGCAAAAGGGTAACTTTTCCAAAAGGCCCAAAGGCTCACCTGCAACACACGCAACCCTCACGCTCATTTAGTGGCCCCGTCCACGCAGCACATCCCGTGAAACCAGCGCCCATTTTTCAAATGCCCGGCGCACCTTATCATTTATTCCGACAGCGTGCGTGGCCTAGAATCCTTTCCGACAGTGTGCTTATCTTTACGCGCGGCCCAGCACCCCGGCCTTCCCTGCGTACACCGCAAGAACTATGCGGGCCAACGCGCCTGCACACCTGAGCACGTCCATCTACGCACTTTCATCAAACAATATCGTGCAATCTTCGCGATCCAACCCGCTCGTGCACCCGAGTGCGCCCACCAATGCAACTTCTTCTGACAGTGTCAGCCCAATCTTCTCTAGCGCAGCCCATCCGCGCCCGCCTGTCCATAGCCCGTTGCTATCCATGCCATGCAGTAGGTCATCCCATATGCAACTTCCATCCGCATTCCTTGTGTGCGGCCCATGCCCAAGCACATGCCTAAGCACATGTCCAAGCACATGTCATGCACATGCCCAACCACATGCCAAGCACATGCCACAATTTAAATTAGTTTAAGTTTAATTTTGAATTATTTTAAATTTTGTTTGAATTTATTTTATCCTAGTTTATCTTAAGATTAGATATAATTTTGTTAGGATTAGTCCTGGGTTATAAAAGGCACTTGAGTGCTAACTTATGTTTTTGGTTTTGACCCATTTATGAGATTAAGCTTTTAAGCTTGTGTGAGAGTTTCCTCTCTTGAGTTCTTGGTGAAGAACTTGATCTTTTCAAGTGGATTCTTGAAAGATCGAACCTTTTGATAGCTTTGTTCTAGCCGACATGTTTGATTAGGGTCAAGATCCTCTTCGGAATACTCCGGTTCTAGTTGACAGGATTGGCTAGGGTCGTAGTTCCACCCTTCTAATCTTGATTCGTGAGACGATCCGTTATAATTCCGCGTATGTTGTTGGGTCTAGAGTTCATATACCCTAGGTTTGCATCAGACTCTAAAGCGGCAACTATAAGTTATGTTTAAAATTTATTTCTTAAAATTATAATAATTATTTATTATCATAATGTCAAAATATAATAGTTAGTCATTGAATTAACAAAATTGTTTTATTAATGTATAAAATGACATGTATTAAGGGAAAAAAATTATTGAGACAACTCAATAAAAAAATATATCACACGAATATCATTATAAATATTTAACGATGCATATTATTGATGGAGTACTACAAATTGAGAAGTAAGAGATTAAGATATTGAAAGAATTTTTGATGAAAAAATTAAGAAGAAATGTTGTATTTATAGAAGAAAGAAAGCAAAGGAAGAAAAGAGGAAAATAGAAAAGAAAGATGTGGCGAGAGATGGAACAACGCTTATATAGAAATGTATTTCTCATTTGTACTTTGGTTGCATAAATCTTATAACATTTCTTGATTTTTTATCAAGTACAATATATCCAATACACATGACATAATTATAATTAATGTTTCTAGCTATGTTCGAGAAACTATTGGCTAAAAAAAGATATGCAAATATCATATTTTGTTTAATTTATATTTCAATAACCTATTTCGAGTTAATTAGTTTAATTAACAATGAGATTTATCTAAAATAATTAGGTAGCGAATAAAAAAGCTTACTTGGAATGATAAGTGTTAGTTGAACAATTTATTTTCATAGATGAAACTTTCATCACAACATTTATATAAACAGATGGAGTGCATTTGAAAGTAGATGTAATGAAGTGTCAGCCGAGCTAAACTTGAAAAAATTTGGCTCATCGAGCCTAGCAAGTTAAATTTGTCGAACCTAACGAGCTAAGTCTAATGAATTCGTCCAAAAAAATAAGGAAATTAACAAATCAACCATTATATTTTGTGACCAATAACAAGGCAACCACTAAAATATTTTCGCTAACAACTTAATCACTAAACTATCAGAAATTGACGGAGTAAACACCGCGGTTACGTTTTTCGTTATATAGCATTGTCGTTTCTCTACGAAATGTTGTCTTTTCTCTGCGGAATGTTGTCTTTTCTCTACGGAACGTTAGCTTTCCACAGCAGAATGTTGTCTTTTTGCTGTAGAACGTGAATTCTTGAAATATAACTCAAGAAAGTCAACATTCTGCAGAGGAATGTCGATATTCCACAAAGGAATATCGTCTTTCTGCATAGAAATGTCGTCTTTCTGCAGCGGAATGTCGTTTTTACTTTGCAGAAAGTTGACATTCCACTATGAAAAGTTGACTTTTTGCAGAGAAATGTCTGCAAATAAAAAAAATTCATTGTCTTCTTCATAGAAAAACATAAACAATACAGACAAACTGTGATTCTCCCATGGACTCTAAAACAATTCTAAATCATCTGAAATCTAAAACATTAACGTTCTTTTACAAAATTTTCTAAATTATAAAATCTGAAATCTTCTAAATCTATTTTTTTATAAAATTCGAAATCTTCTAAATCCATTCTTCATGGATATTAATTTTTTTCACTGAAAGTTTATTCTAAAATCACAAGTTCTTTTCTTTTTTCATGAGTATTTGCTTTTTTCTACTGTGATTTTCAAAAAATTAACAGCAATATTCACAATGATAATTTTCTATAATTAAGTGATTAAATTATTAATAAAAATATATTAGTGGTTAATTCATCTTTAAAAAAAAAAACAATACAACATAAGTCAACTCACAAATCATGAATTTAACTAATGGAGTCAGATTCGCCACAATACACTATCTACCGAACCTAGCGACCCAGCCGGTCATTTAATATCAAGGTGCGAAGCAGCGAGCTTCTCCTAATGCAATGGTAGAAAGGCAGACGAGCAAACGTCTTGTTTGCATTTCAGCGCGAAAACGGGGTTGACGCTAAATGGAAGACGATGCACAAAATGGGCAAGATCCGATTAGCCTGGCTGAGCGACCAGCAATCTTGGTTGTTGGATCCTCCAACGTTGGCAAACGCACCCTCCTCTCTCGTAACCCTCACATTTTCCCCTATTTTCATTCTCTGCCGATTCAATTTTGCAGATTAGGCCCTCCTTTTTCATTAATCTATATGACCTTCGACTCGTTCTTTTCTACTTTGATTTCTTTTTCTTCTCCTGCTTATACTTCATAATTGACGTGCTAAGATTTCTCTAGTTTAATGCCTTTTCAATTATTGAAAAAGGTTATTATTCTGCTAACTTAGGTTGCCAATGTCATCATTTCTCACTTCTAGGTTTGATTGCTGTGGATTTTGAAGATGCTCCTGATTTATCTCCGCAAGTGGCGGCTCATGGGTAAGTTGCCGATTTGATTTATTTTAGGCGAATGAATTTCTTCTTTATTTCCTGTCATGAAAAATTATGTGATACTTGATGGAAACGTGATTGTTTTTACAGAGGAATACTAATGTATAATTCGGAATGAATAGAGATTCGAGAGACTAGAAAAATAAAGGGTGAGACGAAGTAGAAGCGTTTGGGATATATAGAGGGAATAGAATGAGAGATAATGCCCGTATTACTTCCATAATTTCTCATTTCAAACTGTTGCCATTCAAAATGTTGATCCTAAGTCTTCCTTGCAAACAGGTGGACAATCAACACAAAGTATTACACTGCTGATGTTTCTGTTTGGATGGCTCATCTTCAGGAAGGATTTTCGATGGAGTCTCTACCAGTATTTGAGCATTTGGTCGCCTTGGTGATGGTCTTTGACATGAACGATGTTAGTTTCGTCAAACCCATATACATGGATTTATCCAAGACCATTTCATAGTCAAATTCATGCAACTATTCTTCTGGTTTGTGACTCTCTATGCAGCTATCATCTTTTGATGCAGTGCAGGACTGGGTATCTCACACTGATATTGGGAAGTTTGAAATTTTATTATGCATAGGAAACAAAGTGGATCTTATTCCTGGCCATCCAGTTCATGCTGAATATAGGAGACTACTAATGAAGAAGAAAAACGGGAACTCTTCAACTGGTTTTCAGTCAGACCTCTCTGAATATGGAATTTCTGAAGCAGAAGGCAGTAGTTTATTAAGAGAGGAAGAACCCTGGTTGGATCCTAGGAGGCCGTGTCTGGAATGGTGTACTGGACGTAACATTGAGTTTGTTGAGGCCTGTGCTTCTAATCCCGGTTTTGACAAATGTAAGGCCCTACCATACATCGTGCAACAACTATGTGCTTGGTCTTAAGTAATTAATCACGGTTTTATTTCGGCCCTTTGGTGAAAACTTGAGGATACGGAATATCAGGTCAATGGACAGAAACTTTGAATTCAGTAATTGTTCGAGTCCATTTATGATGGTTACTCAAAAGCTATCATAAATAAACTAGCTAGCTGCCGCTAGTTGATGAAATATTAGAACTTCATGGAAGGTTGTAATTTGGTATGCTGTTTGTTTGTGAAAAGTACATTTAATTATGGTCATTTCCATGGAGGCTATTAGTGTTGAGTTTCGCTTTCTAAAAAGCGTTTTAGCCTAAGTAACTGTATGAAGTGAGCGGTAGCACGAATTTCTTCAAATCCAAATGTTTTCTTTGATTATTTGTTATAAAGCATAAACGGACATTTTCTTTTACAGGTTTGTCAGTTAATGGTGACTCACAAGGAGTTGAGCGAATCTATGGAGCTCTTTCTGCTCACATGTGGCCCGGAATGATCCTGAAATCTGGGAAAAAGATAGCAGAGCCATATTTGTCAAAAGAAGGTTCCTTTTTTTAAGTAAGTGAACGTTTGTGTTTCAATTCCACAGCTGAAATCTTTCAATTTTGATCTCAGACTTGTCAGAAGAAGAATCTGAATATGAATTTGAGTATGAAATCCTCTCTGCCGGTTTGGCTGAAGCATGGGATGATCCAAATGCTTCCTCAAATGCTGGGATTCCCGAGACCAAATCTGCTGCTGCAAGATACGACGAGGATGTAACTCGACATGAACAGGAGAAAGTGCATGATGAGACTGAGAACGTAACAGCATCTGCTGGCGAACCGGAGCAAACTAGTGATCCAGCTGAGGGAACCCATCTTGAGTTTGAGGATCTGGAGCAGTTGATGTCGGAAATAGGAAACATTCGCGACAACTTGAGATTAATGCCTGATTTTCAGAGGAGAGATATGGCTGCAAATTTTGCCTTGAAAATGGCTGCCATGTTTGGAGACTGCAGTGAGGATGAAGAGGAAAACTGAGTAGACAGTGATCGTTGTCATAGATTTATCTGTACTTCAATTGCAGAACTCGTTTCAATGGCAGTTTTTCTTGGTATGAATGGTAGATTTAGGCATTTATTCTTTGGTATGAATACTGAATACTGAATAAGTCGACAGCTTTGACTTAATTAAGTTTATGAAATCACGACAGTAAATGTACAAGGTAAAGAAAAAAAAAAAAGCAAAAATCCATACTCAAGCCAACAGCGGCAGAATTTCAGTTTCATTCATCAGAACTCGTCTTCCTTTTTCGCAGTCTGCTGTGTTTGTGAATCTTTTTTCCTATCATCCTTTTCTACTCTGATGATCAAGCTTGACGTTGATTCCAGATGCCGCGACAATGGATCAGCTTCATAATCAGGTGCCTCGTACACGGCAGGAGGGGAAAGCCCGGTAGTTTTGTATTGATGAAGTGGCGCTCCCGACGGGTGCATCGGCGAAGCAGACGGACTTCCCAAGGCTCGAACAGACGGATTTCCTCCTTTTTTCTTTTTCACGGCCATTCTCCAGTTCTTGAGTGCCTTTGACGTTTGTTCGTCGAAGATTGACGTCTTCATTCTCGATCCCATCTGATTTATTATGCAACAAGTTTTCAAGAACAAAAATCATACATCTTTAGCATATCAGAAAGACGTAACCTCGGACAAAACAAAATGGTATGTTTAATGCAGATGGATGAACCTGAGTTACGAGGGCATATAGTGGGAGAGTGATGTAGCTGCATATACATAATGCCACAACCCTGCATAAACAGTGATTCACAAAGTTTAAGCCTTTACCATACGATGGACGTAAAAATCATATTTAAACTACTTGATTTCTCACTAACCCTAAAACAACTCTGCCAATTACGACCTGGAAGTCGTCATGGAAGCAGGATGTCAGGCCGAAAGAATACTGCAGAAACCAAAACCGTCATAAGAAGAGCACTTGCGAAATGTGTCAATGGTTGATAGTAAAGGTTGAGGAGAATACCCATATCCAGAAAAAGTATGTTATTTGGAAGGCATTCTGCAAAGCAAAACATATAAGGGTCACATAATTGTTGAAAAAAGAACAAATATATATAAATGTAAGAATTTTACTAGAAAATCTCTTTACACAGTTAATTTTTCAAGTAAGTTTTCAAAAAAGACTGAAGGGATCACAAACAATTCACTTAATATTCATTCTTCTTTAACAGAGCTTACTTAAACAGTACAATTATATCACTAAATAACTAGCACGAAAAATGATAATAGTCAATGACAAAGAGAAATAATAGCAAAATAGACATTGAAAATTTTTACGTAAAAAATAAAACTGAGAAACAACCACGTGGACTGAGTTCAAAAAGATCTCATTATGAAAAATAGGATTTACCATATTCTTCAAGAAACTAAATATTTTAGAGAATATTCACTAAGAGAAAATCATCACTTTTAAATTTCACAATATACACAAAAACACCTCACCTATTTTTCTTCACACTCTTTCTTTTATCTACCTAAAAAATAATCTTTTATCTATCCTTTCTTTCTCTCTCTTCTTTCCTCCTTTTGATTCAAATGTTGGGATTGTTTGAGAAGTTTATTATTTATGAGGAAAGTTTGTCATAAAATGACGAACTCTAAATATGCATATCCCACAATTTTTTCCAAAGAATAAGGTGTCGAATGTCTTTTTTTTTTCATTTTTCAACATTACATTAATGAGGTGAGTCCTTCATCATTAAGGAGGGACAACCACATCATAAATCTCCCCATCCGATTTATGATGAGGAAGATCATAATCTTGTAGAGTTTCTACAAATTCATTCTTACTTTTCTACAAGATATTTGTCATCCTATCTAACCCGTTTTCATCTGTTTGAATATTCTCAAAATATATTGCTTGATATCCAACATATTTTGTATCTAATCATACTGATATCTGTAAAATCTACAATTTTTGGGTTTTATATTTTTTGGAGTAAAATTTTTGCCTTAATTGATTTTTAATTTTTTTGTATTGACCATGTTCTTTCCGCATGTTGTGGGTCTTTGACCATGTGTAGATTTTTGGTTAAATAGTGAAACCGGTGGATTCATGTATCATCATGCAGTTTGGAATGTGGAATTATGTTTGGTAAGTTCGTGTTATTGTAGCTTGAGTTTCGAATTATTGTTGAGAAATTGATGAGTTAGGATTTAAAAATTTTATTTAATATTTATAAAATATTAATTTATATTATATATATTAAATTTTATTTTATTTTATCTTTTCCTTCTTTTAAGAGGAAGAGTTTTCTTCCTCTTCGGCAGAGGAAGGAGGCAAGGGAAGAGAGGGCAGAGAACCGACAAATGAACCACACTGTTTTACCACCCAATTTACATTCATGGCATCTTGATCTCCAACTTTTCATTTTGAGTCAGTTTGGATTCAAGCTTGGTTGTTCTTGTGTTATTGTTGCAGATTTAGAGTTTATGCAGGAGTTTGGGGTGATTTGAGGTGAGAATTAGTGAAAGGGGCCGTATTTTTCTCTCGATTTTGCGTTGTCAGCGTCATCCCTGATCAATGGCTATTGTGGGTCTAGTCAGCCGTGGGAGTATTTTGAAATGCATGGGGACGTCCCTAGTGTCCTCATTGTGATGCGGGGTCGAACGTGTTAGCTTAAGAGATATTAAGGTTAATTGTTTTGATGATGTATGAATTTATTATCTATAAGTTGTTTTTATAAATTGAATATTATCTCTTTGATCTTAATATTATTATCATTTATTATATGTTTGATCTTCATTGAAAATACCCTCTAATAAGGTTATTTATATTTACTAACATATTTTGTTTAAGTCCATGTAGTTAATGGTTTACTGTTTGGGACGTAAGCCTTAGAATATGCAAAACACGAAGAAGTAGTCGACCTAGGTAGAGAGGTTGTCGACCGACATATGTACAAAAAGCAGAATGTTTCAGATTCAACAAAGGTGGTCGACCAGAGGAGGGAACGCAGTAAACTGGAAATATCACAAATTGCTCAAGTTTTTTGAAGTGAAGAGAGCGGTTGACTGTGGCGGATGTCGATCAACCAGAAATCTTATAGAGAGCAAAATCTATTTTCAGGCAAATGAACCGGGTGACCTAGGTGAAGGAAGCAGTCGATCGAAAATTGGACAGAGCCGAATTTGATTTCCTGACTTGCGTTGGAGCTGTCGACTAGAGAAAAGATAGGTCGACCGGTACGGTAGACCGGAGCGAAGGGTAGTCGACCAAATCCATAATGATAACATGCAACGTTCATTAAGCAGTCGACCGGTTTAGTTGGGTGGTCGACCACTCGGCAGTTTTTCTCAAGAATTCTATAAATACAAGTGCCAACAAAGTGAAAGAAAACCAAGAGAGAGAAATCATACTGAAGTACTGCCAATTTTATTTCTCTTTTAGCTTGAGTGTTTGGCCTAACTCTCTAGTTCTTAACTTGAGATTAAACTCCTTTAAGAGTTGGGCATTCTAGATTTTATTTCTTATTGTCTAACTTTTATCTTTGTTATCAAGAGATAATTGAAGGGTGATGCCCTAAAATAGTCGGTGTAAGGCTTGATTGATGCCTGGAAGCTTAATCAGATATAACCCGGGAGGTTATAGTGAAAGGAATCTTCAAGGGAGAGCCTTGAAGCACGGTCGTAAGCAATGTTGGCCAAACCGCGTTACCAAATTTGTTTGCACTCTCTTTCCTTATCTCTTTACTTTTATATTTGTTTTGCTTGCACATTATTGATATAGAATTTACCTTATCACAAGAAAATGTTGATAAAGAAGTTCGATGGAAACTGTTCAACAACACGTCAGTTTTTTATGTTACATATGTATACATGAGTTTTACACGTTTATCTTTACGTGCATGATATTTCATTGATTATTCTATTACTGATTTGCTACCAAAACATACAACTCACTATCAAGTGGAGAGATTGACTAACCTTAATTGTGTAGATGATCATGGAGAAAATTGCATTGAAAGTATCAATACATCCATCAAGTATCCAAATGCAACAAGAAGTTATTCAAGATAAAGTATAAGTGGAAAATCAAGCACAAGATTAAGAGACTTATGACGTAATCCAAAATTGTCAATAATTTGATCCCCAAGCAGTATTTGGCTTCTTTGGTAGATTTCAAGGTCTTATATAAAAAAGAATGTTGCATGACTTCTCAAGCTTTTTAGAATGGGGTCTTGCAATAAAATTAGAGTTTTTTTTCTATGCCAAAAGGTTCCTAAATACAGAGCTCTGTTTCTGCTGAATAAGCTCAATCTCACATATTTGGAATTGAAATCAAAATAAATTTCAAGATAGGCCTTAAAGATTTGATCCATTGGGTCATGGCTACAATCGAGACTTAATAGTTTATTTATGGTTTATTTTATATTAAGTTTAATAGTCAAGTGGTAGTGTCACTCATTTATGCATGTCTAGCCGAGTATGTGTCTTTGTGAGGGTAGTTTCGTAACTTTTTTGTTGTGAACTTAAACCCTAATTTTGGAAAAGCTATTTAAGCTCTCATTGGGACTCATTATACAGAAGTTTGGATGATCAATTTTTAGAGTTGCTTTTCAGCTTCTTCCCTTTGCTTCTTGTTGAGCAAAAACCTACACTATGTTTGGTTGTTGACAATCATCGTTGAGTCCAATTTCTTGTTTTTCATGAGAGTTAGACAAGTTGCCTCCTAGTTGTGACAATATCTATATGTTTTGACTTTGAAGCAAAACTTGGATTCTTGCTCAAATGAATAACACTTTGTCTGTCACAATATAAAATATATTTGTCTTGTTTATATCTAGCTCTGCTAGAAATTTTTGCATCCACAAAACTTCTTTACAGGCCTCTGTAGCTGCTAAAACTCAGCTATTGTTGTTGATAATGCAACTGGTTTTTGTCGCTTAGATTGTCATGATACTGCTCCCCTTCCAAATATAACAAAATAACTTGATGTTGATCTTCTAGAGTCAATGTTTTCAGTCATGTCTGCATCAGTATAGTCTACTAATAAAGACTCTTTACTCTCAAAACACAAACTTAGTTTAGAAGTACTTCTAAAATACTTGAGAATCCTCTTCACTGTATTGCAATGCTCTCTACTTGGATTTGACAAAAAATGGCTGACTACACCAACAGATTGTGAAATATCAAATCTCGTACAAATCATAGCATACATCAAATTTCCAATTGCTAAGGCATATGAGATTTCTTGTATCATTGATTGACGATAGAGGAATCGAATTTCTTATACCATTGTCATGAGGCTTGTTTTAATCCATACAAACTCTTCTTCAATCTACATACCAGATATTTCTTTCTTTTAACGACGAATCCTTCTAAATGCTATATATAGATCTCTTCTTCTAGTTCACCATATAAGAAAAGCGGTCTTAACTTCAAGTTGTTCAATTTCTGAGTTTAGACTTAAGGTTAATCCTAGTACCACTTGTACAGATGACATTTCACAACAGGTAAAAATATTTCTTAAAATCAACGTCTTTCTTCTAACCAAAGTCTTTCACAACTAATCATATCTTATACCTTGGTTGTGAACTTTTGTCTTTTTCTTTGAGCCTATATATCCATTTGTTCTTGAGTATTTTTCATCCCTTTGGAAGCTAAGCAATTCATATGTGTTGTTCTCATGAAATGATCACATTTCATCTTGCATCGCATCCAACTAGTTCTTCTTATATTAATGCTCTACAGCTTTCTAAAAGCACTCAGGTTCATCAGCATCAGTGATCATTACATGTTTGTTTACAGAGTATCTTCTCGATGGTTGACGATCTTTTGTTGACCTTTTTAGCTCGAGTTCTACAATTGATTCAAGGGAAGTTTCTATCTCTTTGGTCAAAATAATCAGTTGCTTTATCACTAGATTATCCAGCATCTCCCCTGTAAAAAATTGATTTCACTGGATCAACTCTTACTAGATGCTCATCAGTGGTCTTGACATCTTTCTTTATGGCTTCAATAGTCAGATCTTTAAATAAGACAACATCTCGGCTTCTGACAATCTTCTTGTTAACTAGATCCCAAAGCCTATATCCGAATGTATCATTTTCGTATATAAGAAATATGCAGTCTTTAGCTTTGCTGTTTAGTTTAGACATTTCATCTTTGTAAATATGGACAAAAGCTTTGCATCCAAACGCTTTTAGATGCTTATAAAAGACGTCTTTTCCTATCCATAGTATTTTGACACTTCTCCACTCAATAGTATTGATGGAGACAAATAGATGATATTTATTGCATTTTTCATTGCTTTTGTAAAAAAATTTTTTTTTTGGAAAGTTTAAAATGTGATAACACGCATCTTATCTTCTCCATGATTGTTCTTTTCATTCTTTCCACACACCATTTTGTTAAAGAGTCTTTGTAACCAATCTTTTGTGTCTGATTTTTTGTATCTTGCAGTATTCATTGAAAGATCTTATGTATTTGCCGCCATTGTTTGCGCAAATGCATTTTAACTTCTTTTTAGTTTCTCACTCTGACAATGCAAAAAACTGTTTGAAAACGTTAAACACCTCATCTTTGGGCTTCAATGCATAAGCTTAAACTTTTCTTGAATGATCGTAAATAAATGTGACCATGTATTGGACACCGCCTACGTTTTTGTTGATATAGGATCGTAGACATCTGAATAGATAACTTCTAACACATCTAGTTTCCAATACTAATCAGGATAATTTCCTAGAAAGACTGTACCAAACAATCTTCTTAGACAGAATTACCACTCTAGAAACCGAATTATAATATTTTTCTAGAAATCAAATATTCACTAAGAAAATATCACCACTCTTAGATTTTACAACGTGCACAAAAACACCTCACTTATTTTTCCTTCGTATTTTTTTTTTTTCTGTTTCTTTTCTCTCTTCTCTTTTCTCCATCTTTTGGTTCAAATGGTAAGATTGTTCGAGAAGTTTTCTATTTATAGGGAAAGTGGTAAGATTGTCCGAGAAATTTTCTATTTATAGGGAAAGTTTTTCATAAAATGACAAACTCAAAATCTGCATATTCAACAATTTTTTGCAAAGAAGAAGAAACGGAATGCCTTTTCTTTCGTTCTTCACATTAGTGAAGAAATCCTCATCATTAAAGAGAGACCACCCCCACAATAATATGTCGCATCTTTTATGGTGGGTCGGTCATATGAGATTTTGAAATGTCATATGTTTGTGTTTTTTTGGTTCTAAAAGAGATGATAGGTAAACTAGGACTGAATCTGAAAGAGAGGTGGGGGTGGGGGTTCACTACCTGAAACAAAGAGAAATGGATGAGGTAGAGAAGCAATTTAGGGCTTCCAAACCAGAAGTACTGGTCTGACCCTTGAACAAGAGGAATTCCTTGAACAACTGCATGTCTTTCTGTGATTTCTAGAGCCATCTTCGTCATAATAGCTTGGAGTTTTGTTCCGACCGCTAAGATTAACTGCAAGAAGCTTAAAGTTAGTGGGAATTCGGTTTCGACCAAGAAAGCGTCAATTACGAAACACCACTTACAATCACGGGGATTGAGGAGGACCACAACAACGTTTTCCATCCTGACAAGATGGACAATTTGGTGTCAAACGTTGTCGATAAATCGTAAATGAACTGAAATTATCGATGTAAAAAATGCTCACCATTCACATTGAGAAGCAAGAAGACCACGAAAGATGCCCACAAAACAGGGCTGGCAAATTGAAGGCAACAGATGAGGACATATATTTACCCAATTTATCCGAAGAAGACAATGGAAAGGATGAAATACCTCACGCCCACGACCACCTGGAAGTCGTCCTCTAAAGACCGTTTAATATACTTCTGGAAGTTGAATTTGCTTCCCGGAGCTAAATGGACCTGCAAATCGCACAAAATGATTACTCGAATCCCGTTAAACTAGAGCACGCCAGAAAACCAGAACACTCACACTGATGAATCCATTGCGAAGTGTCGTGTAGTCCGACTTACTGACAGACCTGAAAAATTGTCGAAAGAAGCAGCCCTGAAGAAAATACAGGACTGTATTAGAGCTTTTAATTTTACACTCCATCTATTATTTTAATATGACAGAATAACCCATACAAGCCCGCATAGATTTTCTTACGATATAGAAGAAGATCGGAATCCTAGTCCAGAAACTGGTGTGGGCTCGGACAAATGACGTCTCGTGGGAAAGCACAAATTTTGCTGTATCGCCATTTGCATATGCATCTGGGTTAGTATCCAAGTAATAAATCGTAGTTGTAAATTTTAAGTTAAGAATGGACCCTTAGAAATCTCGTAGTCATGTGCCGAGGTCTCCTGCTCCCAATGCTTCCAACCTCGAATCTGAGTCCCAAAAAATGTCGATTAATTACTCCAAATTTCATCTTAAAATGCTTAGCATGTACCAACGAAGGCAGGAAAATCACCGGGCAGTTCCTAAAGATGCTAAAAAACGAAAACCCAGTACCAATTCCGGTTGGACATACCTTTAATCTTCCGAGCATCATGGTGATAAAGCTGTAGAGCACATGAAATACAGCCAGGAAGAAAATGAGAATGTGCAACTGATGCAATCCATTAATAGATATTAGTGGCACCTTCCCCTGCACAGTTCAATTAAGACTTTGTCTAAGTTGAAGCAATAGTCCGTAAATTGGGGAGGCAAAGTTAGCTACTTACTTCCTTGCAGCTAACAGTGGTACTACCGGCAGCTAAAAATCTCCGATCATACCATAATAATTTCCGGCGATGTTGGCCCTCAGTTGAGGTCTTAGCAGTGCATGGCAGCAGAGTGTCTGCAACCTTGATAGGTATACAAATTTTGAGAATGTAAACCTGACCAAAGGTGAGGAGAAGCGAAATGAAGCCCAGAATCATCAGCTCTGATGAAAGAAAACAAAAGTATAAAACATATTAGATCAAGAACACAAAAATATTGTCAGAAACAGAAAATCAAAGAATGATTTCAGAGAAGAACACAAGCAGCAACTCTAAAAAGGAAGCCTTACCGGCTTTAACCTTCTCCAGCGCCTCGAACAAAGCCTTTTTCTGCCTTTCTGTAAACCACTGGAAAAGAAGAAATTGCAATTTAGGAAGATGGCCAATTAGAGATACAAACCAGAAAAGAAAATAAAAAAGAAGAGATTTTTGATAGAGAAAAGCGATGCGTACGGCTCCAAGTTTGTGAAGGACTTTTTCCAAGCCGAGGGAAATAAGAATGATGACGGCACAGACACCAGCAACAGCCCATGAGGGCGTCTGATCAAGTTCTCTGGTGGTGCCATCGCTGGCCGGAGCGGCTATTGCTGCGGATACCAGAAGAGACCACAAGGACAAATACAACAACGGTGACATTTTCTGTCTCCACACAACCAATCTGCCGTATTCCGAAACCCTGACCATAAATATGACAATGAAAATGGGGAAGAAGAGAAGAGTGCAAGCGAGAGAGTGTGGAACCAAAAAAAGTGGAGGAAGTTGGCTATGAACTTGTGAAACAGTCGGCGGAAGGAAACTTCGATGGGCAGGCCACCATTGGAGCATACACTGAATAAAAAAATCAAGGTCGTCGCGCGTGATGGATTGTTTTCCTTCCTCGACTCTTCCCGGTCAAGGCTTTTTTTGGTAACAAAATCATAAAAGCGTTTCGGCCATTTTTGCTGCAATACATAATAAAAGAAGCAACGCTCGGGAGGAAAAAGCTTGCAGCCAAGCCGAACCCAACCCATAACATAAAGAAACATGCATCCACGGGTCACCGAATATGGGTCAAAAGCATTTTTTATTATTTATAATCTACTATAATTATTTTGGCAATTAGTATATGAAACATAAGAATTCAAGATCATATTGTACAATAAATCGTACATCTAACATTATTCAAGTTTACCACTTATGTACGAAAAGTTGTACAGTGTACGCTATTATAAGTTTAAATCCATTAAAATAATAATAAAAAAAAAAGATTGATTCCGAAATGCGTGATGGATCAAATAAAAATAAATAAATTAATTAGGATTATGATTTCTATGTTCAGTGTATTAGTTATGCAAACTACTAATAATAATAATAAAATGGGTTAGTTTAAGAGTAATTTCAATTTAATTCTTACCGTTTTAATTTTTGTTATTAATATATTTGTAATTTCAGTTTTGTTTTTAAGCAGTTCTGTACGTCAGCTAAAATAAATGATTAATTTTGAGTAATAAAATATTTAGGGAAGGAGAGTTGGATGCTTGCGCGTTGCGAGGATCAAGGAGGTTGCCAGCGGAGGTGCGGTGTGGAGTCACGCTCTTGACACTCATCCAATAATTAATTATATTGGGCGTTGACCAATCCACTCTTCACATTTGATTTGATTTGCCCTTTCTATTCTTTCCTTACAACGTCCGCATTTTATGGCATTGACTTCACATGGAGAGAGGCAGAGAGCTTACCTTCAATGCATGAACGACTGTTTTTCTGAACACTACTTAATTAATTCGAAACAATTTAAGTAAGTGGATGGCTTCAAAGATAACTCAGTTTTTTTTTTTTTAGACACTTTGATATTTTTAATTACAAGTGGTTCATCTTGTACGAGTATGTACGACTAGTGATTTCAGATGAATTATTATTTACACTAACGATATTTTTGACTTTTTCGTAGCGAGATAAAGATGTTCATTGACTCTTTTAAAATATCGTTATTTGTTATGTATAGATATATTTGATTATGCACATTGAAAACTGGCACTTAACATTTAGTATGTGTGAGATTCTTGCCATTATGTTACTTATTCTCTCTTCATTTTATCAACTCTTGAAATATTTATGCTTACTTTCACATGGCCAACTGCATTTTGGGTTTGAAACCTCCATTGATTCATGTTCATTTGAATAGTAACATATGATAACTTCTGCCTTGCGTCCCTATTAATCATCTCTCCTCTCGGTTGATATGGATTGTACGAGGGATTATGTTGTTGCTCTCCTAATCTTTCATTACTGCTACAGCATCGCCTCTGTTTTACATTCTTGTGGCTACTTCAATGATGGGTTAATTTTTTAATTCTGAAATAATTTATTATACGTAATATTTTTGTAGGCAGAATGAAGCCATCTTCGTCTTCAGTTTCACACCCATGTCTTATCCACTCGCTTCAGCCAAAGATAAATAGAAAAAGCAACATTCCCGACTCATTGTGTTCTATATTTAAGTGAAAGCATATTATCGGCATGATTGGTTGAAGTTGACTCGTGGGCAAAAGGAGACTCAGCCTGTACGATGCTCATTGCTCAATACTTTCTGGGGTCAACTTTGGTTGCACCCACATCACAAGGCAATAATCTTCAAAATTAAGGAAAACTAAACAGCTTTCATTGGAATTTACAATAATATCCTTTTTTAAAATACGATTTTATAAATGAAAAAGTAGAAGGCATATATATATATATATATATATTTACCCCCCTCCTTCAACTAATAAAAGCACAATATAAACAGACAAGAAAAATAGGGAAAGATTTATTGAATTAGATTCAGAGAAAACAATGAGTGGAGAATATTTCTGTAATTTCCACTAAGATATTGCTAAAATAACGATTCCACAATAAGAAAGAAAAACACCACGTTTTCACACCCACACCCCTTAAGAGGTGGCTAACGGGCGGGCTGGCTCATCAGCTCAGCCCGTTACTGTATGAGCTCGGCCCGCTATAGTAATCGAGTGGGCTTAGCCCGGGCCCGGTAGGCGAGCGACCCGGGCCTAGCCGAGCCCGCCGAGCCCGAGCTCATGAGCCGGGCCAGCGGGCTGGCTCGAGAGCCTGGCTGGCTGGCCCAGCGAGCCAGCCCGCCAGCCAGCCTGGCGGTCGCCGGTCCCCAACTCCCCCGACTCCTCTGCGTGAATCGGCGATTCCGCAAAGTGGCGAACGAAAAGACGAAACGGAGGCCGGTGATTCTTCTCCAGACCGAACGGAGGCGGGTGATTCTTCTCCAAAACGAACGCGGGTTCTCGACGATTCTTCTCCAGATCGGCAATTCTTCTCCAGACTGAACGTGGTTTCTCGGCGATTTTGCGTTGAAGCCGGAGAACTCCACTGGCGACCGTCTGGAGCCGGAGGACTGGAGGACTTTGTCTGGAGAAGAATGAGGGAGACCGTCGGTGCCCAGCTTCGTCGCAGAGCCCTTTCTCTCTCGCCGCGAAGAAGACAGTGAAGAAGAGGAGAAGAAATCTCGATCGGGAGAAGAAGACCGTCGCCCTTTCTCGATCGGAGCCCTTTCTCCTCACTCATTTTCTTATTTAAAAAAAAAAATAATTATCTTTATTTAATTTAAATAATAACTTATACCTATATACAAATTTTTATATATATATATTAAATTTCATTAAAATATTTATATATGCACTACATTTTAAATAACCCGCTTGAGACTTCAATCTAAATCTGACTCAAATCCCAAATTGTTTAAAGCTTTAATCGAAAATATTTCAATCTAATTTATAATATATTTATATAAGATATTATCATTTATGTATATTTGGCTCGTTAGGCTCGGCTTGTTAAGGCTCGTTAGGCTCGGTCGGCTCGTTAGGCTTGGCAGGCTCGTTAGGCTCAGCTCGTTAGGCTCGGCTCGGCAGGCTCGACTCGTTAGGCTCGACAGGCTCGTTAGGCTTGGCTCGTTAAGCTCGGTAGGCTCGATGAGCCAGACTCGGCCGGCTCGTTAGCCACCTCTACACCCCTTGAATGTGGGTCATTTTTTAAGATTATTAAAAAGTCGTTGCCTGACCGCGAACTTAAATACTAAATAAATTAATTGTGTCGTTTTGAAGACGTTTTCTAAATGTCATAATTAATTAAATTAGGTCACATCACTATGCATTCATGCATAGACATAAAGTAGTTGGTAACATGTTATTCAAAAACAAAATAATGGATCTGTTCATGAATTCTTGTATGGGGTGCAAGCCTCCAATGATTTATTTTGTATTTTTACCTAAATATCCTCATAATAGTCATTGTGGCACATAAATTCTCATTTTTCTGTAAATTTCATTTTCTTTTTTACGATTTTGAGTTATAATACATACTACTTATAATTTGGCGTGAAACTATCTCCTAAGCTAGATTTTTTTTTCTTCGTTATTTTGTTATAATGTCTTAATTGCCTCATCTGTGTCTAATAGTTTGACATAGCATCAAATCCTATAAAAGTATACATGTAGCAATGTAAGCAAAATAAAATTGTGGAAAATCAGTTAATTTGGATTTCCTATCTAGTAAAGTTGTGTGGATAGTGGTGGTCATGCTTTTCTAGGATGAAGAATTTGAATGTGTAATTTATGCTTAGAGGTGTCAAAAGAGTAAACAAAAAATGTAACAACCCCAAAGCAACTGCTATGAAAATGAGGAACAATACGAGCCTTGGGAGGATTGAACCATCGGTAAAATTAAATGTCTTGCAGGGGAAGATCTGAAAACCAAATAATAACATCAGAGAAGTTAGGATTCAAAAACGTTTGGTTAATATAAAGATCTAATAACAACATTAAATAGTGTAATAATACATGTCTAAAAATAAAATGTCTGTCCAATGAAAGAAATACCATCATATGCGTTACAATAATCCAATGAAAAATAACTAAAATAAAAGCACTAATAATATCTCATCAATAAGGACTCTCAAAAGAATGAAATAATGACCAAAAAAATCTTGATCACTTTTAATGTGGTAGCTCCACGTCTCCCTATCTATAACATAAAAGAAAGAGGTCATTTAAGGTGTGTTGACTAAACTCAATAGAGATTTCAAATACTATATCTAGCGTTTTAAAAATAATGAGTGTGCATGCAAAAGAGAAAAAAGTGTATGTGAAAATATGTTCCAAAAACCATCAGTAAGACCAAGTATCAAAACAATTCACTATAATGTAATAAGTCATACAAATAGCACCACTCTATATTGATGGAAAAATCATTAGTGAAAGCAAATTTTCAGATAATTGCAAATTAGAACAATGATAATCAAGTTTAGAGATTTTCATCCAGGGACACTTTTGCAAACTAAAAGAGATCCGTGATGAAACAAGGAACAATCCGACTTATAAATGAGTCAAACTATCTCACCCTCAACAAAATTTAATAATCTTAACGTGGAAGACTTAATCAAATATAAAAAAATCTTGCGGTAAAACCAGATCCAACAGTGAATATTAGATAGTGTAACAATATAAGGGTCAATTTAGTATTGTAGTATTTTTTTTAATAATCATTATTAGTTGTGTTTTAAAAATAATAAGTTGTGAAAGAAACGAGTAACTATTTAGTAAATTATTTTCTTAAAAGCGATTTATCAATTTTAATAGTTAACAAATTATGATATTCAATTATTTAATTTCATAAAAATACATTGAAATTTAGAGAGAAAAATAAAAAGAGTCGAAAGAAAATAGGTGGTTAAATGTCATTGTTAAAAAATTTAAAGGATTAAATTGGAAATATATATATTTTGTAAGTATTTACACATTATTAGGGAAATAAATATCAAAAACTATATTTTTTAACTTGACAAAAGTGTTATAATTTTTAAAAAAAAGTTGAAAATTTTTAGTTTATGAAAAACTAAATTAGAGTTTAGATTCTCAAATAAACATTTTTAATCCATAGCAAATTCTCAAACGTGGCCTATGTCCCAAATATAATAATAGTAGTAGCAGAATAAAAATATACTATGATATGATATAGTAACTCCAAATAGGAGATAAACTTAAACGAAGTAATACTCCATCTCATTAACAAGGTCACTCGAGACTAAATCGATACAAAACTAATAAATGTAACAAGCTCAATCCTAAATCGATTGCTCCAATACTCCCTGAGTCAATTGAAGCGAGTTGACAAAAATTAATAGAGATTCTAAGTGTTATATCTAGTATTTTAAAAAAATTGAAGGTGTACATCCATAAAAAATCCATGTATCGAAATCAAGTATAAAAACTTTATCCAAAATAAGTTCCAAGAACTATCAGTAGGGCAAGTCTCAAAACGATCTACTATATTGTGTTAAATAATAAAAATAGGTCATTACTGTCATATATAAAACAACAGAAAAAAGTCACTTACAGTCTCTGAACATACTATAGCATAGACATATAAAGAATGACAATACTTGGTGGTTGCAAATAAGAACACCGATCAGGTTTAGAGATTCACTCCTAGAGATACGACACAGTTATTTGTTTATTACTCTATTCACAAAACATACAAACATCTTTTCAAACAGCCAAAGGTATGCATCATAATAGTGACCCTCACTTCAGTGGATCAATCCCACTGCACACGATTGGTATGATTATGAATGAAAAATAAAAACACATGCACAAAATAAACGTGATAGTAAAAATGTACACAATAAAAATAGACATGTAAACAGAACATGTTGTATGATATGACAATTAACTTAAATAAATATTTTATCAAAAATCATGGAATGCACAACTAAATATAATAAATCAATCTCTACCTCAACTAGTGTACCACCCTACACTGTTGTAAACCAAATATCCAAAAATCCAATAAATCCATTAAACCTATATGCCAAACAATGTAATATTATCGATAGGCTTCTAAGACTTTTAAAACAATTGATGAAACTTATATCCGGGATAAGAATCAACTTGGGGACTTATTAAAAGAATCCCATAAAAACTCAGTAAAAAAATAGGGTTTAGAACAACAAAATATCAACTTGTACAAACTAGTAGTTGATCAAATAAAAAGGGTTCGCGGATGACCACATAACACAAATCATTCAGTTGACTGAACCATTAAAGTTTGATCTTATGGTTCAACAACTATTTAACCATTTTGGTGGATAGAGCATAATCTCTGGTCGACCGATCTGACCATCCAATGCTCGAGTTTTTTGAAAAATTTCAAGTTACTTCTGAAAACTCAATTTCAATCAATGACAAACCAATTCAGACTTTTTTTTTTATCTCAATATTGTGCATAATTCCCTAAATTAAATTTAATCTATCAATTTCAAATTACAACCTTAAAATTTAAACTTTTCTAAGGAAAGCCTAAATTCCAACGAAATACTGATAATTGGGTTAATGTAGTCTTATCTTCAAAGGCTGGACATAAATGTTACCTATTTGTCTTCCGTAAATAAAGTTCCAATCCTTTCAAATCTAGAAATCCTTTTTCCAAAATCCAAAGTCATCGTAATGAAAAAAAGGAATAAAATAAAACTTTGACTTTCCCTCTAAATCTTTGTGTCGTACAATTGCGAAATTGGATATTCAAGTCATGCAAGTAATCTCTTAGTCTCTGCCCTCTCACAACTGTCTTTCCTCTCAATTTTCCTACTGATAGTGATAGTTATAGGTTTAGGTTTAAAGAATAAAATGTATTTGTACTCTCCTTAGCTCGGCCACGAGAAAGCCATCAACCAGTACCATTTAGTTTGTTAAACTTTGCCATTGTTCTTTTTTGTAACCAAAACAATACTTAAGGAAAAACTTAAAAATTAGTAACGTACCTGTTTAAGAATTTTTTTTTTGGGTTTTACAAACTTAGCACAAACAGTTATTCCAATATAATATATGTTTAATATGAAAACATCTTTTAGCTCAATCAAAGGTGTATCACAAACAATGACCCTCACTCGAGTCGAGCAAACCTGCTACACGCGACCGATGCAACAATAATGGTAAAATGCATTCACATAATAAGTGTGCCGAAAAAATGTATACATATAATACAAAATGAAAAGTTAACAAAATAATAATTGAACTATGAGATCAGTGACAAGACAACCACTAACCAATTTTCACTAACAAGTAAAACACTAAAGTATGAAAAATGAACAGAGTCGTTGAAAATTTCAATTTATTTTCATAGCAGATAGGTTCACTTTCTGGACCGAACACGTACATGAAATAGAACTTGCTTTTTGCAGCAGAAAATATTCATTTCGCAGCAAAAACTAAGTCCTAATACATGGTGCTCTTAGTCAGAGTGGAAAGAGAACTTTCTGTAGTGGAATGAAAAATTTATGTAGCAGAATGAATACTTTTCGCAATGGAAAGTAAGTGTAATACCCCGAAAATAAGTTGGTATAATTAGTAATGAATATTGGAATGGATTGAAAATTTATTAGACGATTTATATCATGTTAATTGGTGGATTATTATTTAGGAGATCCTTGAATTAGAAAAGGAAAAGAAAAGGGTTAAGTGAGCAAAACATATGGCAGTGGTGCATATGTGAAATGGCTATGTGGAATTGGTTGATCATGGATCAACCGGTCATACGTGCCGCAAAAGTTACAGGGTCGTTTTAGAAGAAATGGCAGCGGCTGAGGCGAAGGTGAAACAACGTGAGACCTGTCGATCAAGATTTGGTGACGGTCGATCAGTGATCGACCGACCTCACGGTGAAATGCATAAATCCAGTTTTTAACGTTGTTCCGGCTAATCAGAACTCTTGGCTTGCGGTTGATCATCGATTGATCGACTCCACTGAGTTTCCTGCCCTAAAGGAAAAATGTATAATCCCGAGGTGGTGTTTTTGGGATTTCTTCATGTGTCCCCCTTTACAGATGACATTTCATAGGGGGAGTTAGGTTGGGGATAAATGAAACATATGGAGGAAGCTTTGGAGAAATAGAAATAGAGAAGAGAAAGAGAGAAAGATAGAGAGAAAAGTGAGAAAAAGCTCTTTGGAGAAAGACAGAGAAGCTGAGAGGGAAACAGAGAAGAAAAGAGAAAAAAAATGAAGAGAGAAGAAGAAGGAGAAGAAAAAAGAAGAAGAGGGTGAAGGAGAAGCTCCTAGGTTCAGGTCTTCTCGGGTGCTTAGGGTAAGATGGTTTCCTTCCTATTTTCTTTATAGATTAAGTTATGTTAGAAGTATTAGACAAATGAGTACTTTGACATTTGCACCGCGATCTCGAGGAGAAGATTTTATAGTACTTTGACATTTGCATGCGATCTTAAGATTGAAGCATTCAAGAACCCAAAGTCCAATTACTTGAATGTTAAAGCCCGAGTAGTCCATAATATCATGACACACACTATTTTACCACAGGATGGGAATCGAGACCATGTTAGCTGCATAGATCTCTATATGCTGGAGAAGATGTTCAACCGAAAGAGATTGAACATTGGATATGTGATTTTGAGTCACATGTGTGATGTCCTCAACAACTCGACCAAGAGTTTGCCATAAAATTGACTCATTTAGAAGATTGTTGAGCATAACAGGTTACTAATCTTGGATAAGGAGCCGAGAATCCAATAGAAGCTTGATGATGTCTACAATAAATTGAAAGTGGGTCTTATGAGGATCATAAAAGTTATAGGAGAATGGGTATCCAAGTCTCCATCCAAGTCTACCTCGAAGACTCAATCCAAGGTTGCCTAGCTTCCTGCTGTAATATCCCGAAATTTCGTTATGCTAAGCATACAACTTAAGTGATAATTTTGGGGTTATTGGAGCTAAAATAAATGATTAAGGTATTGACCAAGAGAAACATGTTTGGATGAAGTGAATTATGATACCCCATGTTATATTAATATTAAGTCTAAGAGGATGATTCAGGAATTATTGGAATTAATTTGGGTAATTTAAGATATTAGTCAAGTGGAACATATTTAGATAAAGTGAAATGTGATACCCGAATTGTTTGATGATATTTTGAGTTAGATAGAACAATATCAACTAGATTGATAGTCTGTGAAATTAGTAAGAGAAAATGTACTTGAATATAATAAAATTCAAAGTATAGGATTTATAATATTTTAGGGTATACTGATTTAGTAAAGAATAATGTGAAGGAGGAATAGTGAAACATATAGTATATATTGAGGTTTGGATAATTTGGAAAAGTTAACTATGGTTTATTAAGGTCATAATACATATATTATAGATTGAAGACATATAATATTACAGAATCGTAATATACACGTGAAATAACCTGGCGGTTGATCATTGGGAAGATGGCGGTCGATGAATGAGATGGTGGTCGATGAATGAGATTGGTGGTCGATCGTCCAAGAGAAAACGATCGACCGGCGCGATTGATTACTGATTTAGAAGAAAGAATTTGTGGCTGATCAACTTGATTTGCGGTCGATTGTCTGAAGGGGAATCGATCGACCGACAATTTGATTGGTCGCTGAAAATGGAAACACCATCACTGGAAGCTTCTAAAGTTGGCGTTGGACGTGTCTGGATGTTGAAAGGTTGCCTCCTTTGGCCTTCCATCTTCATCTGGACGATGAAGGGTCGAGGTTGTGGCTTATAAATAGAGCGGGAAGGAAATGAGAATATTAGATAGAAGAAAACCATGGGGATACTTTGCTGAAATTTTGAGAGAAACCATGAGGGTGTGAGGAGTTGCTGTGAAGTTCTAGAAATTTAGAAGAGAGTGAGAAGCAGACAGTGAGTGAATGGTTGGCTGAGGATTAGAGAAAGAGAGAGAAGGAGAAGTTGCATGGCCTAGAGTGGGACTCTGGAATTTTTGAAAGTTGCGCGTTATGAAGTTTCTAAAGGAGAGTGAAAGTTTGAGGATGAGTCTGTGAGTGATGAAGGGAAGTTGTAAATCATGAGAACAGTGAAGTCATGAGAGGATAGAGACTGTGAAAGAGTTTGTGAGGGTCTGAAGGATAGATCTGTGAATTGTTGGTGAAAGAAATGGTGAGAAAGAATTACAGGGAATGAGACCGAGGGTGAGAATGGTTGGTTGAGAAGGAGAGAAAAGAAAGAGATTTCTTTTGGATTCTGATTCTTGGATGTTGGTGAGAAATCTTTACTCACGTTCTAAATGGATTTATTTTATGGAATAAATTCTGTCGTTATTGTTGAGTTGGTTATTGATGCTGATTGTTGTTGAATTTAGTTTAGTCTTTGGAATGGTCCTTGCTGAGTGATGTTGTTGGATGTAATTTAGACTTTGCTAAACTCTGCTTATAAAAGTATTGAGAATGTAACTTTGAATTGGCATGTTGATCATGAAGGTGAATCTCTGTGAAAGGCCACTGTATAATTATTACTTATCGAATCTGTGTATTATTGAATGTTAATGTTCAAGGAGATATGTGATTATTGGATTAGTTGTTGGGTATATTGCTGAATGGTGGAGGATGATGATGTAGTTAAATATTAGTTTTGGAATAATTAGGAAATACTAAGTAAAGATTAGTTGGAAGTATTAAGCATGTTAGTTGAAGTTATGAGACTCTATTATTGGAAATTAATACATAATATGTGTTAATTATAAATAGGTTTCATGAAGGACAATTTAAGTGTTAACTTATTAAAGCTAAGGATTCTAGGTAAGTAGTATTGCATGTGTTTTGTCTGAAAGGGCCTAGATCATGGGAATTATGGGGTGTTTGTTTGATACCTGTTTACTAAATGTATAGGTTATGTTATATTTGATAGATGTACTACTGAATGATTGCTTGTATGAATTGTATGATTATTACATTTAAGTTCAGTTTCTTAGTTAGGGATAAATCACGTTTAAGGATACGACACATGAACACATTAGACGTAGATAGAATTATATGATTGCATTATTTTTCCTAATGCACACGAAAATACAAACGTAACTGAATTGTGAATAAACAAAGAAACAAACCCATACGAGTGAGTTCGGATACTGAAGAGGTTGCCCTCATTGAACCAAGGGGGGGGGGGGGGGGGGGGGTGGGGGTTGAGGTGGGGGACTGAATAGGTTACTCCACCCAATTGTGAATAAACGGAAACATAAATGGTTAGTTTTTACGTGAGTTCGAAGATCGAAGAGGTTGCTCTCATGTGGAACAAATTACAGAATAAATAACAGTAAAAGAAAAATAAGTAAAAGNGGGGGGGGGGGGTGGGTGTTGAGTTGGGAGACTGAATAGGTTACTCCACCCAATTGTGAATAAACGTAAACATAAATGGTTAGTTTTTACGTGAGTTCGAAGATCGAAGAGGTTGCTCTCATGTGGAACAAATTACAGAATAAATAACAGTAAAAGAAAAATAAGTAAAAGATAAACAGAAACAGAAATGGTTTAAGTTCATCATGATGGAATAAGTTCACCATCATGATACAAGTTCACCGTTGTGGTATAAGTTCACTGATCTGGTTTAAGTTCACCAATTATGTACAAGTTCACTGCTAAAACATAAGTTCACCGATTTGGTTTAAATTCACCAGTTAGGTACAAGTTCACCGCTAAAACATAAGTTCACTGTTATAGTAAAAAGTTCATCACTGTTTTATAAAGAGTAATGGAATAATGAATATTGAGAAAACTGTACGTGTTTTAAAGAACATTGCATACACACTTTTATTTTTATACTACTTACTGAGCATTAGGTTCATAGTTAAGTCATGTGATGTAGGTATTCATAGGATCAAGGATTGAAGTAGTTGATGATACATTTGTACATTGCGAGCTTGGCGACTGGTTAGGCTAGAAGCTTAAAGAGAAAATGTAGTGATTGGTAATAATGTTTTTAAAGAAAGTGAACCTTAGTTATAGTAATTATTTTATTAAGAAGGTTTTTCAATTGTATTACAATTCTTTTGGTTTTGTAAATACAAGTCTTTCGCTGTTGTAAAGGTTTTTAAGTTATGAAGTTTTAATTCGTAATAAGTTTTTAAGTAATAAACGGTTTAACAAAAGGAAGTTTAATTATATACTTCTTAATTGAGCTAGTTTTTAAATGAAAAGTTTTCTGCTATAAATTAAAAGGAAAAAGTTTTCAAAATCATAAGTTTTAAATTGTAAGAATAACCGGAATGTTACACCTGCCCCTTCCGCGGAACAACCTCTATCCACCTCGGTAGGACAACGTCCATCCACCTCACCAAGATAACCTCCAATTGCTTCTGTAGCCCATGGAAGATGATACTCTGTAGCCTATGTCTCTGCCCATCCTCAATCATCTCACTTTACGTTGATAGCTGAGGAGATGTTTAATAGAAACATCGGTTGCTTGGAGAGCCAAATGGAACAAATGGAGTAGCGACAAGAGGAGCACTTGCAAATAATAGAGGAGCAAGAGGAGGAGCGAATGAAAAAAATGGAAGAGGGCTTGCAAAGAATGGAGGAGCGAGCAGAGGAGTGAGCACAAATAATGGAGGAACGCCTACAAAGAATGGAGGAGCGAGTGGAGGAGTGCTTGCAAAGAATGGAGAACTGATTGCAAAGAATGGAGGTGCAAATGAGGAGGCGTGTGCATGATCGAGTAGCCCCTCCAGCATCCTATCTAGCAGCCTCTCTAACAACCAAACTTGATGTGCTACATGGACCTATCACTAGGTCACTAGCATGGAGACTAACAAATTGTTTTACTTCTCTTTATTTTTTAGGAAATAGCATGCATAAGGGCTTGGAAGAACTACCACTACCAAGAGATATGAAAATGGCCAAAAAAAAAAGAAGAAAGTTTATGGATATGTGGATATGTGGATATGTGGGAACCCAAGCATACCTCCTTGGAGATGATGGTCAAACGATTTGAAGTGGACTTGTTAAGATATTCTAATGGATCAATGGCATGCAAGGCTCTAATGGTTTTCATGTTGTTTAAGTTTTTTTTTTGTTGAGAGCTAGACTTTATATTATGAGCAATTTGGTCACTCGGCTAGGTGTGCCTTACCCGAGTGCATGTTACCTGTTTAAGGGGTTTTTTTGGTCTTTTATTTTAAGGACTCTTGCCCTAGTTTGAAGGGTATATATACCCCTCTTGTAGGCTGTTGTAGGAGCTTTTGATAAATAGAAAATCCTAATTCTTGCTCTTGCCAATTGCCACCTCCATTCTGTTGTTCAACTGATTGCATTGTGTTTAAAATTTAGTTATCCGTTTGTGAGAGTTGGATAGCTTGTTTTGATTTAGTTTCTATCACTTCCTTAGAGGTGAAACTCATTAGGAAACTGAAGAAAAATCACGAGGACCAAGTTGCAGCGCTGCCATCTTTCAAAAAGGAGCCATTGGAGTGTAGAGGTGTGATAGACACCCATACGACTAGCTTGTACCTTTCCAACCATAATTTCCTTTTCTGTTCAAAATTAGTAATGAAATTTTGAGAGATTACTCTTCATTTAAACTTTTGAAAGTATCCAAAAATTGTTCCAAAATTCATCCATTTGTTTTGTTTTTATACATCCCGAAATCTCCCTGCTAAACTGTCAAAATCACCAAATTCGATTCCACAACAGTTCAAACCATTTAGGTTATAACTCTTTCTTCACAACGAGTTTGACCGCGAAACAGTGAGGGTATTTTCTACACTCTTACTTGGTAATCTTGTCCAAAAAATCTTGCCGAAAGCCTACCATTTGCATTGTTTTTGTTATCTTCAAAGTTTGAACAAAATCTGTAAAATAGTAACGATCCGGTTGTTCACAACTTTTGAAGTTTGTGTTTGTTTTCGCATCATTTGGTATCAAAGCCGTGTTTGGTTTCCTATAATCTCTATTTCTTGAACTCAAATTTTGTAAGAATGAATTATTTGGGTAGTGCAACATTTTCACAAAGACGATGAGCCTAACTCGTGGACTTAGAATCCTCACTGCAACATATAGCTCAACTACTTGACAATTTTGCAGCCAAACAAGGGTATGTTTATTCTCAACCTTTTAAAGCACAAGGTTATGATGGAAGTGAATATGACTCTTTAACAGCAAATGATGAAAATGAATTTATCTATGCTCATGAGGGACCACTACTCAAGATAGATTCTCAAGTAGATGAGAAAAATTGTTCATCATGATTTATCGAAATGGCTCAAAGTCCAGATTTTTTGCAGTGAATTAAATGGATATTTAAATTCTAATATTGATGCAGTGGCGGGGGGGTTCCATTATGGCTAAATCTATTGATGTAACATATGAATTGTTAGACGACATGGTAGCCAACAATTATCAACAGCCAAATGACTTGCATATAGAAAGGTGGTTGGGATTCACGAAGTAGACATAGTAACAACTCTAACAGTGTAAGTGGCAATGTTATCCAAAATGTTTGATAATATGGGGGTGAACTCTATGCAAAATACAATTATGCCTTGTAAGAATTACGGAGGAAATCACATTGAAACTCAATGTCCAATAAGATCATAAACTAATTAGTATGTGAGCAACTTCAATTGGTAGTAACATAGTCCAAATTCCAACTATTACAATCCTGGCTTAGAGAAAATCACTCGAACATTTTGTGGAGCAATAATCAAGAAAATATATCTTCATCAAAGCCCATGCCTCCACCCAGATATACACCACATATTCCACCACAAGAAAGGAAGCCAAACTTGGAATAATTAATAGCTCAGATTGCTTCTAGCACCAATCAGTTTATAAATGAGATAAAGAAATAGCTACAAAACCACTCCACTTCAGTCAAAATTTTGAAAATTCAGATGGAACTAGCTAATGCTACAAATAAATGACCGTAAGGATCCTTGAAGAGTAACACAGAGCATATTCCCAAATACGAAGGCAAAGAGCATTGCAATATGATTGCAAGAAAAAATGGGAAAGAGTTATCTGTATCAGTAATGAAACAAAATACGCTTCATCAGCTATACTTCAAAATAAAAAAGAAAATCAAGGAAGAAAATGAACCGCAACATTTCAAGGGGAATAGGCCTCGTATGACGGATTATTTGGAAGACAAAGTCAATCAGCACAAATACACTCTTTGGCCCAGGTTAAACCAAGAGGCAAAGTTGGGCTGATGACTTCAAAACCAAACATTTGTTGATAGACAATCTCATTTCTTTCTCCTTTTTATCAAATTTTAATTTTAGTTTTTTCTTGAATTACTTTGACTAATTATTTTTTTAAATTTTTGTGTGGCTCAAATTTGGGAGTTTGTTGGATTTTAAAACAACACGTCTTGAATGCAAGTTGAAATTTCAATTCACATTCTACCACACAAGGTGTGTCTTATTCTTAGTGTAAGTAAAAAAATCATGATGACGACAATGAAGAATGGGGACGTCTGGGATAGTTATGTCATCTCTATCTTTTTTTGTGTTTAAGTGTACATTAGGGAACAATGTAATCAATAAGTTGGGGTGTGCTTAAATAGTCAATGCCTAATTGTTATGTCGTCCAACTAGAAAAAAATTATATATTTTTTTAGTTATGAGTTGTTTATTGAGTTAGTAATTTTTTTTTCCTTCATTTATTTTTGCATTATTAGTGGTTTGCATAGTAATTTTGTAATGCATTGTAGCGTAATTCTCTTCATTTTTGTACAAAATACATTTTAAATACTTTTTATCATTTTTTAAAACCTTTTACACAACGAAAGACTTTTCGTGTATCATTGTTAATCTGTTTTAACATACTATCTGCAGTAATACGTTCATTTTAAAGAAAATATAAATACATACACCAAGTTGACAAAATATTTCATGTGTAAACATACATCTCAAAATATCATAAAATAGTGACCAAATAACACATAATATTAAATTTTAAAATTCTTTACACAATATTTATTTTGTAAGCCACGTCCCATGGTTCAAAAGTGTTGTAACACGTCCCATGTCCTAAGCACTCCTCTCGAGCATACGCCATTAACTGCCTAGTTATCCATAGTGAGTCTTGTCACCTACATCACAAGATTCATCTATCAATATAACGGTCAGTAAGTAATACATACATAACATTAACAAGATATGCCTTTTTCATAAAACGTTTGCGTTTTAGGTTTCTTTCTTTTCTTTCTTTCTTGTTCTATTTCTTGACATGGACACATGAAACCAAAGCTATAAATCATTGGGGAGCCCATCAAAGCTCTATTGGTACTGTATCGCCAAAGTTTCTTATGTATCTTACATTTTATCGTAAATTTTTATTACGTGAAAACATATTCATATAAAACATTTTCATTCTTTTTTTGAAAACATGGTGCATGAGGATAAATGCAACATACATGTATCTTAATGTATCATCTTATCATAACATGTGCTCTATCAACATCATCATAAATACCATCATTCAATTTTATCAAAACAATGCGACATATCCTCGAGCAACATATTATCATAACCATCATAACAATTAAGAACATCCCAGCACCTTAGGATGTAGACCATTAAGCAAAACACATACAACCATTACCTACCTTGTAGTCTTAACACAAGTACTAGCAATTATCCAATATCTTTCTTTGAGTTGAAGGGCCTATATCATGATAATTTTCACATTAGTATCATAGCATACATATATCTTATATGTGCATACATTTTGTAGACTTATCCAATTCAGGTGATTCTTGAACCTGTAATTCTCTTATATGATGCTTATTATCATATAAAATTAACTTAGAAAACCAACCACTTTTTTCATGGATAAAACATTCCAAACGGAACCTTTTCTTAGTTCAATATCCAGTTTTTATTTCACTATTTATTATCAATTTTCAAAATTCATAACTTTCATTATACATATCCAAATGCCTTAATTTCAGTGCCCATATTAACATGTTCTAATGTTTATATTAATATCATATTAACCTACGTGATAGCCACCATACAAACTAGATTCCATGACTATACTCATCATGTGGCTTCAATTTCCAATTATCTTACAAGGATTTATAGAGGACATATCATAATAAATCTATATTATACTATAACTATCCACTACCACACTAGGAAAGATAACAACATTGGGTTTTGATGTCTACTAGTGTGTACCCTCCGGCAACACAAATCGTAACCAACTTCATTAACGATGCAAACATATATGAATCACCTTGAATATATAGGTTGCGTACACATTGGGCACAAGGGCAACCAATGCACGTCTACCTAGTATTCCAAGCAAGTACATTCAACCCACATATTAGCCAAATTATTGTCTATGCACTTACTATGCAATCATGATGCATGAATATACAATACTAGGTCAAGCGCATACCAATGCATCAATGTGATGTCAGTACAATTGAAGATCATTTTATTATCTTTTATTAGGTATCAGCATGAAGCAATGCCTAACCATCATAATATATATATATATATGTGTGTGTGTGTGTGTGTGTGTGTGTGTGTGTGTGTGTGTGTGTGT
>CM039472.1:21835506-21955687 GCA_022433065.1 Begonia loranthoides
GTGTGTGTGTGTGTGTGTGTGTGTGTGTGTGTGTGTGCCCGCGCGCGTGTGTGTGTGCGTGTGCATGTGCCTGTGTGTGCGTGTTACAGACATACAAATCTAGGCGTACACAATGCCTATCAAATATCTCATTTTGTAGTTTTTACGAAATAATAAATATTGCCTAGGTGTTATAGAATCAACGTTGAGGCATAAACTATTGCCCTAATAGATATTAGGTTATTTGTTTTGATGATCACGGTTTTATTTGAATAATTAAGTTGTTTATTATCTTTTTTTTTAATCAAGTAAATACATGTATTCTTTATTGAAAATACCCTTTATACGGGTATTATTGCTTACTAACATGTTTACCTAAGTCCATATAACTTATGTATTGATCATTGGGACTTAGAGGATTCAATAATGGCAAAACACAAAGTACAGGTCAGCTAAAGTGAAGAATTGGTCTACCAGTTAGCTAAAGAAGGAGCTAGAACAAGAAAGCTGTCAACCGGTTTAAAGAGGTGGTCAAATGCAAATATTACAAATTGCTCAAGATTTTGAAGCAATGAAGAAGCGGTTGACCGCTGTGATAGGGCGAAGGCAAAATGGATTGATCGCAAAATGGACAGAGTCAAGCAATATTTTAGAAATGTGAAGAAGCGGTCAACCAGTGTGATAAAGCGGTCAACGAATCTGGCTATACAATGCAATGACTAGTTTCCAAGGGTCGGATGACAGTTGACTAAAATGGAGTTGGTCGACTAGCTTCAAAGTTTCTATATATAGAACACACTTTGAAGCTCACTTTAACAAAGAGAAACCATGGCGAAGCTTTGCCAAAATTTATTCTTTTTTTCTATTCTGTATTTGAGTGTCAAACCTAACTCTCTAACTTGCAAACTTCAGATTTTATATGTGGGAGAGTTAGGATTTTTAGTTTTACTTTTTATTGTACTCAAACGGAAAACAAAGAGTGATGCCTCATGAATAGTCAAGTGAAGGGTGACGCTCGCAATATTCAACTTGTAAAGATTTGATTGGCACCGTAATGGTAATCATCACTAACCAGGGAGGTTAGTCGAAGTCGAGAACTTGGAGCACAGACGTAGGCCAGAGTTGCCAAACCACATGAACAAATTTGGTTTTCACTTTTACTATCCCTTAACTCTTTATTATTTGTTATTAATTGTATGCATTGAATATGTTAAATCACTTAGGGTTTAGAATAACAAATATCGCACGAAAAAGTTAGATCGCTTAATTTACCCTTCCCCCCTTCCATAAGCGTGCATCGGTTCAACATAAACCTCTCACAATGGCGAGGTGTTCAAATCACAAACTTCAAGGCATCCAATCGTCACTCAACGCCAAAGAGCAAACTTCTCACAATGTCCTGTAATTTTGTGATATAATCCTTGTCATGTCGTGGAATTTATTCCATAAATACCACTTATGAGCTTCAACCCCAAACTCCAAAAGAACCTTTAGTTCGGGATATTGGGGCTTAGTATGGTGTTTGTTGTTCAGATGCTAAGGTATTTCCTCATTTACATTTATACTCTTTGTGCATTTTAAAATATGTTTTTTTTTCAAAAATATGCAATAATATTGTGACATAAAAGTCAAAACCCTGTAGCTTTAAAAGATAAAATAGTGTGCAGAAATACTATTCCAAAGCCGAGGCATAAATCCTATAATGTTTTGGCGTTATGATTATGCCGCAACATAATTAAATTTATGCTAAGGCGTTATTAATAGTTTTGAGATTTTTCTAATTTTCACTCAGATTTCCCCATAATTTGATCCAAGTGCCTGTTTACACTAATACAAAACATCCTAATATGTTGTTCTAACATTAGGATACGTTTATATACAATTTATTTTAAGAATTATCTTGATTTCATTATATTTTTTTGTATATATTCGTAAATGGAGAGAGTAGGGAGAAAATTAGGGGTGTTCATGGTCTGGTTCGGTTTGGTTTTGATGTAAAACCAAACGAAACCGATTGTTTTCGGTTTTCAAATTACAAAACCAAAACCAGTTATAAGGAAAACCAGAATCGAACCAAAATTTAGGTTCTAGTTCTGGTTCAGTTCCGGTTTTCCCTATAATTTTTTTTTTCAAATATGAAAATAAACAAAATTGTATTTTATTATCCAAAACCAACAATTAAGCAAACTATCTAGAGATTGAAACTATCCTTGCTTGAATCTTTTTGCCCAGAACAAAAAAAATTCACAGCTTTAAAAAATCCATAGATTGAATCTTTTTGCCCATAACAAAAAACAACCTGTAAGAAATCATTGAATCTCTTATCTTCAATGAAAATGTAAACAAAAACATAGAATCTGCAACTTCAATGGTTCAAACAGACAAACACATCAAAAAATCAAGAAGAGCAGCGAACAGCTGGAGCAGATTTGAGCGACTGGAGTAGAGTGACGAACGACAAGCGACGAATTGACGAAGACGAACTGCGGAGGCAGAGGCACAACGAAGACGAACTACGGAGGTAGAGGCACGAACGAGAACCACTCGAACGGCGAACACACAGAATGAGTAAATGAGAATTGAGAACAGAACAGGTTGGAAGTGGAACCCTAAAAGGCTAAAAATGACTCATGCCGTTCGGTTTTCGGTTTTGAAAAACCAAAATTAAAAATCAAACCAAAACACCCGATTCTCACCAAAAGGAACTGAAATTCGGTTTTTTGATATTCAAAACCGACCCAAATAACTCGGTTTCTATTCAGTTCGTCGATCCCGGTTTAGTTTGCACACCCCTAGAGAAAATTACTTCAAATATCAATTTCACTTTGAGATTCTTATATCCACACATTTCTTTTAGCACCAGAAACATTTTTAGTGTAGGAAGTTTTTGTCAGAACGCGTTAATTCGTTCGATTTTTCAACTTGTTCCTTAATTCCCTTTCTTCTCTCTCTCTTGTTTGAATTCTCCCAAAATCATAATCAAATTATAGTTTTACTTTATTTTATTTAAGTTTTAAGGGTTAAATTACCATGACATACATTTTGTCTTAGGAAATTACCATCTTACCCTTAGTTTACACATATTTACAATAAAATTGAGTTTAATAACCTTTAAACTTTATTAATTTGTTTAGTTAATCCAAGCCATCTGTCGCAGTCTTATTGGTCGATAATTTTTCATTGCACCAATATCGAAAGTCAACTTTTAGCTATTCAGAAGTTAGGTGTTATCTTTTTATTCTTGAATCGTATTTGTTTGAATTTTAATTGGCTTGGTTTTAAAGTCAATTTGTTCATTGAGGTTTTTAATTCAATACCCTAAAATAGTTCATATGTACTATCATGTTTGGTTAATGAATTTCCTAATTGAAGATATCTTACTCAAATGACTTCCACTAGAATGGCCGACGTTCCAAGTTTTGGTTACTTCTAAACTTATAGTCATTTTTAATCACAATTAATTATTCTAATTATAATTATTATTGTTAATTATGATTCAAGTCACTATAACGAGTCGATAATGTTATACAAAGATTGGTCAAATTAGGTTAATAATCTTAGTTGGACAATCCGTAAGTCATAATACAGTCCAAATAGTGGCATTTGAGGGGTCGTGACACTAGTTGAGTGTAAAAAGCTTTGCGCACACCCGCAAATTTGTTGGTAAGACATGTCTAATGTGTGAAGTAAAAACTAACTAGTTTGTAATAAATATTGGTCATGCTAAAAAATAGTTTTGTTAGTTTTTCCAATTGTTTTGTATGTTTTTTTGCTCGAGGACAGACAAAATTTTAAGTGTGGGAGTGTAATAGTGTTATTATGGCACCAAATTTATACAAAAATAATATAGTATTCTTAGATTATTTATTCCATCTGTAAAAGATATTATAGTTTTTTACTAAAATATTAAGAGCATTATTGATAATTGTTTTTAAAAGATTTTTGTAGATTCTCAATGAATATTTATGTCTTGTGGTAGATTCTAAATTTAGAAAGATTTGAAAAGCTAAATATATAGAGAAAATCATTATTGAAAGAAGACAATTAAGTGAAATTAGAATATCTTGAATGAGATATATAATTGAAGATACTTACGAATTTTATAGAGAATATTTCACAAATATTCTCTCTCATGTCCCTCACTCATAAGAGATTATTGAGATGGAGAGAGTCAAAGCCTGAAAAGTAACTTGGAATTCTTTGCAATGACATGGTACACTCATAAGAGATTTTCAATAATATCGAGAAGAGATTTTTAAGATAGACGTGATCAATTTGAACTAATTACAAATTTTTTCAACTTAGCGTGTTAATCCTTCAAAACATTTACGCTTAATCCTAATTATGCAAATATTTTGAGTACTCAAGATCAGAGCAGAAACATTGTAAAGTAAATGTTGTAAAGCCACCAAAACGTAGTGTATAACATCGCAATATTGTCTATTATATCTTTTTAACCATTCTCTTGAGCAGGATAATTCGAGTAATATGTTAGAAGTGGATCAACATTTGATTCAGTACATAGACAAATTTTACGACAACCTGGTTATTTTAAGATCGTGGAGACGGAACTCGATCAATTATCCAGTTTTGAACATATCTCCATCACCCATCCCATATCTTCCCTCTTAATCTCTTGTTTTCCATAAACTAATCTTCATTATACAGATGTGTCAATGCCTTGGCCTTCGCCTGTACCTGCGCCTCATTCCCAACACATTCCCTAATCCAACCCATGCATTTTTTGTACTGATCAAGTGAAATTTAGTCTTTGCAAAAACCTAATTCGCATGCCTGTCCATCTCTATCATAATTAAACTCCGTGTCAACTTCCCTTAGGCCCAATACTGAGTTGCATTTCATTTACTCACACTTCTATTGTAGATGCTCTGCTGGGGATCCCATCCAATGCTCACACCAGGAACAACTGATATATTCAGAACTCATCACCTGATGAATAAAAGTTTTATGGGCTCATCTTTACAACTTTTTGCTCTTCTCGCGTCCATTGAACCTAACGGATTCAAATCCACTACTAAAGATCATGTTTTGTTTGCTGCTACGTGATAGCACCACAGATCCAAGCAACCATTCCCTATTCAATTTTCTTGCATTTCCTTATGTTTTTAACATTTTATTATATTTGATTGTCACATCGACTTAATTACAGTTTTACTAGGAATGAAATGGCTAAGTAGAAATATGGTGCAGCATTCAGGGAAAACAATTGAGTGTTCTCTCTAGGCGTAGGCCTCTGTGTGTAGAGGAGTGCATCTCCTTGAAGAGTCGATTCTTCCCAAGAAATTTTTGTTGAAGAAAGTGCAACAATTGACGTCCAGAAACCTTCATCAAGACGTCTTTGATTGTGGGTCTTAGTTGGAAGCCTTAACGTCCAATCCTTGGAGAATCCACGTAGGCAAGATTCCAACACCATTGACGATTCATCAATTTGTGTTTTCTTTATTGGGTTTGGATTTTTATATTCCTTTCTTTGTTTGGAACTTGGTTGGAGACTTTGTTTTATTGATCTTTGATTGTGAATTTTTGAGTGGAAATTTCGCATTTTGTTGCCTTAAATCTGAATTTCAGGTGTTTATTGGATTTGATTTAATTTGGAGGTTATAAGCCTTCTATATAAAATTTTATTTTGTGTTGGATTTGCGAAGAGTTTCTTTCAATCCAATCGAATTAATTCATTCTCGAGAACCAAATCCTTTGAAAAACATTGAAATTGCAAATCTATTGAAATTTCTGTCAACCAAATCACATTTTGGTTTACCAAATTCCCTAGAAATCGATTTCTAAAATATATACTAGTTCATAGTGGACCACTCCGTTCCATAGGTCAAGCGCTCTTGAAAAAAATTGTGATCTACCCATTTTGAGGTTAACTACAAGTTCGCATAGGTCGACTGCTCAACCATAATTTGAATATGCGCATAATGAGGTCGACTAATTGTCACTTAGGCCAATTGGACCCTATTTCATTGCTTTAATTTACGCATCATTTAGTATAAGAGCTGAAAGTTCTTGTGGTATTTCATTTATTGGATTGTTCTCTATGGAATTATATGAAACTACAATTCTATGCATTATTATATGAGATTAAAATTAATTTAGTGACTTTGTGCTAATGATTATATTGGTCGTTTGATGAGTCGATTTTATACTAAGGAATTGAGTACTTTCACCCATGAACTTTGCACGTTTGAGATCTTTTAATTTCTTTTTGAGTTGTTTTTTGTGTGTTTTAGCATGAGACGGTTGGTGAATACATTGAAGTTCAAGACAAAGTTGTTGGTGCAAAATGTCATTTCCATTCAGCTCCAGCGCTACACACCCATTTAGAGTGTTGTAACACCCATTCATGTATATCAGCGACCATCAATGGGAGACATTTTGTGTTCAACCTAAAGCACTAATCATCCCTCTAGTTTGCAAGTTCTATGCTAATGCCATTGAAAGAGAGGGCTGAAAAGTAATGGTGCCTGGGAAAAGGGTTCATTTGGCAGCATCTCCATCAACAAGTTTTATAAGCTACTAGACTATGATGAAGATGAACTATCTGTTGATAAAATAAAAAGTTTATTTATTAAACTTTATTTGTGCCATTTAATTAATATGTGGTTTGTGGTTAATATGGATAACCGTAATGGTTTTTAAGTTAAGAGAATTGTGAGAGTTAATAAGGAGTTTTCTTTATTTTAGAAGTTATGAGCATTTGTGACATTTATAAGTTTTTTTTTTAACAATTGTATTCTACATTGTTTTTTTGTAAGCCTATATAAAGGCATATTTAGTTAAATGAAAAGCATCACTTCCTCAATACTCCTCTTTCAAGTGTTTTTTTTTTCTAACAAAGTGGTATCAGAGCTTGTGAAAAAGAACGAGAGAAATATGACTAGTAGTGGAGGAATGGGTCCGCTTCAAATACCGATACTTACCAAGCTCAACTACGACAATTGGAGCATCAAAATGAAGGCGTTACTAGGAGCACAAGACGTGTGGGAGATCGTGGAGAACAGTTTCCAAGAGGCGGAAGAGGAAGCCGATCAAGCGCAAAGAAACGCGTTAAAAGATATTAGAAAGAAGGACAAGAAGGCCCTTTATATCTTGTACCAATCGGTGGACGAAGACACGTTTGAGACCATCGCTAATGTCGAGTCATCAAAGGCAGTGTGGGACAAGATCCAATCGACTCATAGAGGAGCCGATCGTGTGAAAAAGGTACGGTTGCAAATTTTACGTGGTGAGTTTGAATCGTTACAGATGAAGGAAATGGAGGGGATAGCGGAATATCATACAAAAGTAATGACCGTTGTCAACCAATTGAGACGGAACGGTGAAGAAATCGCTGATGTTTGTGTCATGGAGAAGGTTCTACGAAGCCTAAACACTAAGTTCGAGATCATCGCCACGACAATCGAGGAGACGAAGGATCTCGAGCACATGACAATTGAACAATTTATAGGCTCGTTGCAAGCCTATGAAGAGAAGAAGAAAAGGAAAATGGAGCAAACAGAGACCGTTGAACAACTTCTCCAATTCAAACTCAAGGAGGAGAATGGTCGTGGACGTGGAAGAGGTCGCGGTTGTCGAGGCCGTGGTGGAAGAGGTGAAACAAACACCGACATTTCTCAAAACTCATGTGAATCTTCAAGAGGAAGAGGAGGCCGAGGTCGTGGAAGACGTGGTGGAAGGTCCAGGAGAGATAAATCTCAGGTAAAATGTTATAATTGTAACAAATATGGACATTATGCGAATGAGTGTTACTCACCCCAAACAGAGCCCATCGACCGTAAGCATCAGGACCGGTCAACAGTTGGCACATCTAACGCCCATCAAGGGCAATCCAATTATGCGGAGGAGAACGGGACCTTATTCATGGCTTCAAAGGGAGAATAAGAGAATCGAGATAGCATGTGGTATCTGGACACTGGAGCCTCAAATCACATGTGTGGGAACTGCGAGATGTTTGCGGAGCTGAACGAGATGACGAAAGGTAACATTGCCTTTGGAGACAATTCTCTAGCTGCCATAAAAGGAATAGGTAAAATTCTCATTCGGTTAAATAATGGAGAACATCAATATATCACAAGTGTTTATTACATTCCCAATGTAAAAAATAATATATTGAGTGTAGGACAATTGTTAGAGAAAGGATTTGAAGTTCAAATGAAAAACAATTGTTTGTATTTGAGAGATAGTCATGGGAGACTTATTGCTAAAGTCCCCATGACCAAAAACTGAATGTTTCCTTTGAATGTATGTAATGATGTTGCAAAGTGCTTGAAGATGTGTTACGAGGATCCCTCTTGGCTATGGCATCTATGGTTCGGACATCTCAATTTTGGGAGCCTAGAAGACTTGTCGAAGAAGGAGATGGTGCGGGGTCTATCGCACATTCACAAACCGAACCAAGTGTGTGATTTACTCAGAAAACATCATCGAAGTAGTTTTCCGAAGGAGTCTGTGACAAGAGCCAAGAAGGCTCTAGAACTTATCCATGCCGATGTTTGTGGAGCAATTAATCCAGAATCTCATGGTAAAAGCAAATACTTCCTTCTCTTTATTGATGATTTTTCAAGAAAAACATGGGTGTATTTTTTGAAGAAAAAATCAGAAGTATTTGAAATCTTCAAGAAATTCAAGTCTCGTGTGGAGAATGAAAGTGGCTTTATGATCAAGGCCATGAGAACCAATCGAGGTGGTGAATTCACATCAAATGAGTTAAACCGATTTTGTGATGAAAAAGGCATCCGACGTCCATTAACGGTGCCAAGGACACCTCAACAAAATGGCATGGCGGAGAGGAAGAATCGGACAATTTTGAACATGGCAAGAAGCATGCTAAAAACAAAGAAGATATCGAGGGAATTTTGGGCGGAGGCCGTAGCTTGTGCGGTCTATTTGACTAACCGAGCACCAACCAAAAGTGTGGTTGACCAGACACCTCAAGAAGCATGGAAGGGAATAAAGCCTGGAATCGGTCACTTCAAGGTGTTTGGGAGTATTGCATATGCTCATGTGTCGGAAGAAAAAAGGACCAAGCTCGACGATCGAAGTGAGAAACTCATCTTTATTGGCTATGACGCAAGTTCCCAGGGTTATCGCCTCTACAATCCTTTGAATGGGAAGGTAATTATTAGTCGTGATGTTGTTTTTGATCAGAAAGACTCTTGGGATTAGAATATACAGGAAGAGGAGTATGATTTCCTTCCATACTTTGAAGAGGATGATGAAAACGAGCCAATCAGGGATGAAATGAGTGAAGTTTTGCCCACTCCAGCGTCACTCTAGTCGACCAATCGGTCATCATCTGAAGGCTCAACGTCAAGCAATGCATCGTCCAGCAGAACAGAGACATTTTCCAGTGATTCAGAGAATGAAATTGGCCCAAGAGGTACTCGAAGTCTACGAGAACTTTATGAGGTAAATGAAAATCAAAATGACATAATTCTCTATTGTCTTTTTGGTGATTGTGAGCCCATTAGTTTCCAAGAAGCCATTGCAAACAAAAAATGGAAGGATGCAATGGATGAAGAAATTCGAGTGATAGAGAAAAACGACACATGGGAGTTGACCAAACTTCCAAAAGGGCACAAACCAATCGGAGTAAAGTGGATATACAAGACAAAGAGAATGGCCAATGGCGATGTTGAGAGTCACAAGGCAAGACTAGTGGTGAAAGGGTATAGTCAACGACATGGCATCGACTATGATGAGGTATTTGCCCCCGTTGTTCGCCTTGAAACTATTCGTTTGATTATTGCTTTGGCACCCATAATCATTGGAAGATACATCAAATGGATGTCAAATCAGCATTCTTGAATGGAATTCTTGAAGAGGAGGTCTATGTGGAGCAACCGTTGGGTTATGAAGTCAAAGGTGAAGAGGACAAAGTGCTTCGATTGAAAGAAGCTCTTTACGGTTTAAAGCAAGCACCGAGAGCATGGAATTCAAAGATTGACAAATACTTTTAAGAAAAGAAGTATATGAAGTGTCCTTATGAGCATGCCCTCTATATAAAAATCCAAGGTGAAAGTATACTAATCATTTGTTTATACGTTGATGATTTAGTATTTACCGGAAACGATCCTAGCATGTTTGACGAGTTCAAAAGGGAGATGGCAAAGGAGTTTGAAATGACGGACATTGGTCTCATGAGTTACTATCTTGGGATCGAAGTCAAACAAGGTGAAAATGAGATTTTTATATCCCAAGTAGGCTATGCTAAAGAAGTGCTCAAAAGGTTCAACATGGATAATGCTAATCCGGTTGGAACACCAATGGAATGTGGAGTCAAAATCACCAAGAAAGATGGAGGAGAGAAGGTAGATTCTACATTTTTCAAAAGTTTAGTTGGAAGTTTGAGATACTTGACATGCAGAAGACCAGATATTCTTTATTCGGTTGGAATCATTAGCCGATTTATGGAGGAGCCGACAACAACACATTTCAAAATGGCAAAGAGGATACTTCGCTATATCAAAGGGACGATTGAGTATGGTCTTTCCTATGTTTCTTCTAGCAATTTTAATATTGTTGGTTATTGTGATAGTGATTGGAGTAGTGACTTGGATGATCGGAAAAGCACTACGGGGTTTGTATTTTTTGTTGGTGAAACAGCGTTCACATGGATGTTAAAAAAGCAACCCATAGTCACATTATCAACATGCGAGGCAGAGTACGTCGTGGCAACTTCATATGTATGTCATGCAATTTGGCTAAGAAACTTAATGAAGGAGTTGAAGTTTCAAATGGATGATCCAATGGAGATTTTTGTTGACAACCAATCGGCCATTGCCTTAGCCAAAAATCCAGTGTTTCATGGGAGAAGCAAGCACATCGATACCCGATTTCACTACATTCGGGATTGTATCACGAAGAAAGAAGTGGAACTCAAATATATCAAGTCACAAGACCAAGTAGCAGACATTTTCACGAAGCCCCTCAAGTTGGAGACTTTCATCAAAATGAGGAGTCTACTTGGTGTAACAAATCAAGTTTAAGGAGGGGTGTTGATAAAATAAAAAGTTTATTTATTAAACTTTATTTGTGCCATTTAATTAATATGTGGTTTGTGGTTAATATGGATAACCGTAGTGGTTTTTAAGTTAAGAGAATTGTGAGAGTTAATAAAGAGTTTTCTTTATTTTAGAAGTTATGAGCATTTGTGACATTTATGAGTTTTTTTTAACAATTGTATTCTACGTTGTTTTTTTGTAAACCTATATAAAGGCATGTTTAGTTAAATGAAAAGCATCACTTCCTCAATACTCCTCTTTCAAGTGTTTTTTTTTCTAACACTATCTACATATTCCATCACACTAGATCTGGAAGAAATATTTGAAGCATTATGTGAAAAAGGCACTTAGTGGAAGATCTCCAATGGATAGCAGATCTCTTTTCCAACCATCCAATTGCATCGAGCTCAAACTTTATGACACCTGTTTATTGTCGCACGTCTTCTACCCATCACTCACACTAGTGATGAGACAAAAGCAAAGACCATTTTATTATATGCTTCGCACAGAGGAATTACAATCAACATCAGCAAAATGATCAACAAATGAATAATCCATTAAATACTAACTTTTGATGTTGGGCTTTCGCTTGTCAACATTAATCACAGAGTTATGCAACTCGACAAATGTTCCACACAATCATGATGCACCTCAGGGGCCAATCACAAGAGCACGTGCCAAAGCTTATTATTAACCTTTTTTATGTTTTCTTATTTTGCAGGATAAGCTTTCTAGGAAGAGTTGGATGGAGTACCGTCTCTTAGTGACAAGGAGCAACCCAAGCATATGCTCACATGGGAATGCAACATAAAAGCCAAGACCATTCTTCCACTCAAAGCAATCCATTCAACCAACACTTCCACAACCACTTTCAGAGATGCTTGAGGATAACAACAAGAGGCAAGACGCTTTAAGATACTCCATAATTCCAAGGAGGTAGCATGGAACTATTTTATGAATTATTTTGGATTGTTGGATGTAAAATGATAATGCTTGTTTTGGGTGCTCTTGGCTTAGCTTAAATAGTCGAGGGCTTTTTGTTTGTTTTTGTTTTGGAGGACATATTTGTAATTTTGTTGTTAGGCAGCCCTAATTTGAGGGAGTATATATTCCCCTCTTTATGGCTTGTATGAAGGTAATTTTGATTAGTCGAAAACCCCCTTTTGAAAGAATTGGAGTTTCCTCCACAATTAACTTTATTCCCTCGGTGAGCACTCGAGAGAGTTTGTGTCAAAAATTGAGTCACCGTTGTTCCTTGCAACCGTTGTGGCGATCTCTCTTAAAACTATCCTTTCCTCCATCTTCTTCTAGAGGTGGACATCCCTAGTTAAAGAGTTAAAGAATAGATGGCTTGCTAAAACCCAAGTTTGAGTATCTTCCCCGTTGGAGACCATTGAAGTCAATTGGTACGATTTTGGTACCTATTTGGACCAACTTACATCCTTCCATGGACAACTTTTGATCCCAAACATTTCTTCCCCTGATTTTTGGAGGTTCTTTTGTCTACTTACAGAGAGATACATGGTCCAAATTTCATATTGTTTGGACATATATTGAACGAATTATGCTTATTACCATTTCTGGCCTTATTTTGTCTTTGGTGTCTTTCCGTATCAGTTTAAAACTCTTCTACATAACTTCTTCCTCATAAAGAATTTACCTGTGATATTTTTAGGGCATCATATTCCCTCAGTGATTATAGTCTGGTCCAATTTTCAACTCATTTGGACATCAAACAAACAAGTTGCATATTTGGCCATTTCAGTTCTATTTCTTGCCATAATAACAACCTACATAAAAGAGGTTTCCAAGCTTTCCTTACCCATGGTGCATTATTTGGTATCAAAGTCACTTTCCTTGTTTTATACTCTGTTGATTGGTGATTTCTATTTTATAAAAGGATGACAAGAAGTGGGGTAAATGCTGCCCAAAATCGAGAAGCAAATCCGCCAACTACTCAAGCATCTGAGAGGCCACCAATGAAGGAGGCTGAAACTATCATGTAAGGCCAAATAGAGGAACTCCATAACATGATAGCCAACTTGCAATAGAGGTTGGAGGAACCTAGGTACCATAATGTAAGGGTCTTTAGAATACCTAGACCAAGGAGAAGGTTGAGTACATCCATGGACACTAGAAGTCGAGAAGAAAGTGGTGAAGATGATGCCAATTTAGAAACTGATTTTGAAGAGGTCCCTAGCCCGAGAAGAAGACCTATGGCTAAGGATGACATTAGACATGTCAAGGTATCTATTCCTCCTTTCAAGGGCTTTTGTAGTGGTGACGATTTTCTGGATTGGATGGAGAAAGTAGATAAAGTATTTAATTGTTATGAGTATTTGGAAAAGACAAAATTGCAAATGGTTTCTCTAGAGCTCTCGAGACATGCTAACTTATGGTGGGAGAATTTAAAAATTCAAAGAAGACGTGAGGGCTATGATGAAGTGCAGAGTTGGAAAATGATGAAGGCACTCATGAAGAAGAAATTTGGGCCATTGCATTACAAACAAGAACTCTTTCTACAAATCCAAAACCTCAAACAAGGATCACAATCGGTTGAAGAGTACCTAACCGAGTTTGAGACCCACAAGATTAGATGTGCATTGGAGGAGCCTTTGGAACAAACAATTGCAAGGTTTATAAAAGGTCTTCACATGTGGAACATCTTCGCCCACTCTTTTCCACCCTAACATCGGCCAAGCTTTATGAGAATCTCAAAAAGTGCTCCTTTGCTCAAGAAAGATTATATTTGCTTGCATTTTCCAAACTTTATGAGAATCTCAAAAAGTGCTCCTTTGCTCAAGAAAGATTATATTTGCTTGCATTTATCATAACAAAATATGGCATCAAGGTAGATGAATCAAAGATCGAAGCAATTATAGATTGGCTGATTCCTAAGAGCATTTATGAAAGGAGGAGTTTTCATGGTTTGGCTTCTTTCTACCAGAGGTTTATTCAAAATTTCAGTACCATTATAGCCCTCATTACTGATTGTACAGAAAAGGGAAAGAGATTTCAATGGTCTAAATCATGTCAAGCTAGCTTTGAAACCATTAAAGACAAATCATGACATGCACCCATGCTTACACTACTTCATTTTGCCAGAGTGTTCAAGGTGGAATGTGATATTTTGGGCCTTGGCATTGGATCTGTTCTTATGCAAGATGAAAGACCTATTGCTTATTTCAGTAAAAAAAAAATAAAAGGAGCAGGTTTGAATTATTCTACGTATGACAAAGAATTTTATGCAGTTATGCGATCCCTTGAAGTTTGGCAACACTATCTTATTTCCAAGGAGTTTATTATCCATACCGATCACCATGCCCTCAAGCATATTCAAAGCCCAGGTAAATTGAATAAAAGGCATGCCAAGTGAGTGGAATTCCTAGAATGCTATCATTATATGATTAAATACAAGAAAGGAGAAACCAACATGGTGGCCAATGCATTATCAAGGAGGTATGCACTTCTAACCAAGTTGAATAATAAACTCTTTGGTTTTGAGTGTACTAAGGGCATATATGGTGAAGACAAAGATTTTTGCTATTGTTACAAAACTTGCTTAAAGAAGGTCAGGGGGTATTATATTATGGATGGATATTTTTTCAAGGGTGGCAAGTTGTACATCCCTTTTTGCGGTCTTCGAGAGTCTTTGATGAAGGAGGCTCATGGTGGAGGGTTAGCAAGTCATTTCGGAGAAAATAAGACATATGAAGCTATAAAAGAAAACTTTTTTTGGCCATATTACTTAAAGATGTACAAAAGGTGATCGAGAGGTGCATTATTTGCAAGAAGGGCAAAACTCTAGTTTTGCCTCTCGGTATAGATCTACCTTTGCATGTTCCCACTCATCCTTGGTTGAGATTAGTATGGATTTTGTTTTTGGTTTACCTCACACCCTTCGCATGAAATATTCCATTATGGTAGTCGTTGACAAATTTTCTAAAATGGCTCACATAATTGCTTGCATAAAGTCTAATGATGCTAACCATGTTGCAGATTTATTTTTCAAAGGAGTAGTTCGATTGCATGGTATTCCTCACTCTATTGTTTTAGATCGGTACACAAAGTTCTTAAGCTTTTTTCTGGAAGAACATCTGGAGAAAATTGGGTATCAAACTACTATTTAGTACGTCCTTCCACCCTCAAACTGATGGGCAAACGATGGGAGCTCTTTTGAGAATTATAGTTTGTACAAGACTAATGGAATGGGATATTCAATTGTTATATATTGAGTTTGTGATGAATTACAAGGTCCATCCATAAAGACAAAGGCCCAAGGTCTCATCAACTCATTCTTTTCCAACCATTGGGAAGGTAATTCATCAAGGGCTCAAATAGAAGAGATATCATCCCATGAAGATCAGAGAGGGTCCACATCCTTAATGCTATGGAAAGAAGCCCAAGAAGATAAGCTTGAAGGGCAAGAATGACCTACACCTGCAAGCACACCGAGGAGCGAAGCTTCCATGGCCTAGCCTCCTTTTATAGAAGGTTTATTCAAGACTTAGCACCATTGTAGCACCCATAATGGATTGCACAAACAAGGGAAAAGAGTTTTCATGGAATCATGCATGTCAAAGGACCTTTGAATAAATCAAGGAAATGTTATGCAACACCCCGATCCTCATATTACCAGATTTTAGCAAAGTGTTTGAAATTGAATGTGATGCATCTGGTGTAAGAATTGCAGTGGTACTTATGCAAGAAGGCAAGCCTATAGCCTACATTAGCAAGAAACTATAAGGAGCCACCTTGAATTACTCCACGTACAATAAAGAATTCAACTCAGTCATATGAGTACTAGATATATGGCAACACTATCTTTTTTCAAAGAAGTTCATCATTCACACCGACCATTAGGCTCTTAAGCACATCCAAAGTCAAGGTAAACTGAATCGAAAACATGCTAAGTGGGTTGAATTTCTAGAAAGATACCCCTATCTCATCAAGTATAAAAGGGGAGACACTAATGTGGTGGTCGATGTTCTATCTAGACGACATTCCACCACTTGCAATAAACAAGACTTCTCATGCCTCCATGACAGCAAAAAGGATGAACAAAAGATGAAGCTTAAAGAAGACTTGAGGTAAAATCCTCAAAAACTCAAGGTCTAATCAACCATTTGGTAAGATAATTCATCAAGGACCCAAATAGAAGAGTTATCATCCCATGAAGATCAAAGAGGGCACATGCTCTTAATGCTATGGAAGGAAGCCTCAGAAGACAAGATTGAATGGCAAAAAAGACCAAAGGAAATAGAGATAAGGAAACCTTCCTTAATCGGCTAAAAAAAAGTGGACAAAGGAGGGCCGGTTATGCTTAGTTATGACAACCATCCAAGTGGTGAAGTTGAGGAATAAGTAGCTGCCAAAAAGTCACCATTTCGTAGAGTCAAAGCAAGAAAAGAATCATAAAATAATAGATTTAGAAAGTTACTAAATAATTAGTTTAGTAATCGGCCATATAATACCGAATACCTAGTGTATTTCATTTGTTGTTTTGTATTCTATACTTTGTAATTTGGCTATATGAATCCCCCTAGTGCATGTGTTTTAGACATTAAAGTTTGATTAATAAAAGCTCTTGCTTTCATTTGAAATTGGAGTGATTCCTTTTTCAACACTTTGGTGAGTTGCATCTAAAGTCATCATTGTGTGAGTAATATCACAAGATTGGACTTATTTGGAGTTGACTAAGTTCTCTTATTAGCATCCATGTCCCTACTCCTTGGAGGAAGGTTGTGTGAAGAGGTGTCCAACCATAAAAAAGGTTTTCATTCGCAAAGTCATCCAAAAGGGAGTTGCAAGCTACACTACTTGTTATTTCCGACCACTCGAGTTCTTCAAAGCATATTTCCTAATTCATGGAGGTTCTTTCCATTATTTTTGAAATAATTCTTTTCTTATTCATTCAAGAAGGTGTGTTCCAAATTTCAGCTCAAAAGCTTCTAAAATGTGGGAGTTCTTAGCTTCCAAAGTTGGACTTTCCATATTGAGTTTTGTGGAAAATTAAGAAAACTTGAAAACCCTGTCAATCACCTTCACTGTTGACGATTGACCAGCCAAGAATTTGCTTGCTACTATATTATTTCTGCGCATTACTTCTCGACCACTATTTCAATTTCAACTTGCGGCTAATCATTCCCGGTAGATTTCTGCCTGCCTTTGATCGACTGCCTCTCCTGAATATTGCCACATCCAGTTTATTTTACTTCTTCAACAAATGATTCATCAACGAAGGTTGCTCAACATATTTACATGTTATATTCTAATTCCCTTCTACTGGTGCATCAGTTTGCTTACAACCGAACCGTCCATAGAACTACTCAAAAGACCCCTTTTGAGGTGGTTTATGGTTTAACCTTCTTACTCCAATGAATCTCATTCTTTTACCACAAGAAGAATTTACTAATTCCAACAGGGCCAACAAAGCTAAGAGGATCAAATTATTACATGAAAAAGTGAGCAAGACCATTGCCAAAAAAAATGATTCATATGCAAGAATTGCTAACCGGGGGCGCATGGAAGTTATTTTCAAAGAGGGGGACCTAGTGTTGTTGCACTTGAGGGAAGAAAGGTTCCCTAGATAAAGAAAGTGTAAATTATTACCTAGAGCTGATGCTCCTTTCAAGGTGCTAGAAAGAATCAATAACAATGCTTACAAGTTGGAACTTCCAGAGCATTATGGAGTTTCTTCCACTTTTAGTTTGCAAGATTTTTCACCTTAACTTGGAGAGGAGGAAGATGAAGAAGAGAAAGTTGAGGAGGATCAAACATTGGATTTGACGTCAAATCCTCAATCACCCCGGGAGGATGATGCACTTCAAGGGCCAATCACAAGAGCTTGGACACAAAGACTCATTAACCTTTTTTATGTTTTCTTATTCTGTAGGAGAAGCTGTCTATGAAGAGTTGGGTAGAGTACCATCTCTTAGTGACAAGGAGCAACCCAAGCATGTGCTCAAATGGGAATGTAACATGAAACCCGATACCATCCTTCCACTCAAGGCCATCCATTCAACCAACACTTCCATAGCCACTTTTGGAGATGTTTGAGAACATCAATTATAGGAGAGACGCTTTAAGATACTCTAGAATTCCAAGGATGTATCATGGAACCATTTTATGAATTATTTTGGATTGTTGGATGTAAAATGATAATGCTTATTTTGGATGCTCTCAGCTTAGCTTAAATAGCCGAGGGCTTTTTGTTTGTTTTGGTTTTGTAGGACTAATTGGTAATTTTTTGTTAAGGCATCCCAAATTAATTTTGATTAGCTAAAAACCCCCCTTTTGAAAGGATTGGATTTCCCTCTACAATAGGCCTTATTCCCTTGGTGAGCACCCGAGAGTGTTTGTGTCAAAACTTGAGTCATCGTTGTTCCATGCAAGCCTAGTGGTGATATCTCTTAAAGCAATCCCTTCCTCCATCTTCTTCCAAAGGAGGACAACCCTAATAAAGGAATAGAAGGCTTGTGAAGAGTCAAGTTGGAGTGTCTTCCCTGTTGGAGACCATTGAAGTTGATGTGTATGATTTTGGTACCTACTTAGACCAACTTGCATCCTTCCACGTACAACTTTCAATCCCTAATGTTTATTCCCTTGATTTTTGGAGGTTCCCTTGTTTTCTTACAGAGAGGTACGTGGTCCAAATTGCACACTTTTTGGACATATATTGAGCGAGTTATGCTTATTACCATTTCGAGCCTAATTCTGTCTTTGGTGTCTTTCCAAACCAGGTTACAACTCTTCCGCATAACTTCTTCCTCAAAAAGAATTTCCTTGTAATTTTTAAAGGGCATCATATTCCCTCTGTGATTGTAGTCTGGTCCAATTTTCAAGTTATTTGACGTCAAACAAACAAGTTGCACATTTGGCCATTTCGGTTCTGTTGTCTTACCATAATAAACGCCTACATCAAAGGGGTTTCCAAGCTTTCCTTACTCATGGTGCATTAGATTAGGATGAAAAATGGATTTAAGAAACCTAGTCTTTTATACATGCAGTGATTCTGTGCATGAAAATTTTAAGGACACATCAAAATTATGAAGCGCAAGTGGCTCAACTCCCACTAGTAGCCCCACATCCCACCACCAGAAGAGAGCCCATGACAGTGCAAGCTTGGCTAGAGTTTATCAAGTAGCAATAGTAGTGCATCATTCACAACCTCATTTTCATGTGCTATTTGGGCCCCTTACCTATCTGAAGTCAATGAACCTCAAGCTAGTACAAATGCATCAATAAAGGAGCTTTTGAGAGTCATGGCCACACAAATGGTTCTAGACTTAGCTAGTTATCTACTTATTCCTCCATGCTCTCTACCATATTAATTCCCATCATCAGTAAGCACAAAATGATGATGATTATGATGAATTAGGATTGTGTGGTTTTACCTATCGTCTTTTTGTGTTTATTTTCTCTAATAAATGAACATTGGGTTAAAAATTTATTAGATAAATATTATTAGCTATGAAACAGCCCAATTGACTTAATTTTGAATGAGCCTTTTAAGTACTCGATGGATAGAAAATGTTATAATAAAGAAGGGACAAAGGGATGACCTCCTTTACAATTGACTTTATATAGATAATTCGGTTGAGGTAGTTTAATTAATTCTAGAAATGAAATTAGTTGTAGCATAATGAAGTGAGATGAAAAACAGATTCAATATTCTAAACTTTATCATTGTGGTTAATTGTGAAGTAACAATAATGGACATAAATTGTTCATATAAGTCTAGTTGAGTGTGTAAAAATTTGCACCAACCGTTGAAAGCTGTATTTTGTGTGATCTTTGAGACTTTAAAAAGTTATTAGATAAATATTGGTCATGATTGATAGTTTTGTCTATTAATTTTGTTACTTTTCTTTCTTTATTTTTCTTTCTTTTAACTAGAGGACAAGCAAAAGTTCAAGTTTTGGGGTATTTGATGAGTCATTGTGAATTTTACAAGTTTGAGAGCTTTTAATGCCTTTTTTTAGTTATTTTTGGTATCTTTTTAGTAAGATATGGTTCATAAATGTATTGAAGTTTTAGTCTGAGTTATGGGTAGAAAATGTCATTTTCATTTAATTTTAGTGCTACAGTGCTCATTTAGAGTGGTGTAGCGCTTGAGAAAACAGAACCTACATGTGAGAGTGAGTGCTACAGCACTCATTCTGAATGTTGTAGCATCCACAAGTGAAAATTCCAAATAAGAGTTAGTGCTACAATACCAATTCAAAGTGTTGTAGTGTCTATGCACAATTATGAAAACCATAGAAAAAGCACTACAAAGTTGCCCTAGAGTGCCATTGTAACGTCCATAGTCCTCCTAGTAGAATATTGTTTACTTTAAGCTGAAACCCACACGGATTTGTTCTTAGAGTTGGCCCAAAAAAGGGTTGTACTAGGTAGGGAGAAAAAAATTTACTTATAAATCATGCATTTTCCACTATCTCAAGCAATGTGAGATTGTGCACTCCCACTTGTATAGGTTGGACCTTCATTTGGGTCATCCTTGCCTTCACAAGGTAGGCTGTCACAATCTCCCCCCTCCTTAACATGATCATAAATATTAGTCATGCTTGATAGTTTTGTTTATTAATTTTGTTACTTTTCTTTCTTTATTTTTCTTTCTTTAACTAGAGGACAAGTAATATTTCAAGTTTTGGGGTATTTGATGAGTCATTAAGAATTTTACAAGTTTGAATGTTTTTTAGTTATTTTTGGTTTCTTTTTAGCAAGATAGGGCTGGTAAATGTATTGAAGTTTTAGTCCAAGTTATGGGTAGAAAATGTCATTTTCATTTAATTTTAGTGCTACAATGCCCATTAGAGTGGTGTAGCGCTTGAGAAAACAGAACCTACAGGTGAGAGTCAGTGCTACAGCACTCATTCTGAATGTTGTAGCATGCACAAGTGAAAATTCCACTCGAGAGTTAGTACTACAACACCTATTCAGAGTGTCGTAGTGCCTACGCACAATTATGAAAACCATAAAAGAAGCACTACAATGCTGCCCTAGAGTGCTATTGTAACATCCATAGTCCTCCCAATAGAATATTGTTTACTTTAAGTTGAAACCCATATAGATTTGTTCTTGAGGTTAACCCAAAAATAGGTTGTACTAGGTAGGGAGAAAAACTCTATTTAGAAACCATGCATTTTCGACTCCCTCAAGCAATGTGGGATTTTGTACCCCTACTTATATAGGTTCGACTGTCATTTGAGTCATCCTTTCCTTCACAAGGTAGGCTGCCACAATCATTCCCTTTCGGGGACTCGACATCCTCGTCAGCCACACTTCCGGTTGGGCTTTGGCTCTGATTCCATATTGTAATGTCCTTAGTCCTCTCAGTACAATATTGTCTAGTTTATGTCAAAGCTCGCATAGATTTGTTTTTGCGGTTAGCTTAAAACAAATTGTACTAGGTGTGGAGGAGAACTCTACTTCTAAACTATGTATTTTTCACTTTCCCAAGCGATATGATATTGTGCACTCCCACTTGTATTATTCATACTTTCACTTGGGCCATCATTGCCTTCAAAGGGTGAACTACCACAATAGTACAAATTTTTCAGCTTTGGGCCGAATCCTGTATTGTTGTTGTTTTGTTCTAGGAGTTAGCCCAAAATGCATTGTACTAGGTAGGGAGGATAACTCTACTTATAACTCATACATTTTCCATTTTTCCTATACGATGTGGGATTGTACATCCCCATTGCCCATTGGTATTGCCCGAATCCTCACTTGGGTTATCCTTGTCTTCACAAGATGAGCTACCACATTTATATTGCTCGATACGATAAGAAAATGACTAGAGACAATGATCAACAACAAAAAATGGGCAAAAGTCACGTTTTATCTTGGCCGAAGCTAGTGGAAACTACAATGGACATATCACGTAATGATGTGTCCCAAGGATAATTCATCTGAGCTCGGGCCAAGAGACTCGCTTCTGTTCTAACGCGCTCTTATTTTGTAGGGAACAATGATTTATTGGAATTTACGGAGGAGATCACGTATGAAGATAAAGGGGCTTCTTGCCACATCCCCACGTGGAGCCATGCAGACTCAATCGGCTAGCTCGTTTACGTCCCAGCTTGAAGGAGCTACATTAGATTGAAGGTCATTTGAGAATTTATTATGTTACATTTTTATGTTTTAATACTTTGATGTTGTTTGGGATTTCAATTTGGATTTTTTAGATTGTTCTTTAGTTTGCATTTTGGGAGGTGCTCGGTTTACATGTAAACCGAGCCCTCATGCCCTATTTTGTATTTTCAAGGGTATTTTTGTCTTTTTTCTTTGTAAGGTCATTAGATGGCATTTAATCCCCTCTAATGCATTTGGAAAACCTGATTTTGAAACCCTAAGAAAATGATTTAGCCGTGTGCTACTCTTTGAAGACCTGTGAGCTCTCCTCTTAGTCACTCTTCCCTTTTTCATTCAACCTATTGTTTTGCTGACTCTTGGATAGGTTGATAAGTGCTATTTCCACTAGCAATCACTTGTGTTTGTGGTGTGGGAATAGAAGATCAAGCATTTGCCTTGTTGGAGTGCCATCTTTGGGATTGGCCGATTCTCGCCCCTTTTCTGTTGAAGGACAGCAGACCAGCTCGGTTTCTTCTTTCTATTTGTGGCTACTTATTAAAGAAGGTAATCCTTTTTCTTAAACCTTTGGAAAGAATATTGGATTGGTGTTATTGTGGCGTGGGTTTCATGTGATTTGGACGTCGTTTGGTGAATCAAAGAAAGGAAAGAAAATCCTACCGCAAATCTGGATTCTGCGTTTCCAGATTGGCGGTTCTTATTGTAGCACGCACAACTCCCTTTGTGCGTGCTCTTTTTCATTGAAAATTGGAAGTGTTGTTGTTACAATTGTTGATTACTGATCCTGTAAATTGGGAGTCAAAAGGGGGTATGCAGCAAGAGATATTATTCGTTTATTTTCATTGTCCAGAATCCGGGTGAGAAAACCCTAATCCGTAGTTGTTGTTCTTGGGTGTGTATCTTCATGTTAGAGTGGAATCTGAAGTTGCAATTTGACCACAATAATTGTTGATCTGTTGTCTAAAAGCCATAGAAAAGTGAGCTCAAAAGGATATATGCATTTGACGTTACGTGCGTTTTAAAATCAAAGCTCGGAATTTGTATTAACCAATTTCCAGATTTGGGCAGTTTTGTTTGTACTGTATCTCCGTGAATACAACGAGTTTGAAGCTGAATTTTTTATACAATATTCTACGAGAATATTAGGGAAGGCTACATACCTCCCTAATGAAAGAAAATTGGGCAGGTTACAGTAGCAAAAATGAGTTCTAAATTGAATTAGGGTTTCATTAGGGAAGGCTAAATACCTCCCTAATGAAACAAAATGAGAAAATTAGAGAAACACCATTGAATTCACAAAATTTGGGCATGAGGGCTCGGCTAACATGCTAACCGAGAACCTCAAATAAAAAAAAAATTCAAATAACCTAAAACTAATCAAAATGTAATCCAAAAAAGATTAATTCAAAATGATAACTTAGAAATTAAACATATCTTCCTCCAATTGGCCTAATTGGTCTCGGCCAAGTGTGATCATCAAAACCGTGCAAGATAGGTCCTAGCCAAGGGGAGATGTCTTGCCTCCAAGTGAACACTTGTCTAGGAGTCTCTTTATCATTTTGCATTGTTTCATCTTCAAAGTCAGTTAGTTTGATTTCCCCTACAAAATAAACATAGGTTAGAAAAACAATGATCCCTTGGGCTCGGGTTCAAGTGGTAGGTTTTTGGGGTGCATCAAAGGGTCCATTCGTTGATCTGTCAAGCTTGCAGCTCTGCACCTTCGGCTGTCCAACAAAAATCTCAGTTTTTGCTTTTCTGTCCAGAAAGTGGATAGAGAAGAAAATGTTCAAAATTTTAAGAGATTACTTGTTTTTGGGAGATTTTAGTGGGAAAAGTTTTATTGACTTGGAGTATAACGATCCAGTTTTTCTTTTCATAAAACATGTCATTTTTAGAAAAATGCTTAAAATTAAAATTTTTCTTTTCTTTTAAATCCTTTCAAACAGTTGCGTAGCGAAAGACTTTTCATTCATAAAATTATTTAAAGACAATGAATAAAATCCTTTCTTTTATAAAAACAGCGGAAGACTAAATGAATGAAACAAAACAGTTTAAATACTTTACAAAACTCTTTACAAACCATTTTCCTTAAATCAATTAGCCTAGCCAGCCACAAGATCGGCGCGTGCAAATCCTTCATCAACTGCTCCTCAACCTGTTTATCATCCTGATCTCAAATGTATACTTACATCACAAGACTTAAACTATGAGTCTAAGACTCAGTAAGTGATATGAAATAAAACATGAATGCAAATGCCATGCAGCTTTTCAAAACCATATGCAGTTTACTTTTTCGTTTTCCTTTACTGTTATTCCTGCTTTTGTTTCTGTTTCTGTATCTGTTTCCATTTCTATTTTTGTTTTACAATATCCATTCCCAGAATACCAAGGAAAGAATCTTGGGCTTATCCTGCCATTTCAGTATCTTTTCTTTTCTTCCTATACATTTTCCTTTATCATTCTCAACTTTACTTTACTGTTCTGCCTTTGATATTCAACTCAAGCCTTAAACATTGGGCGACCAATCCACCCAAAGCCTCTAACCATGGAGACCTCATCCACCAAGCCCTTATTTATAAGTTTGAGTTCAACACCAAAGCCTTAACTGTCTAACATTGGAACGCAACTCAACCGTTGGGGGAACAATCCACCCAAAGCCTCTAACCATGGGGACCACATTCATCAAAGCTCTATTTATGAGTTACATACCAAAACTTTAACTGTTTAACATTGGAATGCAACTCAACCATTGGGGGAACAACCCACGTAAAGCCTCTAACCATGGAGACCACATCTACCAAGCCTCTATTTACGAGTTACATGCCAAAGCCTCAACTGATTACTATGGGGACAAAGTCCACCAAGCCACTAACCATGGGGGAACAATTTGCCCAAGCCTCTCTACTACATTGGGAACTTATTCCCAAAGCCTCAACATATACATTAACTTCTTCATTTCATTTATCTTTTTCTTTACTTTACTTTACCATTTATCATTGAATATTCATTTCCGTTCTCTTTTCAAAACCATGCTTAAAACACTTTTCGAATCATTTTGAAAACCATGATGCGTGCTATGCTTGTGAATGCATACAGTTCTATAACCTCAGTATAATCCTTAAAACATGATCAGTATTAACATCCTATAATCCTCAAGCATGATCAGTATTAACATCCTTACTTAAATTTATAAACACATCATTAAAAGAACTTAATTCTAATAAACACACCTCAAATAGCAATACATCATTAAACAATAGCATGATCAATATCAAATCCTATAAACCTCAAGGCATGAACCTAAATCTAATAAACACATTGAGCATATAACCCTAATTCTTGCGATGTAGGCCTTTCGGCAAAACACAAACAATATCACTTACCTGTCGTCTATAATGCATTTTAGCAGCTTATTATTCTTCCTTTCCAATACCTTCAAACACCATTAAATAACCTATCAGTTAATAATCACACATTATTAACTTTATTCCTAAAATTCATTACCCTCAACGTGCTTGGCACCATTATTTCCCCACAACTATTCTTAAAAGTACAAATATCCAATGTGAACACTTCACAGCAAGTAACCAAAATCATTTCTCATCACTTTTACAGGGAGCAGTAATAAGCAAGGATTATTATTAATCAACATGCACAATTCATTTATCGGGCAACCATAAACAGTGAGCAGAGCACCAAATCAGAGAAGCATCACTCACATCCTTTACTCATTTATCTTGTACTTCTAATTTTAACATAATTAAATCCATAAAATCCATAAACAGGGGAGAAAATCGTTACCGAAAGAATAACCGAGAAAGAAACCCAGCAAAACGGAAGACAGAACTTCCCTTCCTTTTCATGCTCCATCATTCTTCTTCTCCTTCCTTCTTCTTCTATTCCTCTCTCTCCATCAAGCTTCTCGGCCATTTTCTCATCTCCCAGGGATCTCCCTCACACTTTTTCCATCCTTTCTCTGTCGCTCTCTCACATACAGTAGCTCAGCTCCAGCGAGCTTCTCTCTGTCTCTCACAAAACTCTGCCTTTTTTTCTTCCTATTTCTTTTCTCTCTGTGTTTCCTTTCCCTCTGCTTCTCTCATTTTTCCTTTTCTCATGCAGCTCGCAGCTCACAGCTCCCAAAGAGCTCTCTCTCTTTTCTCTTCTCCCCCACTCTGCCTTTTTCTTTTTCATAGAAGGCTTCTCATACATGCCTCCAATCTAATACCCGGAATTAACCTGAGACTAATAATAATAATAATTATAAATTTTGGATATTTTGGGGATAATTTTATTATAGAATATACTACCTCAATTTTTCGTAACGAAGTTAAGTAAGGATAATGGAGAAATTAATTAGGTGTAATAGAAATATTTGGTTGATTATCTAAGATTTATTTGATGGAATTATTAGAATTGGTTAAATGAGTGATTTTGTTAAGGATTAAAGTATAAATTGTTGAGGAAGTGTTAAGTTGACATTTTCGGTCGACTGTGGAGAAATCAGTCGACTAAATGGTTAACCGCTAAATATTACAGATTACTCTCAGGTTTTTCGGTTGACGAAGCGGTCAAGGACGCAGTCGACCAGAGTGACGAATTTCGCAGGAAGTCGAGTTTTCTTCAGCATTTTCTCCCAGCAATTCTCACGTGGAACTCCTGATAAGATAAACAACTTTCACATGGCATGTTTACATTGGACTACGTTCCTCATTGGTGATAACTGTCTGTCAACCATCACTTCTCCTTGGAAGCTTTGTCTCTGGCTATATGTAAGGCAGAAGCATGGGAAGGGGAAAAATCATTCTGGTGTTGGGTTGCAGAGAGAGCCGAGAGAGTGCAGGGGAGTGGAGAGGAGAGCACTCTGCCATTTTTACAGAGAGAGTACGTGTATGTAGGAGAAGCTGTGATGGCCTTGGATTTTTAGCTGCTGCTGTTCGTGGGTGTGGAGGAAACCGTGAGCTTGTTACAGTGTGGAGTTTAGCAGCTTGAAATCTCTAGTGAGGTAAGAAGTGGGTTAAGTCGTGGCCAGAGGAGGCCCTACACCACCAAGCTTGAGTCTGTCATATTATGTGTGGAATGATTAAATTGCAACTCTAACCTGTGAACTGACATTGGATTCTCTGAATGACTATATTTCCTACTACATGATCACTTTGTTAGTTTAGGGTTTTACTCATTGCTTGGTTGCGGTCGCTATTTGGATTTCTGGTTACCCTCTGGCATTGCAACTCCCGATCATTCATTGTTAAATTAACTCCCAACATGTTATGCTTGTTGTGTAGAATATATTAAACTACCAGTATAGGGTTTATTCAGTTGATTGCTTGGAATGTTGAAGCTGGCAAAATGTTTGTCGTTCTGAGTGTAGTCCAACCATCTATTATTTAAGGGCTATTGTAGATTAAGCTTTTATCTTGCTAGGTTAATGATAATGATAAGTAATGACTCCTATTTGGTTTATTAACTAGAAACATTATTCAGTGAATGGTTAACCTTCTTTGTCATTTGATGAATAAATCAGTGAATTTAAAGTACTTGATGCATAATCTATGAATTTAAGTAACATTGCTCCCTGGCTACGTTAATTAGAATAGTATTGTTAGTTTAACTCTTAATTGCCTAATTGTTTTGGTTATTAGTAGACACCTTGTTGCTTTGGATTTAACCTCCTCTTAGTATAGCTTAATATGTTGATAAATGCTCTTGGCAATTTTATTCTCTGTCATGTAATCCCATTATTTAAATAAATAGCTTGTTAGTTCTCTATTTAGAAATGTTGGAAATGGCAATGTTGATAACTGCTAATTTTCCCTGCTTAGTTTAACCTTCTGGTGTTTAAATTACCACTCTATTGCTCTAGAATAATTCTATTGTGTTGTGGGTGATTGTTGAATATGCTTCATGTTATATCATTATTCCTCTTGTTATATGGTACTGTCATTCCATGCTAGACTATTGACATTGTTGTGATTAATATTGCAAAGCAATGTCATGCATCATGATAATAGACATAAGGGTGATGCCATATTGGATTGGTATTCACATTGCATGGGAGAGACATTGGATGGGAGAGACCGAACTTAATTAATGTAAGGAGAATTGGGGGTTGGGGAGGTAGTTCGGATTCTAACTTGGAGACTCGAGATTAAACCCTTCCCTTGTCGGGACGTGAGAGCCTGTCTCCTGAGAGTTAGTTTCCAGTCAGAAACTATTCTCCTAGTTCAGATTCTAACCGGGAGACTCAAGATAAAACCCTTCCCTCGTTGGGATGAGAGAGTCTATCTCCTGAGAGTTAGTTTCCTGTTAGAAACTATTCTCCTCGTTCGTATTCTAACCAGGAGACTCGAGATTAAAAAATTTCTTCGTTGAGATGAGGAAGCTTATCTCCTAAGAGTTAGTTTCCAGTCAGAAACTATTCTCCTCATTCAGATTCTAACCGGGAGACTCGAGATTAAACCCTTACCTCATTGAGATGCAAGAGTCTGTCTCCTGAGTGATAGTTCACTCCCAATGTCCCAGCTCATTGTATGAGTTTAATGATATGAGATTTTGAGTAAAAGATAGATTGAGTGGATTCCTTTTTGACATAATCAGACATATGCATGTATCATACTACATCTTACTTCTTACTGAGAGTTAGGCTCACAGTTTGCTTGTGGTGTAAGTGACGTACAAGATATGAGTTATCTACCTGTGGAGGGAGTGGTTCATGATGAGCACTTAGGTTACCCCAACTGATTTGACCTGAGAGGTTATGGCTCACTAGAAGTAAAATATGAATTTTGAACAGTAAAGGTTGTATTATTAAATATGGCAATTGTTTTGTCAAAACGATAGACTTAGTTTAAAATGTTAAAACCATATTTTGAAATCGTTAACAGTTTTCGCTCTATTTACTCTTATATGTATTTTCCCCTCGCAAGTTTTGAGTAAAAATCTAAGAAAAATTTTATATGGCTAATTTTTACATGATAAAGAGAAAAAGAAAAGGGTTTTAAAACGTAGGATGTTATAGATCGATCTATGGAGTGGTCGAGGATACTCGACCAAAACTGAAGAAAACAAGGCATTGGCGAGAAGTGGATGAATGAACGGTCAAAGGGGCAGATGAAGAAATTGCATTTGGCCGGTCAACAGTTTTATCGACTAGGAATTGTCAGTTGATGGGAGTGTCGACTGCTCCCATGCAGAAATTTCATTTTTGGTTTTCAATGGCTGAGTGGCTGATTGCCTTATATCGACGGTGATTGGTGGTCGACATTCATGTCGTCTGCTTGCACACAGTTTGGCTACCCGAGAAGATAGATTGAAAATCCCTAGGTGCTTTCTCTTCTGTGATTCCTCCACATTGCTTCCCTTTACAGATGGCAGATGACAAGAGGTGTTAGGTGAGATATATTGGGGATGAGTGAGCGTATGGAGGAAAACTCTTCTGGTCAGATAAAATAGAAAGGAAATGAGAGAGAAAGATAGAAAGGCATAGTGTTCTGTGGGAGAGAAAGCTCTCTATAAGCCTTGGATGCTGAGCCGAGAGAAATAATAGAGAAAGTGAGAGGGAGAAACGAGACGCTCTCTAGAAAAAGAAGTAGAGAAGAAGAAGAAAAAAAAGGAACTAGGGGTCTTCTCTGGTTGCAGGATTGGTTCTCGGGAGTGCCTCAGGTAATGCACTGAATCCTTCTCTATTTATTGTTGCTCCCAAAAATGTGTTGAGGTTAATGTTCTAAATGATTGGGTTCTATTATTATCCACATTGAAGGAAAGAAAAAGGAAGAGGGAAAGTGAAGTTGGATGGTGGGGCTCCCTGTTTCCCTGCTCTTGGGCCTTCTCAGATACTTCATGTGAGATGACTTCCTTCCTGGTTTTTATGAAATTATGTGAAGGTATTGTTAAAAGTAGAAGATAAAGAATGAGGAATATAGTGTTTTGTTGATTTGGTTTGGCATGTTGCTGTTGGTCACAGTTGAATGTTGTTCTGCAAGTTTAATTACAGATTGTTGGGTAATAACGGATGTTTATGCTCTGTTAAATAGGTGTTAATGGATAATGAAATATTGCCCCGTTGATGTGAAGTCTGTTTTATGGATTGGTTACTGGCTTTGTTGGTTTGTGCTTTGTCATTTGGATGATGCTCCACTCTGTTAGTTGTTAAGTTACAAATAATGGAAACTGTTAAGTGACTTAGTGTATTCGAATTATGATTTTCTGTTACAAAATGAATGAGGAATAATGGTATCAAAGTTGAGGTTCATGATTGGTGGTTATTAATGGTTAAATGTTATTGATTTTGAAGGTATTAAAGGAAGAAGGATAAAAGTGATGAAGCAACAGAAATGAGGTAAGTGCTATGTATGTGTTTTGCCGAAAGGCTTACATCGCAAGAATTAGGAATTGTATGTTGACTGTTTACTGCTTTAATAGATTATTAAGTTAGGTTGTGATCGTGTCCTGAGAATTGTATTCATATTTGCTGCCTGTTTATTAGATATAGGTTCTTTTAATGACATGTTTGTTAGTTTTAAGTTAAAGATAATGATAATGAGATTAAAAATGTTTTGAGGTCTATCTAGAGGAGATAGATACTATACGCATTCACGAGCATCATGGTTTTCAAAATGATACGAAAATGATTTTATGCATGGTTTCGAAAAGGAAACAATAACGGAAATAAGATATGAATTAATTTAAAGAATATGAGGAAGGTAAAAGTAAAGCAAGGTAATTGATATAAGTTCATCATGATGGCCAGGTTCATCCAACTTCTGTTTGGGTCACCATCATGATTCTGTTTACTAATGAAATGTTAACAAAAAAGGAAAAATGGTATAAGTTCATCACGTGGCCAGGTTCACCCAACTTCTATTTGGGTCACTATCATGATTCCGTTTGCCAGAATCAATGTAATATCTTGATAATATTTTTCTCGTACATGTGATGTAATTAACTTTTGGAATAATTAAAATATTACATTACGTATCAATACATGTTAACTTATGACGCATATAAATGGGTAAATGTTGTGGGATAATTGCAATATAAAAATTGGGTGTAAATGCATAAAATTTAGATTTCAGACGCAGTGGAGAAAACACGTAAATGAGAATTCGGACACACTCGATGATGTGCCCCAAGTTCCTATCGCCTGAGCCGTGCCCGGGGCACCTTTATTTCTAACTTTTTATTTGTTTTGTAGGTGTTTAATTTTCTATCCAATTTGGGGGAAAGCTTTATTCAATGTCACAGAGAGGATTTGGTGTATTTGGACTAGTGGATATCATGCAATCATAGAAGAAAATTAGGAGCTGTCCAAATCCGTCTAGAATCTGAGCAGCAGATGATCAAGGGCTATTTTGACAACCGAGACGGCGTTGTTTCAACTTTAGTCCCTCATATCAAATGCAGCCAACATACAGAGCTTTCCAAGGACATATTGGGCGTTTTATTTGGGTTTGGTTTACTATATCTAATATCCCTTTTTCAGAGACTGATTTTCAAAATCGTATTTATTGTTTTGTTATTGTTAAAGGGCTGTTTAGGTCATTTTCTAATTAGGGTTATTTTAGTCTTTTTTTCCTTTAGTGTACAAACTCTTAGGGTTTTAAAAAGCCCTCTTTGCTGCAAATGAAACCAGTTTTGAATTGAAGTCAATTTTAGTGTTTTGGAAAACACCTAGCCGCGGCCTCCCCCTTCCCCTTAGCGCCGATTTCATCCATCACCCAAGCAAGGCCTCTCTTGAAGCTTTTCAACCTTGCAAGCATTGGGATATTGTTTCTTCCAATCCTTATCTTCGAGGTAAGATTGTGGTGTCGAGACAAGAGAAGCTTCCAACCTTGGAGAGTGTTGGTTTTCGGCCAACCACAAAGTCGCCCCTCTCACTCGGAGGTCCGCAGACTCCATTGTATTTTCCTCTTAATTCTTGAAGTTATTTTATGTTCTTTTCTTGCCTTTTGGACAACCTATGTTCGGGTGATTGAATGCTGGTTATGTGCTAAAGAAGCCTTTTGGAGATTATTGATTGTAGAAAGTTATTTTCGGATTAGTGTTGAGGTGTTGAATCTGTAATTTTTGCTGGATTGTTGTTATCGCTGATTATAGTATCTGTTTGAGGCCCTTACAACGTTCATCTCTGTTTGAGATCTTCTAGTGATTTGTTCAAAATTAAGTCAGTGAGCTACCCTCCAAAAATGAGCTTCATTCGGTATATGTAGCTCAAGTTATTCTGTTTTGAATCTGTATTGGTAAATTTGTTCTGCTGGAAACAGATTTCGGGTTGATATTTGAAATTGATATATCTCCTCATCCAGAATGGTTTTTGGGTTGGATTTATGACACGACTTTCCTAAGTATATTAAGTTTATGTCCTCCAAAGTACAGCTCTAGTTCATGTGTATATTTGGAGCTTGATTCATCTCATTGCTGCTGGTTCGAGTATTGTTAATTTTTCCGGAACAGATTTCTCTAAGGCTCTCCATTGTTTCTTGGAGCCTATCATTTGGTATCAGAGCCAGGTTCACGTTTTCTTGCTGTATTATTGTGATTTAAGAGGGTTATTTTGAGTACTAAAAGTGGGGCTCACTATCACAACCCTAGAGAGATGAGAAATAATTCAAGTGCACCACCACCCGAGCGAACTCATGAGCAAACCGAGCCTACTAAGCGGGAGTTATTTGACATGATTCTTATGCTTCAAGAAAGTCTAGAGAAACATTCTAGTAGGCATGTGAGGGGCCCTAGGACTCCTAAACCAAGGGAAAAATTCAACACATCAGTCGAGTCAAGGGGTCGAAATAAAAACTTGAATGATTGGGGTGGGAGAGAAAGTGTTATGGAAGGGCTTCTGAATTCGAGAAGAAGATCTCATGAAAAAGATGATTTGAAGCATATGTATCTATCCATCCCTCCATTTAGGGGATTGAACAATGATATTGCATGTGTGGATTGTTGGAAGAAGTTGAAAGCATATTTGATGGTCACGAATTTTCGTATAAAGGTAAAGTGAAACTAGCCTCCTCGTCATTTGTTGGTTATGCTAAATCTTGGTGCAATAACTTAAAAGCTCAGCGTCAAATTGATGGGGAAGATGATCTTATTACTTGGAAGATGATGAAAAGGTTTATAAGAAAAAGATTCGATACATCTCGGCTAAATGCTAGAGACATCCGATGTTCCGAGTGCCTTGAAATTGGGCACAATGCTTCAAAATGCCCAAATCAAAAAGATATTATTATAAAGGAATTTTTGATTGATGAGAGAAGCCAAGTTGACTCCTTGGCAACCACTAATGAAGAAGATAACTTGGTAGTAGAGACTATTCATGCTCCCGAAGGGCCACTATTCGTGATGAATACTCAAATGGTTGAAGAAAATTGTTTCCGGGTAGTTGAGAAAGAGTGTTTACAAGTTGAAATTCACAAGGATGAACATATAGAGAATAGAGATGGTTTACTGGCAACAACTAAGAAGGAAGAAACTCCTCCTCAAAGGGAAATGCTCATGGCCTTTGAGGAAACACTCGTGGAAGATGAAAAGTCTTCAATTTTGCCTAACCGAAGTGATTTATGCAAAATGGAAGAAACTTGCATAGCGGAGCATGGAGATATATTCTTTGCAGCAACCATTGAAGGAGAAAATGATTTTAAAGAGTTAGCTTCAAGATGAATTTTTTTTCTTGACCATAGAAAGACCTCTCATCATTGAATATCGAGAAGAGAAAACTCATAGCGAGTTGACTAGTTATTATGTATGTTGCGGCATAGACAAAGTCAATTTTTTATTCACAAATGGAAGGAGATTTGACATGGATGCTTACATGCCTATGGATATAGTTTGGGGCTTTGGTGCATTACCACCTTCGATTCTTTATTTGCTTGTCTAAAATAGTGGAGAATCAAGCAAACTATCTAAAACTCGTTGCTCGAGATATCCCCCACTAAACACTTTGATTACTTGATTCTTTAAAATAGGATGGTTTAGAAATATTTTGTTATTGAAATTGTTCTAGACAACTGGGATGGAAATTTTGTGGATTCGGTATTACTAATTCAAATTATTTTGTCTAAGCATAATATTGTTTTTGGACTTCTTCTACTTTGTTGGACTGGACATATTATTAATGGTGACTCTGTTGGTTATTTCGTATCTTTTGGCATTTCAAATATGATGAGAATCTTAAGTATGCCTAAAGACAGCTTAGAGCACTGTTATGTTGTTGTTTTGAGAAATTTGGATATGCTGACTGGGATTGATGGTAGAATTGTTTATGTGTGGGATGAATCCGAATATTGCTCTGCTGTGGATATGTCGATAAATTTTCTAGATGTTCTGGTTGGGGTTAATGGTGACTCTGTTTTATTGCTGCCCTATGAAGATGTGTTGATGAGCAATCTGGATGTTTTGTTTGAAAATTATTGTGACCCTATTTTTCTATCCCCGCATGATCTTGTTCTTGTTAGTTATACATCCACTCTCATGGAGCATGCGCACCAAGAAAGGTACATGCCATTAGTTTCCTTACTTCCATGGTTCTTTAAAATTGGGTGGATGGAAAATTCCTGTATTATTGGTGATGATTTTGAATTTTGGATAGAAGGTTTTGATATTGGAGTTGAGAAAATAAATTCAAAGATTGAAGATTATTGTGATTCAACATTGCTACAACTACTAGACTCGAATGTCGCCTTTTGCGAACTCACAATTCTTCTCCTATCTTTGGCAAGACGGTTTGCAAGTTCCTTTAAGAAGAAATTGCCTCAAGGTGGAAACAAAATTTTTCCATTTGATCCAGTTGGAAGGCATGCAAAGAAGATAATGATGAATACTCCCTGGATTTGAGGGCAAATCCTTTTCAACCCCGGGAGTATGATGTGCCCCAAGTTCCTATCGCCTGAGCCGTGCCCGGGGCACCTTTATTTCTAACTTTTTATTTGTTTTGTAGGTGTTTAATTTTCTATCCAATTTGGAGGAAAGCTTTATTCAATGTCACAGAGAGGATTTGGTGTATTTGGACTAGTGGATATCATGCAATCATAGAAGAAAATTAGGAGCTGTCCAAATTCGTCTAGAATCTGAGCAGCAGATGATCAAGAGCTATTTTGACAACCGAGACGGATTCGTTTCAACTTTAGTCCTTCATATCAAATGCAGCCAATATACAGAGCTTTCCAAGGACATATTGGGCATTTTATTTGGGTTTGGTTTACTATATCTAATATCCCTTTTTCAAAGACTGATTTTCAAAATCGTATTTATTATTTTGTTATTGTTAAAGGGCTGTTTAGGTCATTTTCTAATTAGGGTTATTTTAGTCTTTTTTTTTCCTTTAGTGTATGAACTCTTAGGGTTTTAAAAAGCCCTCTTTGCTGCAAATGAAACCAGTTTTGAATTGAAGTCAATTTTAGTGTTTTGGAAAACACCTAGCCGCGGCCTCCCCCCTTCCCCTTAGCGCCGATTTCATCCATCACCCAAGCAAGGCATCTCTTGAAGCTTTTCAACCTTGCAAGCATTGGGATATTGTTTCTTCCAATCCTTATCTTCGAGGTAAGATTGTGGTGTGGAGACAAGAGAAGCTTTCAACCTTGGAGAGTGTTGGTTTTCGGCCAACCCCAAAGTCGCCCCTCTCACTAGGAGGTCCGTGGACTCCATTGTATTTTCCTCTTAATTCTTGAAGTTATTTTATGTTCTTTTCTTGCTGTTTGGACAACCTATGTTCGGGTGATTGAATGCTGGTTATGTGCTGAAGAAGCCTTTTGGAGATTATTGATTGTAGAAGGTTATTTTCGGATTAGTGTTGAGGTGTTGAATCTGTAATTTTTGCTGGATTGTTGTTATCGCTGATTATAGTATCTGTTTGAGGCCCTTACGACATTCATCTCTATTTGAGGTCTTCTAGTGATTTGTTCAAAATTAAGTCAGTGAGCTACCCTCCAAAAATGAGCTTCATTTGGTATATGTAGCTCAAGTTATTCTGTTTTGAATCTGTATTGGTAAATCTGTTCTGCTGGAAACAGATTTCGGGTTGATATTTGAAATTGATATATCTCCTCATCCAGAGTGGTTTTTGGGTTGGATTTATGATACAACTTTCCTGGGTATATTAAGTTTATGTCCTCCAAAGTACAGCTCTAGTTCATGTGTATATTTGGAGCTTGATTCATCTCATTGCCGCTGGTTCGAGTATTGTTAATTTTTCCAGAACAGATTTCTCTAAGGCTCTCCATTGTTTCTTGGAGCCTATCACGCGAACTAGGGGTCGCGTCTGAAAATGCATAGCACGTCGTTCTTGAGTTTTGGGATGATGCCGGACAAGGGCTTCGAGTCCAAATCCCTTTCTTCAGCTCAACTTTTTGGATGGGACCAGATGTAACATCCCGATATTTTAAGATGAATAATTATCAGGATATTACCAAGGCGTTGGAGCGTTAAGCTTTTGAGTAAATTATGTAATGTTTGTCCTCGTATACGTGTTTAGGAATTAACACAGAACACACGCACACTACTTGTGGGTAGGGCCTCCACTGGTCACGACTCTACCCAACCCTTACTTGTTGAAGAAATTCTTCACGGACAGCAATCGGCAGCAACCAAGCACAATCCTTTTGTTCCCTAGCTTCCAGAACTTCACTATCACTCACGAATCACTTTGAAGAAAACACACGAACTCACAATTCCACTGGAAGGTTTCTCTCTCTCGCAGGAAGACTGAAATTGCATAGAGTTACAGGAAAGAATGGCTTAAATCATAAAGCCTTACCTAGGTTCGACATATGTACACCAAACGGAGAGAGAGAGCCTGCGTCGATGTGGAGAAGGCGTGGTCCAGGCTTGGGGGTTCGTCTCCATTGTCGACTCAGTGCGTTTTAAATGACAAAATGACAAACGCTTTGTCATTTAAAACCTATTTTATTCGCAGCTCTGGGTGATTTCAAACAAGAGGTGTAAAAGCCGTGAAATTTTTAAATAAGAAATTCTACGTGTAAATTTTTCGCGTTGAAAATCGGTCATGGCGTTGAAAAAGTTGACCGAATTGTCATGTAGCGGCCACGTACGCAAATTTGGTCTATTAGTCAAAGTCGGCGAAATTGGAATTTTTCGAACAAAGAATTCAATTAAGGAACGAAATTGGATAGTTAAATTGGAACTATAGTATTGTTAGATGATATTAAGATTAAATTGAGAGTTTGAATAGGCTATGTGATATATAATGTGTATAATTAATGTATATACATTTATTTTGAATTGGGAAGAGAAATTAGGGAATTATTGGATAAAGGAAATAAATAAGTTGGAATAAGTGAAATATGAGTATGAAATGATAAAAAAATGAAGAGTGAGAATTTGGGGGGAAAAATCCCGCCAAATATTTTTAGAGCAACAAAGTTCAGGGTTTAAGTTGTGAAAAAAATAAAAAAATAAAAAAATAAAAGAATGAAACATAACCCTGATTTCGAAAATATAGAAAAACCAGTTTTGCTTGAGGTGCACTTAGTATAGCTATACTTTACTGAGTTCGTCACTCATCCCAAACGACTCCTCCCCCAAAACTTCAGGTAAAGGCAAGAGCAACTGATGATTAGGAGCTGAAGTGTTCTGTTATTTACATTTGAGCGATTTATCGTTACTTGGTGAGGATATTTACATTTGATCTGTAAACCTTAAACACAGTTGGTTTTGAATTTGTTGCACAGTACTTGGATGTCCATTTTAATTTATGCACCGTTATTTTCTCGTGATCCCTACTCGGACCTAGACCCATATCATCTTGGGCCGAATCAAATATTTATAAGTCTTCCGCTAAAACACACGCCTTGGGCTGGGTGATCAGGTTCTCTACGAGGATCGGGTCGCCTGACCCGGCGGTTCTGTTAAGCCCGTCTTCGAGTCGTGACAAGAGGAGTCGTCCTTGCCTCATCCGCGTGCGTTCGAAATCCCCATTCTTCTGACAAAGTCACATTTTCAGACGAAGGAAGGTGTCCTTGCCTTCGTCCACGTTCGTCCAAATCTGTCCAACAATTGGACAAATTCAAAGCCTCATCTTCCGCGCTTGTCCAGTGTAACGACCCAGATTTTTCATAAATTCTGAAAATGCGTAAAAATTTGAAATTTCTTTTTCATACGAATCAAAATGCGCAAACCCAAATCGCTACTAACTTTTTCTTAAAACTCGGCGTAAAATCAACTTATTAAATATGCGGAAACATAAATACTGTAATAAATCATCTTTTAAAGTCATGCGGAAGCGTTAAAATCAACCTTTGTAAATCATAGCGGAAATATAAGAATTCTTTCGAAATAAATACTAAACAATTCTAAACCATTAAGTCATTTCAACCTTTACTTCGTTGATTCACAGCCGTTTACTTTTCTTTGTCTTTGCCTTGCCAACCCGAATCTCATGTGTGCGAAATCATCCATCCCTACTTCGTTACGTGTTCATCATCTTCGTCTTATCTGTTCATTATTTACCTACACCACAATTAAAGACGTGAGCTTTCGCCCAGTAAGAATATTGGGGGAAAATCAATTATGCATCTCTCTTTAGTTTCGCTTGGAATGGGGGCCACCCAAACCAATTCTTTCATTACATTCGTTCTTTACTCGCATCCCGAGTTTGAAGATTGGAGGGTTTTTAGGGGATGAAATCCGCCCTCCAACTTCTTTTTTCGGTTCCTTTTCCAGCATGTCTCACCTTCGAGGTTCCTCCTCTTTCGGACGTATCCCGCCTTCAGAGTTTCTACCCTTCCGACGTATCCCATCGGAGGGTTTCTTCGGTGGGGGCGTATCTCACTCCTCCCGAACATTCTTCTCTTAGCATTCGTCCCCTTATTAGCGTATCTTGCCCCTAAGGGTCTTCCTCTTTTGGCGTATCCCGCCTTCAAAGTTGCTGCCCTTCCGACGTAACCCGACGGAGGGCCTTCACGGTGATGGCGTATCCCGCTCATCCCGGACATTCGTTTTTTAGCATTTTTCCTCACTCATGCATGTGGGTACCATTCCTTGAAGTACTCCCTATTGGATTTCTATTGACAAGATCATATACATTATAACATACGGAGATTGAAATACACATTGAAATAAATATATAATTGAACTTGTGCATATAAAGAATTGCAATAACTGAATTGACATCGAATTGTAATAGCTAACGAACACAATAAGACAGTAAAGTAATGTACGACACATATCACTAACATGCTCATCGAAAAATAAACATAAAAACATGCTTGAATTGATTTTCATGACATGCTCAACTAATTCAATATACTAATTACCAAACGTGCTCATTGAACTAAGCTAATGCTATATTTAGTCCATACTATAATTTCATGCTCTTAACATATAAATAAGAGTTTGTTAGATTACATTGAACTAAAACTAGAGAGTTCCTATCCAGAACTAAGAAATACGTTACTCATTCACAATCCATATTAAAGAAAACAATAAAAATCCTTAAAACCCTCGTTTATTTTCGTTCGTTCAAATCACATCATAGCAGCTTTCATTTTTTACGTTCGTTCATTCTCATCATACATTTCTTTTTCATTTCATCATTCATAGAAATCTGTAAAGAGTTCATTCGTAATTTTCTCTTTTCTTCTTTAGCTCAATTCACTTTCTTTTTCACAGTATCAAAAAGGAACTTAATATTCATACTAATAAGGTAATAATAAGAATAATCGACTTCAAACACGAAACAACTCACACACACTTTACTTGGGTGTCGGGCCTCCTCTGGCCAAGACAACCCAAATCCTTACCTTAATTCTTCAATGCAAGGCTGGCGTTGCATTCTTATCCTCTTCCTTTTTCTAACACATTCACAATCAACACATTTCCTTATCAATATGCATAACACTATCCAAATATAGCATTGCCATATATTTCAATATCCATAGTCCCTATTTAACATATTTGAAATCCGACAAGATTGCACTTTCAACTTCCATGACTGTCCAACAACATATTAACAACTTAAACTTCATAATCCAACAGTTAACCAAAGGAGATACATAACAACTAATCCAAATAAGTTAACGGTTCCCTTAATGTCCATCCAACAGACTATTTTAAACCACAGTAACATTCAAAAGTTCTATCACTCAAGACGGAGTCCAAAATGGGAGTCAATTAATGACTTAAAGCCACGGTAAGAAACAAGGAACCGTAACAAAACAAACAGACGCACAACCAATATGTAGAATCCATTATCGAGATCCAACAAACACAACATCGAACTTATCAGTGCATAACAGAGAAAACAGGGCATTATCACACTATGTTATGTTAAGCATGAACTAGCTATGAGTTATTTCATTAACGATGATTCTGTTATGGTGGATGTATTCTTATTGCCTTACTTACTGTCACGATAGACTTGATAGATGCTAGTGATATATATTGTCCTGCTATTACTATTGTTTAAATCTCCCTGTGTTAACTAAAAGTTGTCGTTTCTTAATCTGAGCATGTGTAGTTAACTAAATTAATATTCTGTAATGATGAACTAAGTTGTTAGCTCAGTTGAAATTATATCATTAAACCATGTTTTATTTCCGAATGTAAACTAGCGCTAGTCCACTTGCTTAGAATCGATTTATTCCATTAATTCTTAGTTATTTACTAAGCATGTTTCCAACTAATTGTCGATTCCACGTCTATTTAATATTGTTAAGCATGCCCAATCAGTTTGAGAGCTAGTTGCCATTTAACGCTTAATTTCAGTTTAATAGCATGCTCACTTTACCGTTTCCTTTATTGTACATTATGTAAATTCAGGCATGTTATTCGTTATTTTAATTCATTTCGATATTTGTTCTTTTACGCCTTTAATTATTGTTATTCATTGATACTCACTGTTTAATTATTGTATTTTTATATTGTATCAACATGCATCATGATAATAGAAACAAGTAGGAAGTATCACTTCCAGGGTGAGTACTCATATGCATATGCACGGAAAACTAATAAGTGAAATGAATGAAAACAAAAGAACATGGAGAGTTAGGGGACAAATGGGTAGTTCGGATCTAATCTGGTAGCTAGACGTACACTCGTCCCTTGTCGGGAACAAAACTAGCTACACACAGGAGATTAGAAGCTGACCAAGACTATTCCCTCACACATGGACTCCTCTAATCTCCCACTCGACGTACGAGTTATGAAAGAAAGAAAGAAAGAATGAATGAATGACGAAAGTAAAGAAAAGATTGGTTTGGGGCGGTACCCACTCTAAAAAGAACTAAAGAGAGGCATAAAGCATACTGCATAATCCCACTCTTTACTGGGCTTTTGGGCTCACATTTTACTTGTGGTGTAGGAAATGAGATGATAATGCCAAGAGCAGAGGAGGATGCATTTCCCGTTGAACCTGTAGATTATTCGGACGAATCGCGACCTGAGTAGGATTATGGCTCCAAGGATAAAGGAAAGAAATTTCTATTTTGAATTGGTTTGATAAAGGACATTGTTTTGTAAAATATTAACTCTTATCCTAACCTTCATACCATATTTTGAATATTAGTTATATTTTCGCTTTTAACTCTGAACTTTATCTAACGCATTTAACGTTTTTGCTCCACTCTGATTTACTAATGCTTTTTAGATTTCCACGCTAAACTAAAGTTTTTCATTTGCCCATTTTAAGTAAATAAAAAAAAATTTTACACAGAAATTTAAAGAGAAAAGTTAAGTTAAGAAAGTACGTTTTGACGCGAGGCGTCACAATCATAGTTCATCACGAGGTAAACGATAGTAAATTCATCATAATGGCCAAGTTCACCCAACATCGGTTTGGGTCACCATCATGATTCGGTTTGCCAGAATCATAGTTCATCGCGGTTAATCACGATTCATCACAATTCATCATAGTTCTATAAGAAAGTAAGAGTAAAGAAAGAAAAGGAAAACAAAAACAGAAACAAAAAATGAAAACAGATTTCAAAGCTGCATAGCATGTTTACGTTTATTTTTATATCACTTACTGAGCATTAGGTTCATTAGTTTAAGTCTTGTAGATGTAGGTATGTAAGGAAACAGGTTAAGGAGCAGTTGATTAAGGATTTGCACGCGCGGATCTTGTGATTGGCTAGGCTAAATGATTTAAGAAAAAAAGGGAACATAAAAGGTTTTGTAAAGAAACGGGTAAAAGGTTTTGTAAAGAAATGGTTAAAATGTTTTGTAAAAGTTTTAATGAATGTTTTAACAAGTAAAGGTTCAATTATTGTATTTCTAAAATGCTTTGTTTATTCATTTAGTTTTCCGTTGCGTTTTGTAAAATATTTTAAGAAAAGGATTTTTATTATTGTCTTTAAATGAATTTAAAAACGAAAAGTCTTCCGTTGTTTTCATAAAAGAAAAGTTATAAATTTTACACGTTTTCAAATGAAAAAAAAATTGGGTCGCTACATCCACAATCCCCATAAACCTAACACTTCATGTACGTTGCCATATGTAAAGTAGAGCATGTGGAGAAATCTCAGAAAACATACGTCTCAGGATACACGTTTCTCATTTTAGCCCGGCGAAGAAATGCCTTAACCCAAAAAACCAATGGGCCGGTCCATCACTTGATCGACTGCTCCCACGTAACCGAAATTCTCCCACGTAGAATCCATTTCTTCAACTTACCGGTCAATCACTCGATCGTCCAATCCAACGCATTTCACCGTTCAGCCATTTTCTAGGTCGAGCATAAACGCAGCCTTCGCTTCACCGCTTCTGCCCTGCTTTTCTCTCTCCATTTGTCTTCAATTCTTTTTATTTTGAATCCTACTCATTTCTTCTATTTAATTAATTCCTTTAACATATACCTTATTCATTTTAATTTACTTCCACTTAATCTTTTAAACATATACTTAATTATATGTATCACACACCATTTAACTTATTCCCAAATATTAATATTATTTAATTAGGCTTAATATAACCCGAATTCGAGGTATTACATGGAGTATTTTGTGAGTTTGGTTCTAAAATTATTTGGGGATTGAATATGTGTTCGGATATTTTTGGATTCATATATTTTTTGGAAAAATTCTGAAATTTTTTAGGGAGATGTGTTCACTAAAGTTTGATTTCCTTTTGTTGAATCAAAATTTGAGGTTTTGGTAGTTGAAGATGCGAGATGTTCCCGCACAGATGGATTTAGACAATGCATTGTTAAGGCTCGATAAAATGCTCACATCTTGGAGTGAAGATGAGAAACTTCAAAAGGATTAAAAAAACTCTATCTTTGATACATCTGTATTTATCAAATCAAATTTTGCAAGATGTTTTGAATGAGAAATCTGCTGATAAGTTATGGTTCAAATTGGAACAATTGTGTAAGAGGAAAACCTTGACTAGCAAGTTGTTTTTGAATCAACGACTTTATTCTCATAAGTTGATAGAAGGAGATTCTATTAAATAACCCTTAACTGCATTCAAGGAGTTAGTTTCATATTTGGAGACTATGGGATGCAAGTTCTATGACGAGGATTTAGGGTTGATTCTACTATGCTCGTTACCTGCTTTATATAGTGCTTTCAGAGATACGATCTTACATAGTAGAGAAAGTCTAACTCTGGAAGAAGTTTATGGTGTTTTGTTATCAAAGGAAAAGATAAAGCAGATTGTTGTTGGATTTGAGTCTCGAGGTAAGGGATTTGTCGTTTGGGTAAGAACAAGAGAGTCAAATAACAAAGATAGTGATAATGTTGAGAGTTTGAAGAGCAGATTTAAGTCAAGAAACCATTATAGAACTTGTTACTTTTGTCATAAAAAGGGACACATTAAATTTGAGTGTTGTAAATTGCAAAATGAAATTAAGAGATCTGCTGAGAAGGAAAACAACTGATGAAATTCGGTGAATTTGTTATCGCAGAAGAAGAAGACTATAGTGATAGAGATCTTCTAGTTGTGTTGAAGGGAAACTCAAAGCTAAACACGGATTGGATTCTAGATTTAGCTTGTTTGTTTCATGTGTTTCAACTAAAAGTCGTTTTTAACAAATGAGACCGTTTGAGATGGTGTTATGTTAATGGTAAATAACACACCTTGCAAGATAGCTAGTACTATTACCATCAAATTAGAATGCTTGATGGAGTTGTCAAGATACTTGGTAATGTGCGAAGTTTCCAATTTAAAGAAGAATATGATCTCGTTGAGTACTCTATATTCGAAAGGTTACAAGTTTAGCACTGCAGGTGGAGCTATGAAGATCAGTAGGGGTGCTCTCATTATGTTAAAGGGACACAAAAGGTTTGAAACTTGTATGTGTTACAGGGTTCTACAATGACGAGTAATAAGGCTGCAAAGTTTGTGAATTCACCTTCTAAAAGATTTTTTGAGAAAACTCAGAAGAAGCCAAATTCTTAGGTGAAGTTCAAGTTGAGATCTAAATCTGCATCAGAGCCTATATCTCAACTTATTATAGATGTTTAGGGCGGTGCAGTCACCACATCGTCACAAGTTTCAGTTTTACATCAGAGTGGTATTGTCAAAGATAGAACCAAGAGGAAAGGTAAAACACCATGGAAATATAGTTAAACTACTTCAGTGGGTTATGCATTAAGTGTGTTTGAGGGTATTGATTCCAGTGGGGAGTCATCAACATATTCAAGTGCAGTTTGTTGTGACAACTCTTATAATTCGGTGGTACCATGAAGGAGATGTGATTTTTTCCTGAGTGTGTCTCTCAAGTTTATGTAGGGCTTACACTTGATCGGTATCAATTATTGAGTTGGCTCTATGGGGTCCTTTGTGGAAGAGAATGTTATTTTTCATTGGAGTTTTGTATATTTGTTTGCGTTGCACTGGAATTTCTTTGAAGATGGATATTGGCAAAGTTTAGTGTTCTGAATTCATTTTGGGCTAGACCGAGAAGCATGCATTTGATCTTTCATGTGGAATTTGTGTCAAGGTGGAGATTGTTAGAGTTCAGTGTGACCCGAATTCTAGTTGGGTCGGGTCTGGCCTGTATCCAATATTAGGGTTTTCTATTTACTCTATATATTGATGCTTGAGTCGCAAAACTCATTGTACATTGATTTCATATTACAGAATTTCTCCTCTACCCGTGGTTTTCTCCCATACGGGTTTTTTACGTAAATCTTGGTGTCTCTATTTTCGCAGGTTTTTTTCATTTCACATTCGATTCTCAATAGTTACTTTGAGTAATTATTCCTCCTTAAACCCCTACAAAATAAGCACTCAAATTATAGTTAGTAAACCCCATCAGTCAATAATTAATCGTAAGCTCCATTAGCATATCATCGTCTCTCAGTTGAAGATGATTTGCCATCAAATCCAAATACTCTTTACTTTGATCATCATTATAACCATCTAAAAACCTTGCAAATAGTGCTTTTTTAATTAAATTGGAACATTACTTTATAGGCTTCCTTTTAGGTTTTAGCAATCTTTTTTTCCCTTCAATCTCCCTTTATAACCTCTTCAATACTAGTGATTTTGGTTCATCCATCACTTTCTTCCCAAGGCTTGTCATATTTTCCTTTTGTTTCTAAGAGTTGGAAGATGAGTTGGCAAACTCTAACTTTATCATAAGGGTTTGCAATTGAACATTTCTTCATTATCTTCTTCTCTCTCTTGGGTTGTTATAGATTCTGAATCCATCATGAGAAGTGGCCCCTCATGAGCTTAAATAATCTCTTCTTCAAATCGCTTCTCTTCCTTCAAGGGTTGTTCTTCAACTATCCATTCAATTTCCGCATCAAACGGAGCAGCCTTGATGTTTGTTAAGTTTTGCTCATGATAATGTATACCGCCATGTCCAAAACCAAAACATTTGGAGCATCTAATGTTGATATCAATCAATTTTAAATATTTTAATGATATCTTCTTCTTTGGGGGACTAAGAAAAAGAAAAGGAGAAATGGAGCCAGTGAGTGGCAACTAGTTCAGCGGTGCTGTCAAAAAACTGCATTTTATGTGTTATCAAAGCCACTTGTCCTTTCTCCTTTCCAAGCTAGGGCCTCTTTTGTTAGATACATCCTCCTCACAATCAGTAGATGGAGACATAGACATAACCAAATTATAATGATTTGAACTATCCAAAAATCTATTCACACCCAAGTACTTCAATTGCATATGCTTCTTATAGTTTCCAAACCATGTCTCCTCATGTTCTCAAAGTTTGAGGCACACAAAATTCTTGTGATCTGTAATTTGAAAAATGTTGGTACTTGCTCAACAAATTAACTAAATTTAGTTTGGGTAACACGACCATTGTTTGCACTGTCTTAATTAGTCATTGCACCCCTCATCGTTAGCATATCAATGTGTTATCAAAACAAGAATAAAGTCCTCAACTTTAGCCGAAAATTCACAAGATGAAATATTCATAGAATTGAAAATCAAACACATGAATTCCAACAGTAATAACCTGAGATTCTAATACCAAATAATGTGCTAAAAGAAAGATCTCATAATAAATGAAGAGCCAAAAATCCCAATGATTGCCACAAATTAGATACTCTCTCTAATTTGGTTGAATCCAAAATAATCAAAATTTATTGATAAGGTTGTAAAAACAACGTGTATTGACAAATTCAAACCTCAACAAGAATGACACAAGTACTTCTATACAAAAATCAGCATACCAAACAACCGGAAAATATAATTTCAATCAACAATACCAATACTAATTTAGACAAATACAAGGATCAATAAACCTTCTATATATCATCAATTCATATCCAAAAAACACCAAAATATTGAAAAAATAAATAAAGTTTTTCAATAGGTTTTTTAAGGAGAAATAACCACATCACAAAAAAGCGAAAGAAAAAAAAAAAAGGATAGAGTCACCACGAGTTGAAGGTTCCTTCACGATTTTCTAAAAGGATTGGAGAAATGAAGTTTCAATGAATCATCCGCTTATGAGGTGTGACTAAAGGATGGAAAGGAAGTATTGAAGATCATGTTATCAAAAAAGGAAGCACAAACAAGACCAATAACGAAGAAAAAATTGGTGGACAACTAAATTTTGTGAATGGGGCTAGAGTTCCTCCTTCCCAACCCTATATCATAAGATCACTAATGATACTTTTATAAATGAGTGTCAATGACAAAATATGTCTTTTATTTTTAATTAAAAAGAAAAAAGGAAAATGGCATTAGGTAAAAATAGAAACAAAAGTCATTTTTGCAAAGCAATTTTGATCCGTCCAATGATGTCCAAATTTTTTATTTAGTCCATTATAGAAAGCTTAGAATGTCAGCTTCAATTATTAGTCTGAATTTCAAAAATGGTAGAAAGTTTCTTAAGTCTTCAAAATTTGCGTTTAATCTTCGACTTTATGCTTGATCTTGAAAAATTCTATAATATTTTTGGATACTATATGAATGTTATTCATTACTTTTAGTACTTTTTCTGTTAGACTTAATTCTGCAAACTAAATTTCATAAAACCCAAAATTTTATGCATTGCGTTAGAATTGCCAAGAAGAGATAGATGCAGAACATACTTGAATTCATGAAATTGCCTTTGTCATTAGTTCTCATACACCGTTGTTGAGTTAGAGATTAATGACTTTGATCTTCTAAGTTAGAATGGTCTTTCTCTAGAGAGATCCTTTACTTACTCTATGTGTTCTCTTAGTGGACTAAAGGCCAAGAGAATGGAAGATAACTTATTGTTTAATAATAACTCTGGAAAAAAAATTTTTATAGTGTAACGACCTAATTTTCCTTTTCTTTTAAAACTTGTAATTTGAAAACATTTTTCTTTTATAAATACAACGGAAGACTTTTATTAGTAAAACAAAAAAGTTTTTTCCTTTTTACTGTTATTTATGTTTTCTCTTTGGTATTCAACTCAAACCTCAATCAATGGAGAACCAATCTACCCAAAGCCTCTAACCATGGGGATCAGGTCTACCAAGTCTCTATTCATGAGTTTGAGTTCAATATCAAAGCCTTAAATGTTTACCATTGGAATACAACTCAACCATTGAGGGACCCCTCATGTATTTGTTCCCAGGATCAGACAGCAATGCACTATGATCCTCAAGATCAGACAGCAAGGCAGTATGATACTCAAGACCTGACAGCAATGCACCATGATCCTCAAGATCAAATAGCAAGGCACTATGATCCTGGAACATGTCTCAACCATTGGGGGACCAATCCACCCAAAGCCTCAACATATACTTTAGGTTTTTAATTTCCTTTATCTTTTCTTTCTTTAAAACCTTATGCATGATAAATCATTTTCCTAACATTTTAAAAATTATGATGCATGAATGCATATGAATGCACACAATTCTATATCATCAGTATAATCTTCAAAGCATGATCAATATCAAAATCCTATGATCCTCAAGACATAATCAATATCACAACCTTACTTAAAGAACTGCAAATCTAATAAATACATCATTAAAACAACAAGCAAGCACACAACAATACTAAAATGTGATGCATTTTAGTATACTAACTCAGTAGGGGAATCTATACTAAATGCGATGCATGCTAAAACAATTTTCTTAATATTTTGAAAACCATTTTTATGCTTCTTATTTACCGTACATGGATTTTAATAATTTAAAACCTCTTTATCATTTTAACAGACTGGTTCATGGCTCTCGATGTGGCTTTATTCAAAAACTCGTTGTATACATAGATAGCTATAATCGCAAAATATGTCAACATCGTTTACCGTATGAAAGCGTCATTAGTGAAAAGGGATGGCCACGCAAGGACTCATTCGTCACTCATCGTAGAAAGTGGTATCATCGCTCAGATGTGTCGACGGGCCCTAGCTAGCACCAATACGATCTGAAGATCTAGCGCATTACCCGAGTTGCCGGCGCGTAATCTTTATGACAACAAAACTCGCGTAACCGCTCAGATGTGCCGACGGGCCATAGCTAGCACCGATACTATTCAAATATCCAGGGCATTACCCGAGTTTCTATAGAGAAACCTCAGCGACAACACAACTCGCGTAATCGCCCGGATGTGCCGATGGGCCTTAGCTAGTGCCGATACAATTCAAATATCCAACGCATTACCCAAGTTGCCAGCGAGCAACCTCAGCGACGACACAACTCGGGTAATTGCCCAACACATGTAAAAAAAAAATAGCTATCTGCCAATAGCATCAGCTTATGAGGTAGGAAAGAATATCAGTGACGACAATCTGATGATCCAACACGTCACCAGGGTTGCTGGCGAGAAACCTCAGCGACGACACAACCTGTGGCATCCCGTCTTGTGAAGGCCCAGAAAGGCTCAGGTGTGGGTCCGACCCATATCAGGGGGCACAATCCCACATTGCTTGGGAGAGTAGAAAATGCATGGTATATAAGCATGAATCCCCTTCCTACCTAGTACAACGCGTTTTGGGCTAACTCCAAGAATAAACCCGTGCAGGCTTCAGCCTAAAACGGACAATATTGTACTGGGAGCACCAGGGGATGTTACAAATGGTATCAGAACGAAATCCCAATCGGAAGTGTGGCCGACGGGGACGTCGGGTTTCCTAGGGGGGAAGATTGTGGCATCCCGCCTTGTGAAGGCCAAGAAAGGCCCAGGTGTGGGTCCGACCCATATCAAGGGGGCACAATCCCACATCGCTTGGGAGAGTAGAAAATGCATGGTATATAAGCATAGAGCCCCTCCATACCTAGTACAACGCGTTTTGGGCTAACCCCAAGAACAAAGCCGTGCGGGCTCCGGCCCAAAGCGGACAATATTGTACTAGGAGCACCGGGGACCCGAGCTCTAGGTTTATAAGATTCTCTAGACTATCTGTATGCTCATCTACATCAGGAAAGATCATCGATCAGCAAGTAAGTATTTATTTTCAGAAATTATTATGTTTATATATATATATCTCTCTCTCTATTTCATAAAATTCGTTGTAAAAATTTTAGTTTGAAAATCTAAATAATTTCAAAATATTCCCAAAGTAGAATTTAAGAATAAATCTTTGTGATGTAAACTTATGGCAAATCGTAGAGTAAACAATGCTGAGCGAGATGAGATCCTCGATCGAATGATGGATATGATCGAGAGGCAATCTAGGCAAATTGATCAAATCGTTCAAACTGTTAATGCCACAACCCAGGCTCAAGCCCAGGCCCAAGCCCAAGCACAAGCCTTAGCTCAAACTCAAGTTCAAACTCCAGCTCAAAATCCTATTAGGCCTCAACTAATGGACCTTGATTAGCAGAGGTTTCAAAAAATGGAGCCTCCAATTTTTGAAGGAAATTTGGCAGATATGGCTGCTGCGGAAGATTGGATAAGGACTATTGAGGAGATATTTAATCACGCAAAGATTACAGATGGAGAAAAAGTGTCTTGTGCATCATCTATGTTTCGACGTGAAGCGCGTTATTGGTGGGATTCTATGAAAGCGATGCATACTGTTGCCACCATGACATGGGAGAAATTCAAGGAATTATTCTATGAGAAATATTTTGCGGATACCATGAAAGATTCGAAGTTGGAGGAATTTATGGCTCTGAAACAGACCGGAAGTGTAATTGATTATGTGCACAAGTTTGATCAATTGTCACGTTTTGCAACACACATAGTCTCCGAAGAAGTGATGAAAGTGAAGCGCTTTATACAAGGATTGCGAGCTGAGATATTTAAGGATGTCAAGTTAGTTACTTCAAAAGACACTTCATTTGCAGTCGTAGTTGACAAAGCGCTGAATGCTGAGGTTGGAGAGCAGAAAATCAATAAAGCTCAGGAGTTCAGAAGGAGATTCAGTCAAGCCACACAAAGGACTAAGCCTCCCCTTCAACAATGGGCTGGAACTAAATGACCTTTCACTCATGGACCTGGTGAAGGAACTTCCAAATTTATTAAAAGGGAGCTAGTGAATCAGACAAAGGTGCCATCCACTATTCCTACCTGCCCTACCTGTAAGAAGGCTCATACCGGAGAATGTCAAGCAAAAGTTATGACTTGTTTCAAGTGCGGTCAAAATGTGCACTTCATCAGCAACTGCCCTATGAATATCAAAGAGCAAAACAGGAAAAATGCAAGGGTCTTCGCCATGACCAAGGAAGATGCAGAAGAGAACCCATCTGTTGTAACAGGTTCGCTTCTAATTTCTAGTACACCTTCTTATGTATTAATTGATTCTGGAGCAACACATTCTTTTATATCCCTTATACACTATAAGAAATTAGGGAAGATAGCAACATCTCTAGGATATAAGTTAGGGATAGCTACACCTTTTGGCACTGTAATGTCTGCTAACTCTATATTGCGAGGATGTAATGTTCTCATTGGAGATAAAGAATTCGAAGCCGACCTGATCGTGTTAGCAATGCAAGATTTCGATGTTATCCTCGGAATGGATTGGCTAGCCAAGCATTATGCCACCATCGATTGCCGCATGAAAATGGTGAAATTCATGCTACCTGGAGAAGAAGCAATCATATTCCAAGGCGACACGCAAAGCTCGAGAATTCCAGTGATATCAACATTACGAGCTCAAAAGTTATTAAGATCCGGATGTCTTGGATTCTTAGCAAGTGTTTTATGCACTCAAGCAAAAGAAGCAACAACCTTGGACAAAGTGTCGATAGTTCGCAACTTTCCAGATGTCTTTCCAGATGACTTAACTAGTTTGCCGCCAGCAAGAGATGTGGAATTCAGTATTGAGATTCTACCTGGAACAACCCCAATTTCTAAAGCCCCATATAGAATGGCCCCTACCGAATTAAAAGAGTTGAAAGTCCAGCTTGATGATTTATTGGAGAAGGGATTTATACAGCCAAGTTTTTCTCCATGGAGTGCACCAGTATTATTTGTGAAGAAGAAGGATGGATCTATGAGATTATGTATCGATTATCGGGAGCTTAACGAAGTCACCATAAAGAATAAGTATCCACTTCCGAGAATCGACGACTTATTCGACCAATTAAAAGGAGCTGCAGTTTTCTCTAAAATAGATCTTAGATTTGGCTATCAGCAATTAAGGATCAAAGAAGAGGATGTATCAAAGACAGCGTTTCGGACGAGATATGGTCACTACGAGTTTCAAGTAATGCCTTTCAGATTGAGTAATGCACCTGCATCATTTATGGACTTAATGAATCGGGTATTTAAAGCATTCCTTGATGATTTTGTGATCGTGTTCATCGACGACATCCTCATTTATTCAAAAAGTAAGGAAGCACACGAGGGACACCTGGAAGCAGTTTTATCGACTTTGAGACGCGAAAAGTTGTATGCGAAGTTCTCTAAATGCGAATTCTGGATGGAAGAAGTGGCTTTTCTTGGTCACGTTATTTCAAAGGAAGGTGTTTCTGTTGATTCTGGAAAGATTGAAGCAGTTAGCAAGTGGCCACAACCTAAGAATGTAGCTGAAGTACGAAGTTTCTTAGGCCTTGCTGGCTATTACCGAAGATTTGTAGAAGGATTTTCGAAGTTAGCCTCCCCACTTACCAAGTTAACTAAGAAGGGTGTCAAATACGTATGGAATGAAGAATGCGAGCAGAGCATCCAAGAATTGAAGAACAAATTGATTACAGCACCAATTCTTACTCTCCCGTCTGAAACTAGAAAATTTGTTGTTTATAGTAATGCCTCGAAACAAGGACTTAGATGTGTTTTTATGCAAGAAGGAAAAGTTATAGCTTATGCTTCAAGACAATTGAAGGAACATGAAAAGAACTATCCAACTCATGATTTGGAGCTTGCAGCTGTAATTCATGCTCTAAAAATTTGGAGGCACTATTTATATGGCGAACAATGTGAAATCTATACCGACCACAAGAGCTTGAAGTACTTTTTGACTCAAAAGTATTTGAATATGAGGAAGCGAAGATGGCTTGAATTAGTAAAGGATTATGACTGCGAGATAATCTACCACCCTGGAAAAGCCAATGTGGTAGCCGACGCACTAAGCAGAAAAGCCTTACCACATGTTTCATTTATGCAAACTGTTTCAAAGAGATTAACTGAAGAAATGCAGAAGTTCAACCTGGAAATTGTATTGCCTGGTTTACTTGAACAATTATCTGCAATGTCGCTACAACCAACATTGCTCGAGCAAATTAAGGAGAAGCAACGTGATGATGCTTTTATCAGGAGAATCAAAGATCGTTTGGAAGCTGGGGGGAAGTCTGCTTTCTCCATGTCTAATGATGGAATTGTCAAGTATAAAAAGAGGTGGTGCGTACCCAATGATCCCGATTTGAAGAAAGTTATATTAGATGAAGCACATTTAACCCTATATTCTGTACATCCTGGTGCAACCAAAATGTATAAAGATTTGAAACAACACTATTGGTGGCGCAGATTGAAATGGGATATAGCAAGATATGTGGAAAGATGTCTCATCTGTCAACAAGTCAAAGCGGAGCATCAGCGACTTGCTGGTAAATTGCAACCATTAACGATACCTCAATAGAAATGGGAGCATATAACAATGGATTTTGTTGTTGGCCTTCCAAAAACTGTTAAAGGACACAATTCTATTTGGGTGATCGTGGATCGACTTACCAAGTCTACACATTTTCTCGCTGTTAAGACAACATATAACATGGATCAATACGCACAGCTATATATGGATGAAATCATGAGATTACATGGTACGCCAATTTCTATAGTATCGGATCGAGATACTCGTTTTACGTCAAAGTTTTGGAGAAGTATGCAAAAAGCAATGGGCACTAAGTTAAACTTTAGTACAACTTTTCACCCTCAGACGGATGGACAGTCAGGAAGGACGATTCAAACGCTTGAAGATATGTTAAGAGCTTGTGCTATCGACTTCCAAGGGAACTGGAGTAAAAATTTACCGCTCGTAGAATTCGCATATAACAATAGTTATCATGCTTCGATTGGAATGGCGCCCTATGAAGCACTTTATGGCAGGAAGTGTAGATCTCCCGTGCATGGGGACGAAATTGAAGATGAAATACTCATTGGACCTGACATTTTAAGACAAACTGCAGAAAAAGTCGCTTTAATTCGCAAAAGGATCCTCACGGCTCAGAATAGACAGAAGAGTTACGCTGATCGAAGAAGGAGAAAATTAGAGTTCGTAGTTGGAGATCAGGTATTTTTGAAGGTTTCACCGATGCGAGGTGTGATGCGATTTGGAAGGAAAGGAAAGCTCAGCCCAAGATTCGTTGACCCATTTGCAATTTCAGAAAGGATTGGAGAAGTTGCGTATCAGTTGGAGCTACCTCAATCATTCAAGCATGTACACAATGTATTTCACATCTCAATGCTGAAGAAGTATGTCCCAGATCCCACGCATATTCTACCCAAGGTACCTTCCGATGTAGTTATCAATTCCAACTTGACTTATGAAGAAAGGCAAATTCAGATTCTAGATGTTGAGGAAAGAGAATTGAGGAACAAGAAGGTTTCGCTTGTAAGAGTACTACGGAAGAATCGGAACGTTGAAGATGCAACTTGGGAAAAAGAAGATGAAATGAGAAAGCTCTACCCTGAACTTTTTATGTAATAGTTAAATTTCGAGGACGAAATTTCTTGTAAGGAGGAAGGATTGTAACGTATCAATGAAAATTTCCCCAATTTGCAGCATAATTTCAAATTCAAAACCCTAATTGATTTCGTTTCCAATTATGATACGCGGGATTAACAATCAATTAGGAAACTTTTCAAAAAAACAAATCAATTTCAATAACGAATCCCCTAAACCAGCTCAACCAGAACCCTAATAGAATTAATTTCCATTTCAACTACGCGGTTTCAACCTTAGAATTAATTCTTTTCCAAACATACCACGTAGGGTGAGGAGCTACAAGGAAACTAGGAAGAGTTTCCTTCCCCGACGCTGAATCTGGACCCTTTGAAGGGCAGGTTCGAAGCGTTGCTTCAATGGAAAGAATGGCGAGACTCCCCTATAAATAGAGGGTCTCACCGAGGGAGGAAATCACACCAACTCAAAGAGAAATCTCGAACTCTCAAAGAAAACTCACCTCTGGCCTCGAAGAATCCTTCCCAAAGAAGCTCCTTTCCAGCCGAACTTCCCTTTCGCGACGATCTCCTCCCTCAACAACTGGCGACGACGAACACCCAACGGCAAGAGAAGCTCTCGGCACTGAACAGAGAAGGACTCTCTGTTTGAGGAAGACGAAGGACGAAGGAGGAAGAAGGAGAAGAAGACTCGGGTGTTTAATGAAGTCTGTCCGAACCGATCCAATCCGACCCGAAACGATCCAACTTGATCCAACCCGAACCGATCCAGCTTGATCTGACCCGAACCGATCCAGCTTGATCCGACCCGAACCGAACCGACCCAGTTTCAGCCCAACCCGAACTGATCCAATTTCGACCCGAATTCGTTTTTGACCCATTTGAGGTTTTTGACGGTAATGATATTCTGCCCAAACCTCTTTCAAGGATTAATATCGTTATTTTCGGGAAATTAATAGATATATTATTTTGGAAGGTTTTCGACGATTTTCAACATTCGTTCAACACTCTAAATCATCCTAACGTCCTAACTCTCTCGGAATCCAGGTAAGTGGTACACTTAAAATGTTTTGGCCATAGACCCTACATCACAAGGCATATAATATTTTCGTTATATTTATTTTGTTATTAAAGTTGTTATTTCGTTATTAAAGTTATATAGTTTTATTATGTCACGCACAATTCGATATTGACACATGATATAATCAAGATAAAAACTATAGGTCATCCTGCATGCGTATGAATGTGATGGAATTGACGGAAACTCTGAGATGGCTAATGAAAGCCTGAACGCATGAAACCTTGTGATAGCTAATGAAAGCTTGAAACTTGGTAGTTATTTTTGAGATGGCTAAGGAAAGTCTGAACGCATGAAACCTTGTGATAGCTAATGAAAGCTTGAAACTTGGTAGAGCTGGAAAATGAATTCCAACCAGTATGTAACTTTCAAACTTAAAAACTTGGTAATGCATGAAATTAAACATTTATGCACGCGTTTCCACTTACTGAGTTTATCTCACGTTTTAGTCTTGTGATGTAGGTGAATTTTTAACAGATGAGGAACTTGGACTGATCGATGATTTTCCCGAAGTAGAAGAGCATACAGAGGAGAATGTTGATTATGTGAACGATGGTTAGCAGAATGAATTTTATAACAGTTTTAGTATTTCGAGAAAATTTTATTTAATGTTTTAATTTTTATTTGAATAAGTGTAGTATTTTGATTTCTCAATAAACTAAGTTTAATTTAATAAAGTTTTAATTAAATGTTTAATGAGATATGATTATTAGGATTAATCTAATAAATGTCTTTAAACTATTATGTTGTTTTATTAAATGCTTCCGCTATAAATAAAGATTTTATTTACTAAGTTTGTAATTTAGGGTTTTTAACGACCAAATTAAACCTAATTTTGTAAAATCAATCTGAGAAAAATTTTAGGGTTTACAAAATTGGGGAAAATATAATTTGGGGCATTACACAACTCGTATAGAGAATACAAATGACAGCAATCCCGGATGTGCCGACAAGCCATAGCTAGCACCGATACGATCCGAAGATCCAACACGACACCCGAGTTGTCGGCGAGAAACCTCAGCGACGAACCAACTCATATAATCGCAATAACAGATGAAGTTGCTCTTGATAGACCACTTCTCACTAGGATACCTCGGTGTCCCAAATTGACGAGAGTTGTCAACAAGCAAGCTAAAGTTGTCTAGCCACCCGCCAAATAGAACGGCATTAGGATAAGCTAATCTTCGCGACTGACAACCTGCCACTCCATGTGACAAATACCTTGGCCAGGTTTAGGGGCTTTCGCCTCAAGGAAGCATCATCACCCTCCCTCTTATTTCTGACTTTCAAGGCTCTCGACCTAAGGACATTTCACCAATGCCCCATCCTCTTTTTCCACTTCCAGGCCTCGCAACCTGAGGACATGTCATGAATGCCCCATCGTCATTTTGCACGTAAACGACCAATCTTCACGCAGCAAAAGATTACATGGAGATAGCATCGTGATGCTTTAGCGCTAGAGTGCCTAAAACATCAAGAGGATTCATCCTCTCGACGTACATATCAAATCTTCTCGTAATAGAAGATTTCGGGGATAGCCTCATGATGCTTTAGTGCTAGAGTGCCTAAAGCATCAAGAGGATTCATCCTCCTAATGTACATAACCAATGTCAAACCTTCTTGCAGTCGAAGGTTGACGAGATAACCTCGTGATGCTTTAGCACTAGAGTGCCCAAAGCATCAAGAGGATTAATCCTCCAAACACATGCACAGAAGTCACATCATCCATATATATACAAATATCAGCAATAAACCATGTACGGAATTTAAACGTGAGAAAACATACGTATATGTAAAAATTGATGTGTTGTCGAACAGTCCCCTTCGAGTTTTCAAGTGTGGTATCCCACAAAGTAGCAGTTTTGAAAATCATGATGCAATTCAGTGCAAAAAGTATAAATGTCCCTATCTCGATGGCAACCACGACACGCTTACCGAGAACCAGCTCCATGCGCTGTCATAAGCAAAAAGTCAACCACCTAACACCTCTAGAACCTACAACAAGGTCAGTGTCAACATTCCAATAAACATAACATGGATAACAGACAAGTCACACAAGAGAAGAATCCAAAACGATTCTTAAGGACAACCATGAGTCCCAAGCAGAAAACCAAATCAAGGAATCCCAATAGAATCCCTAACTTTATCATTCAATAACATAACAAGGCTTTAACTAAAACTTTCATTTTTAGGAACCCAACACATACATTAGATTAAGCCGAACATCCATTTTCATGTAACTTTAAACTTTAACTTAGCTTTTCAATTCTACCTATAACTAAAATATAGAACAAATACCCAAATCAATGGAGCAATAGCTCTCAACAATTTCTCACGACAGAAACCAAACCATGGAGCAAACCTAAATTGGTAGAATGACATTTCTCAAACAACTCTCGGGAATAAACTAAACCAATGAACATGACCTAAATCAACAGAATATTCTTTCTAAAAATGTTCATCAGGCTATAATTGAAATATAAAAATCAACTTAAGGAAACAGGGAACCTAAAAAAATGTAACCAGAACACTCTGTCCATAGAGAAATGGTTGACGACAGAAGCTAAATGAAGACAGGAACTAAATTTGCAGTTCACCATTTACCAACAATGCCTCTCAGCCAGAATCAAACCAATGCACAGGACACAAATCAGCAGAATCACATTTTATTTTCTCACAATATCTACCAGGCCAAACAAAATATCAAACTGGATTAAAATCAATTGTGCAACAGCTAAGCAGTAGTCACATACAGGGAATAAAACCCCAAACAAACATAACACATTCAGCCCCTGTTTTTAGAGCATCGAAGCAGTATCATAACCAAACTAAATACCACACTGTTAAACAGCAACAAAACAAGCTTAGCTGACCGAGCATCACAATCCTCATGGAAATGGACCTATATCTGTGAGAAAATAATATCGACACCGCAACCGAAAATCTAAGCCATCAAACAGTGACCCAAAACTCAATTTCCTTGTCCACCACATTTTGAAAAATCGGACAACAACACTTCAACAAAAAAATCTATCCCCTAATCAAAAATCCATCACCAAGTCGAAAACAGAACCGGCCTTTCAAACAAAAAAAAATAGTAAGCAGCTTCAATGAGGCCGAGAGACCAAAAATAAGACCAAAGTCAAACCTAGCTCACGGCATTACTCACCAGAACCGAAGAAATGGTGGAAGAAGGCCCGAGCGGAGAAGCCCTAACTCTCCCGAGCTCTCTGCCTCGACCACCCCTCGCGAAGGGCTCTCGGACGAATGACGCGCCTTCAGACGAAATCGACAACTCCCGCTCGGAAATGTCGAAGCTTCGTCGTCACCTCCGGCCACTCTCTCTCTCGCGAGCTCTGCCGGCCGAAGGGAGGCTCCTCTTTCGCTCGCGATTTTCAGAAGGGGGAAGGAGAAGAATGAGAGGAAGCTTCGGCTGCTTCTCTTCTAAAAAAATTTCATTTTAAAAACAATTATAATAATAATAGTAAATTATAATTATAATTTTATATATATATATATATATATATATATATATAACATATATTTTAAATAACTCGATTGGGACTTCGATCTAAAATCTGACTCAAATCCTGACTCGTTTAAAATATGAATTGGAAACATTCCTTTAGTAAAAAATAATATTCCAAAAACATTTTCGTAAACCAAATTTCAGCTCGAAAAAGTTCAATTTGACTATTTGACTAAAAAACGCACACTTGGTCGCTAAGCGACAAAATGAGTTACCTATTCACATTTGACCACAAATTTGCGAAAAAGTTTCATGTGGTATTTTAAAATCACATAAAAATCTCAGATTTTATAATTTAGACTTAATACACAGCAGTTTGCTTACCACACAGTGAACATTGCTCTACGTAAACATAACAATATACCAACTTAACAAAATCATAAACAACTTCTCGGCAATGTACCATCCTTGACCATTACCATTTTAATAGAAACTAATCATAACGAACATAACAGCTTACAAAACTCCTTAATAGTGCCCATCAAACCGTAACCAAACCACAAAACAGACTTCCCTTCGATAGGACAATATTTCATTATCCATTAACACTTATTTAACAGAGCAAGTACATATTCCTCATCATTCAATAATAATACCCTAAAAGAACATAACAACTTCACAATATCCAGAAAGCATCGCTAAATTAAACTGACAAAGAAGATCATCAAGCATATTCAACAACCAACAATGATAACAAAGAGAAATCCATAACCTATCTTCAGCACTACAATATATATATATATATATCATGGCAGAGAAATGCATAATAATATACCACGACAGAAACCAAACCCAAAGACTAAAACCAAATAGCTTTGCACTACACTCATCATTTATACTCTACCAATAATCACATCAAATCCATAAAACCAATAAAGAACGCGAAATACTTAAAAAAATCTAAGGAAGAAAGCGGTTCTTCTTCTTCTCCTCTCTGTTATTTCCTTCATCTTCTTTATTTCCTGACGGCTTTCTCCTCATTTCTCTTTATTTCTTTTCTCTGCTTCCCACCGTTTCTCCTTTCGGCTCTCAGTTTTCCAAAGAGATTCTCACTCTGTCTCCTTTCTTTCTCCTCACCAGAAGCTCTCTCTCTTTTTCTATCTTCCCAGTAGCTTCTCAAATACAATTCACATAATCCCCAAAAATCACACCTAACTCCACGTCTATTTTGCCATTTGTAAAGGAGGGACACGCAGAGAAATCCCATAAAACACCGCCTTAGGATTACACATTCCTTCGGAAATCCAATAAAGTTGGTTGGTGAATTCCTCTCATGCTCGGTCGGCTGAATGTCTTAAAACACAACTGCTTTGGAATTCAATGGAGCCGATCGTTTATATGATCAACCGCCCCGCCGTGACAATTACACCAAAATTACCAGTCGATCAATGTGATCGATTGGTTCCACGTTATGAATCCCTTTGTTTGCTTTTGCCATTTTACTTCTTTTATTTTCTCGCCACACCCCTAGTCCATCCCAAGTAGGGACAATTCATCATACAGCAACCCAAAATAAAACCCATTATCAAAGCCGAATTCAACATCTAAAAATAGAACTCATGAAATCTTGGTGCTCGACATTAGAGGTCGAGAAGCCAAAAACGCATGAAAACCATACCTCAATTGGAGAAGTGGGGAAGTTGACTTCCACCTCGGCTCAACCTTCCACTCATGTCCAAGACCGCACTGCCCCATCGAAAATGCTACCAGTCACATTTCACCGTCTCCCACAAGCGACCATCTCTCTTCGCTAGCAGTTGCTATCAGATGAAGGTGAAAACTATTCAAATGTGTCATCAAAAGTTATGCGAATCAGCAAAGAGAGAAAGAGAGAAAGAGAGAGAGAGAGACAAATGGAGGCTAGGGTTTTATATCTTGAAAAATAGGGAGAATAAATATACAAGCTTTAAGGAAAAATTAAATAGCAAAATAGGGTAAAGTAAAAAGACTAATATACCCATACAACATAAGATAAATAAAACATAATTTTCCTAACATCCCCCCTCAAACTCACGATGCATGAATAGAAAGCATCGAGAGTTTGCTAACCAAAAATCGAAACCGTAAAATAGAATGTGCCTTGGTGAACAAATCAACGATTTGCATGGAAGAAGAAACAAAAGGTAAGGTGATAGTGTCATTCTGATAATGATGGCGAGTGAAATGACAATCTATCTCGATATGCTTTGTGCGCTCATGAAAGACAGAGTTGCGAGTAATCTGAATAGCACTAGTATTGTCACAATACATAGGAGTAGAGTCTAACAGAGAAACACTCATATCTGCAAGTAACCAATGCAACCAAACAATTTCAGCGGTAGTAGATGCCATTACACAATATTCTGCTTCTGTAGATGAGCGAGAGACAACATCTTGTTTGCTCTTCAAAGAAATAAGAGAATCACCCAAAAATATACAAAAGCCTGTAGTAGAGTTGCGATCAGAAGGATCACCACCCCAATTTGCATCCGAGTAGGCACGTAGCTCTAAAGTAGAAGTGATAGGAAAAAGTAGACTCTGAAATTGGGTGCCCCTAAGATACCGAAGAATACGAAGCACAGTTACCCAATGAACTGTAGTGGGAGAAGCAACAAATTGGCTAACAATATGAACTACATAAGCAATATCAAGTCTAGTGATAGTTAAGTACACTAAACAACCAACCAAGATACTATACAAGGAAGGATCTGACAATGGAATACCATCTGAAGGAGAATACCGAACATTAAGTTCAATAGGCATATCAACTGTGCGAGTATCAGAGAGGCGAGCTTGTTCAAGAATGTTAGAAATGTACTTAGATTGGGAAAGAAGATAACCACGAGGAGAGTAAGCTACTTCAATCCCCAAAAAATAACGTAGGGAACCTAAGTCTTTCATCTCAAAATCATGGGCCAGTTGCAATTTTAACTCAGTTATTTCATCCACATCATCTCCAGTAATAATCATATCATTAACATATAAAAAGATAAGGATGCGACCAGAAGAAGTACACCTAACAAATAGAGCAGAGTCATGTGAACTGGAACAGAAACCAAGAGATATAATCACACGAGAAAACTTCTCAAACTAGGCTCGAGGGGCCTATTTAAGCCCATATAGAGCTTTCTTTAGTTTGCAAACTTCATCAAGCTGATAAGCAACACCGGGTGGAGGCACCATATAGACATCTTCTTGCAGATCCCCATTTAAAGATGTATTTTTAACATCCATTTGATAGATAGGCCATAGACGAACAGAAGCAACTGCAATGAGAGTACGAATAGTAACATGCTTAGACACTAGGGCAAAAGTATCTTCATAATCCATACCATATTGCTGATAAAAACCTTTAGCAACCAAGTGAACTTTATATCGCTCAACGGACCCGTCTGATTTAGTTTTGATCTTGTACACCCAACGAGAACCAATTGGAGTCTTCCCCAAAGGAAGGGGAACGATATCCCAAGTACCCATCTTGTATAGAGCAGAGAGTTCTTTAGTCCTTGCCTTTTGCCACAAAGGATCAAGAATAGCCTCTCTATAGGAAGAGGGCTCTAAGATTTGGTGAATAGTAGTCAAAAAGGAAGAAAACAAAGCTGAATAAGTAGAGTAAACAAAGTTAGGTAATTGAGTGGACTTACAAGTTCGTTGAGGATAACGAGGAAGAGGATCCACTACCATAGGAGCATCTTGGGAAGTAGTAGGAACAGAGGGAACATCAATAAGCTGAAAACCAATATCTGTAGAGTTAGAAGTATCAACCCTACAAGAATTATCATTAGAAGGAGGTGGGGAATCATTTGAGTCAATACAAAATGGATCAATACAAGTGAGATCAGACTTTTGAAGATTAGAAGAGTCAAAAGGAATAGAATAGAATGGAATATGTTCAAGAAACACAACATGACGAGAAATATAAAGTTTTTTACTAACAGGATTATAACATCGGTATCCTTTTTTACTCTCACCATAACCAAGAAAAACACAAAGGGCAGAACGAGAAGAAAGTTTGCTATGTTCAACGTGAGGTCAAAAAATGAAACAAGTGGAACCAAATGTTAGCCTTTTTGTTAGGCTTAGTTTTATTTTGATGATGACCAAATGGTTAAATTTAATGAAAATAATAAGTTGGTTAATTGTGTTTTTTATTCATAATGTATTCAATGTTTTATTAATTATATTTATATTCCAATTTATCAAAAAAACCCATGTTGAGGGTATTAAAGTGTGCTAACATGTCTATCTAAGTCCATGTAGTAAATGCACATTGTTTTGAGATTTAGGAAAATCGAGAAGAGGAAGAAGGAGCAAAAGGTCGACGAAATAACACAAAAGGTCGACCTCGATGGGCATCCATGAAGGAAAGGGTCGACCTCACGGTAGACCTAACTGTGAAGCAGAAAAAAAACAGCTTGCCGAAAATTTCTACAATGAAGGAAACGGTCGACCGCTTTGACGAAAGGTCGACCGCATAATTTGAAAACTTCTTTTCCTCACCCGTCTTCAAAAGTCCACTGGAGGTCCATCAACAAAGGAAAGGGTCGACCGCACGGTCGACCGCAAAATGGACAAATTGCTCAAGAAGTTTTGCACGAAGGAAAGGGTAGACCGCATGGTTGACCGCGAAATGGACAGATTGCTCCAGAATTTCTGCATGAAGGAAAAGGTCCACCGTACGGTCCACCGCACCATATATATTTTCCCAACGGTCAAATCTGAATGAGAAGAATTGCAACGGCTAGTTAAAAGGGTCGACCGTTTGGGCATAAGGTCGACCGTTTGTTCAGTGTCTATAAAAGTGAGATCACTCCAAGCTCTCCAAAACGATCGAATATTCGAGGCGAAGCCCTGCCAAAATCAATACTCGAATACTACTCACTGTGAGCTATTTAATTGTAAATCCAATTCTCCCTATTCCGAACTTGCGAATTAATTTGAGAGAATTCGGATTAGTTAGATTGTGCTTTAATTTCCATATTCTATATTAGTGCTTGATTGTAAAGGGTGATTCCCTTAGAATTCATCACACTAGGGTGACAACCCAAAACTCTTGAAATAGTCGTAGGCTAGATTGAACGCCTGTAAGTTCAATCATTGGGTGACGCCCCGCAATAGTCAAACATTGGGTGACGCCCCGCAATAGTCAAATTTAGGGTGACATTTTGTAAGCGTCAAAGGTTGATGACCTTAGAATTAGTCAAGGGTGACGCCCATATTAAGAGTCAATTTGTAAACGGTTTATTGGCACTCGTAAGCCAATTATTTAGTGTATCTTCAAGTGGAACTTGGAGCGTGGATGTAGGCGAGTTTGCCGAACCGCGTAAACAAATATTGTGTGCACTTCTCTAACCCTTACTTTTTACATCATTGCATATATTTGTTGTCAATATTTTAATTATATGCATTAAATCACTTAGGTTATTAGAGATTAAAATATCGCACGAAAATATTAGAAACGCTATATTCACCCCCCCCCCCCCCCTATAGGCTATATCGATCCTACACCAAAGACCCTGTAGAGTAATCAGGAACATGACCAAATAATTTTTCAAAGGGTGACAAACCTAAAGTGATGGAAGATGAAATTCTGTTGATTAAATGCACAGCAGTAAGAATTGCTTCTCCCCAAAATTCACTAGGAACATAGGCAGATAACAAGAGAGAACGTGCAGTTTCAACAATATGTCTATGTTTTCTTTCCGTAACACCAATTTGGTTGGGGGTGTCGGTACAAGAGGTTTGATGGAAAGTCTCATCTGAAGCAAGCAAATGAGAAAATCTATTAGAGGTATATTCACCACCCAACTCACATCGAAAACATTTGATAATGGCATTATGTTGGGTTTTGCAAAAGCATGAAATAGATGATAAATTTCCAAAAAGTCATAACGATGTTTCATAAGATAAACCCAACAATAACGAGTACAATCATCAAGGAAAGAGATAGAGTATCGTGATCCTCCCTTTGTGGGAATAGGTGCAGGTCCCCACACATCAGAATGAATTAAATGAAATGGTGCATGAGAAACAGAAACACTTTTATGAAAAGGCAAAGCAGAAAATTTAGCCAATTTGCAACCACAACAGTCTGAAAGATCACGAGTTTACAATTTTCCTAAAGCTCCCGTGGAGACCAAGTACTTTAAACGAGAAGTAGAAATATGTCCAAGACGAGAATGTCATAAGTAAAAGTTTGAAGAAGAAGAACTCAAATGAAAAAATGACAAATCAATACTAGAAGCTGCAACAGTAGAAACTCTCAGCTCATCTAAAATGTATAGTCCCCCCTGCCTATGGCCTGTCCCAATTAGCTTCTTGGAAAGTGGATCTTGCACATAACAAGAAGAAGAAGTAAAGGAAACTAAGAAACCAGAGTCACATAATTGACTAACAGAGACAAGATTCAAAGTAAGATTAGGAATATGATACACATTTGAAAGAGATTAGTTAGACTTACAAACTGAACCAACTCCTACTAATGGCATGGGAGTATCATTAGCAGTCATGACAGACACAGAAGGAGCAGAATTTATAGATACAAAAGAATTGAAATCATGTGACATATGATGTGAAGCTCTAGAGTCAAGGACCCATATATGAGAGGACATACCTGATTTGCTACTAAAGGGCAAACCTATATTAGAAGGGGCTGACAAGACTTGTGGCTGCGAGGCAAGAAACTTTTGAAACTACTCAGTGAGTGTGGCGATTGTAGTACTAGGAGTTGGGGTGCTTCCTGAATTTGTGGGGGGAACAACTGCTGCCATATTGGTTGACGTTGGTCTAAAAGATTCTGCTGTGGAATATTACCAAACTTATAAGGAGCTGATTGCTGCGTTGACTGTGTTCTACTCAATAACTTAGGACATTGAGCCTTCCAATGACCTTTTTGCTTACAAAAACTACACTCATCATAGCCGACTTTTGCTTGTAGCTTGTTTTGGTTTTGAGAAGGAGGCCTAGGCGAAACCACATAAACTGATAGATTAGGAGAAGAAAGAATTCCTTTATTAATTCATGACTTCAAGCGAATTTCTTCAGCTAATAACTCATTTACCACAGAATCAACAGACGGAAGGGGATTACGATGCAAAATTGTGCCACGAAGACCTTCAAAATCATCTCGAAGAGCCATTAAAAACTGAACTAAACGTTGTTCTTCTCGACGAGCAATATATGGTGCAAATTCCCTTAACTGCACTAATTCTTTAAGGGCTAGTTGGTCCCAAAGATTAGACATAGCAGAATCAAACTCTTGAATATTCAAGTTATTTTGATGAAGAGCACGAATGTCAATCTCTAACTGATATTGCTTCGCAAAATTAGACTGAGTATATAATCTTTCTAGATAATCTCAAACTTCTTTAGCAGTCTCATACTTTGCAAGTTGGATGCCTATTGATTGCAATACAGAATTGTTGATCCAAGTGACAATTTTAGAATTACAAGCATCCCAAACATCCATGTGTTCTGCAAATTTTTCATCTTGATCATCTCTAGGTTTAACAAATGTTCCAAAAACATATCCCCACATACATTTTCCTTTCAAAAAATTTCTCATCACATAATTCCAATACGAATAATTCTGCCCATTTAATTGTACACTAACAGACTGAAGAGAATCATCTTTTTCACCGCCCATTGCAATAGTAACTATCTCTTTCACAAAAAATTCACGGTAATAAATTAAAGATAGAAAGACGAATTACCAATCGATCAAGAGATAAAATCCAAAGAAAGATGAATCGGCTGATGCAAGTTGGATCTGCAAAAGCTGTGGAATGAATTGTGCTCTGACACCTTGAAAACTATTCAAATGTTTCATCAAAAGTTATGCAAATCAGCAAAGAGAGAAAGAGAGAAAGAGAGAGAGAGAGAGACAAACGGAGGGTAGGGTTTTATATCTTAAAAAATAGGGAGAATAAATATACAAGCTTTAAGGGAAAACTAAATAGCAAAATAGGGTAAAGTAAAAAGACTAATATACCCATATAACATAAGATAAATAAAACCTAATTTTCTTAACAGAAGGAACCCCTCCTCTTGTCCGCTTGCCTTCCGCCGACTCCTACTCGAAATGCTCGAGCCCTCGTTGCTGTGTCCCATCCTAGTTTGCGTCCACTCGTCTCTCGTGATCTTCTCGGTCGAAAGAAAGGGTGAAGAACACCTTGCCCTCTTCTTCAAATCAGCCGCGGGCTTCTTTTCTTATAGTAGAAGGAGAAAGATTCAATCAAAGTTGAAATAAAATGCAAATAAAGAAAGGAATGGATTTAAAATAAACGATCACTTAGGACGAGCCTACAGGCAATACACGATCACTCCACCTCCGTCAATCTTCCTAGGACGAGCTTAACACTTTGAACTTCACAACCCTAAAGAAATTTTCTCTCTCTCTCTCTCAACTAGAACGCCCCTCTTGCAAGAAAAGGGTTTTTTTTTTAAATCCTAGAAGGAGGCTCCAATCAGGGATTAAAAGGATGGAATTTTACCTATAGAAATTGATGTGTACCAATTAGAAAGGAGAGATGAGCAAAAATGGGGGCGACAATCCAGTTGCGGGAGAATCGTATCTCCAGAGCTAATTTCATGGCTGCCATCCCAAGTTTTTATCATTGAAATTTGTTATTTAAAATTTATTCTTCGCAAAAGTAGGGACTTTCGGACGCCAATTTGCGTCCTGGTCTCATCCGCATGTCGTTCGAAACATCACTGTGCAGACAGAAATGAGGATTGGGAGGAGAGTTCACGTCCTGATCCCTTTTAAAAATTCATCCACAAGCTACATTCGGACACCAAATAACGTCTGCACCTCGTCTGTACCTCGTCCAAATGTACCCAGATTTTGTACAGATTCAATGCGAACGTGTCTTCATCTCGTCCGCACACTTCTGCACTCGTCCGCTAAGAGGCAGTACGAACTTAGGATGCGAGGAAGCCATCCTGATTCGTCCCAAAGTGCCGGGACACAACCCCAAACACTTGCGTACGCCATTTCTCGTCCTCATAGCGTCCGCATGAGTCCTGAACAGTCCAGAACAACATTTTCTTAAGTTTTCCTTACTTAAATTTCATCCCGTAATATTTTATCGCTTTAAATAAATCTTAACTAGCCCTAATAAATTTCTTAAGTTATAGTCTACGATTACGTCCTTGGTAACACTCCGACAATTATCCAATAATTCCAACATTATCAATTACCCTTCAATTTTACTTATTAATTTTCGTCATATAAAAGGTCGGGGTGTTACAAATTGGTTAAGAAAGAAATGGAGAAAAACAAGATCATGAATGCTGCAAAGTGGGAGAAAAGAATAGATATTCTTAGCTTATTTTCAAAAAGAGGTTGAGAGAGAGAAAAGGTCGGGCAAAGAAGGAAAAGCACTTTTTAAAAGAGATAACTCCTTTGGATGAGGTAGTTACAAGAGAAGGAGATATGGATATTAAAAGGAAGAATATTTGAGGAGAAATATATATATATACACACCCAGCAATGGGGAGAAAGAATAGGAGAAAAAGACAAACGGAGAAGAAAGAGATTCAAAGCACGATTAGAGGAGGATTCATCTGGGTATAGCAAGTGGAAGAAAGTCATTGTCAGCCCTGTATCTACTTTCGTTTCCAAAGCTTAAATAGAAGCTTTTTGTAGTAGCATTCTTATAACATCCTGTAACTTTTTCCGTATAAAATTTTTTTTTCTTTAAAACCATTGCATGATAGAACACCATAGTAATAAACAGCGGAAGTCTTAATCGTATAAAATACAGAGTAAACATACATGGGAAGTCTTTTACAATTTAATACCATAAACCAACAGTTTTAAAAACTATTTCCACAAAGTATCGTTAAAACATTTATTTAAATTCCATTTAAAGCTAATAGCACTTAAAACAATTTAAACATATTTATTCCATTTCCCGTGATTCATAACCACAAGGTCAATGTCGCCAACAACACAGATGCCCACACAACAATACTTCATCAGCTACATCCTTTAACAGCTTTATTCATTCATCGGCTCCTTACCTACATCGATGGGACCTAACTATGAGCCTAAGGCTCAGTACATGGTATAGACGTAAAACACATACAATTTCTATAACATCGTATACAATTTTCTGTTTTGTTTCTCTTTTATTGTTCATGTCTTGTGCTATTATTTAATCTGTTTATGTATCGGGTGTATCCAACCAGACAACACAAACATTCGTTTACTTATCTTGATTTCTGTGTCGGGCGTATACAACCGGTCCACAACTATTTACTTATATTTGGTTTCTGTGCCGAGTGTAACCAACCAGACCACAAAAATGAATATTTACTTTCATTTTATTTTTGTATACTTTGATTTTTGTGCTGGGCGTAACGAATCGGACCACAGCTGTTTATGTATATTCCATTTTCGTATACTTGAGGATTCCAAGTCTTAATGTTATTGTGCACATACAATCCTATCTAATGTATTTCTTAATCGTATTCTTAAAACATGGTCCATCCTAACTAAGGAACTGAACTTAAATCTAATAAACATACAAGCAAACAACATACACCTCCAAATAATAACATAACCTATGTATCTAGTAAACAAGCATCAAACAAAACCCTAATTTCCCATGATGTAGGTCTTTTTGGACAAAACACATGCAGTACCACGTACCTGAAGTCCTTAGCAACTTTTAACATTTATAGTTGTCTTTCACAAAACCTATCCATAATTTGACATATGAAATCATCAATAAAAGTTTCCCCAATAATCAATCCCAACTTTAACTACAAGCAACGAGTAACCCAATAGCATGTACTAATACCCTATTCATTAACCAACTTAGCAGCCAAGCATGCATAGTATTTTTCACAAAGACTAATTGTCCATTAACCATAAACTAACCTAGTAGGGCACCCACTAACCATAAGGTAGTAACCAAAACCCAAGTAAAGCAATTAATTCATGTATATAATGAAATATCCTAAACTGAAGAACAATAAGTGATATAATCCTTGATTTGAACTTCTTGACCAGAATAAATAACCAACTAATCATCGTTAACCTCATGTAGTAATCAACAAACAGAACTCAACAACTAACAGACAACTCAGTAAAACCTTCAAAATCCCACAAGACCTTGAAAGAGTGTCTGTTACCTGAAATATCTACGCAAACAGTGAAGCCAAAACTCTTCCTTTTTTCTCCAAAACTCCTTATAGCCTCATGCCCTCCTTGGTTTTGCTTCTCAGAATCACAGCCAACCACTCACTCGGTTCCTCACAGTTCCTCAACCTTCAGTCTCACAAAACTCTCTCACAGTTTCACTCAAAATTTTGGCAAGGTAACATTAGTTTTCCAACTCCTTAAAATTATGCTGCCATCATCTCTATTTATAGGCAACCATAGATGACTCTTCAACATCCACTGAAGGCAGAAGGAAAAGGGATGCAGTCCATCAATGTCCATTAACTCCTTCAACATTCAGACGTTCAGGCAGTGAAACGCTTCATCTCTAGACGCTGGTTATCATCTTCAGACGCATTTAATGACGTCTCCTACGATTCCAGGCATTGTTTAAACCTTTCAGATGACGTTTAATAAATGGAGTATGATCATACAGGTCGTTCTTCTCCATGGCAACCGACCACCATCAATCTTTCATAAAGCTTCCAATTTTCATGCTGGTCGATCGACTCCAGTTGATCGACACCTCGTTGATCGACTGCTATGATCAACAGTCGATTCCAAATGCTTGACATCATTTAATTCTCCAAATTACTTCATGACATACACACGCACACACACACATATATTACTCTTAATAAACCATATTTCACTCTTCTAATTTCCAACCCATAACATATACCATATGTTTCACCATTCATTCCTTCACATTATCCCTCATTAAAATCCAATATGCCCTAAAATATTATAAATCTTATATCTTTAACCCTATTATATCTATGGATATTTTCTCTTTCTAATTCTTATGACTATCAATCTAATTGATATCGTCCAATCTAACTCCAAATATCACTAAATAATTCTCCAATTGACTTCAATTCTTCCCATAAGATAATTATAAACATAATGGGGTATCATAATTCACTTATTCCAAATACATTTCTCTTTACCAATATCTTTAATTGTCCAACTCAGCCTCTTATCATCCCCAAAATTATCATTCAAGCCGTATACTTAGCATAACAAAATTTTGAGATATTACAATTCTTATGATAGTGAATGCTACAGCACAGGCAACACAACATCAAAGAGAAGAATTTCTATATCTTTCCAATTTTTACATTATGATATTTATTATTGATATGCTTTTATTTTTTGCATTCATGGGCTAAATATCGAGTGGTTGTAAAGAGAGAGTATTGCGGTAAATAGAAATTAAGACCGACATTGAATTCCGTGATTATATGAACCTCATATATGTTATGTTGTTAAATTTAAATATTTACATATCATTTTATTTGAATCAAATGACCAATTTACAATTGTGTTTCAATGAATTCTTTATAATATTTTTCTATTATAAATCTAAAGAAAATATTGTGGGAATTAATCAAACAACTCTAGCGAGCCCGGGATGAAAACGAAGATTCTAAGTCATCTAAATAGTTTTGTTGCATTATTTCTATAACATTTGTAGTGAATTTCATATAAAAAGGAAAATCGAATCTTAGTTATGTTTCTCTCATTGATCTGATTATTTGGTTCGTTTGTGTTTTGCTTTAATTATTTTATCACTTTACCCAATTAATTCATATCTTAAATTAATATTGTTTTACTTATATTTATATTTAGTCTACATGGTATCAATACTTTCTTATCATATATTACTTGATTGCGACATGGACACTTGCGTAGTGTTATAGTTTTGCACAACAATAATCTAGGGACCATATTATTTAATTTATAATTAGTGGGTTAGGTTAAGTTTGGTTCATCATCAAACTTAAATATAACAACTAGAATCTACACATTGGATCTCACATTTTAATTAAATACTAAAACTCATATTTATTTGATTATTTAATTGAGTTTGACTTTATGATAGTTATTGCATATAATTCTAATTAAATCTATAAGTTTACAATAATTATTGTCAAATAAATCCAACAATGTTCCACTAAGGCTATATATATGGCAACAATCCAACAATCTCTCGTAAAGAATAACCCACAAATATTTGTATTTATTAGTTCAAGGATGTCTATAGTATGTTGGCATCTAATTTCCTATGTATGTACGCTTCTCCTTGATACATTCTATACATGCCTTAAAATCCGTCATATCAAGTGGGTTAAAAATCTCATCAGATACAAACCTTTCAATTCTATTTTTTGAGATGTGACCTAATCGTTTGTGCAACAATGATGTGAATTTCTTATTTATTAATTGATGTTTTCTTATTTATTCTAAAATTTTTTTGAGATTTCATAATACTCGTCTTCCTGCATTTGGCAGGATATCTACCAAAACAAAATTATTGTCGTATAAAATGTTAGAGAGTAAGGAAATTGAGGTTCATACAATTGGAACTGAGAACATGAAACGTCTGGGAAATGAAAACAGAAGATAAAGATTTCAAGAACACCAACCTCAGTTCTGAATCTTGACGAGAGAGAGAGAGTGGGGGGACATTAATGGTATATGCCTTAGAACCTAAAAAAAACTATTTTATTTAATTTAGATAGCAGAATCATGTAAAGTATAATTATTGGGAACCCATATAGGGGTAGAATTCGTTCGGTTCGGTTTTGAAAATAGAAAACCAAAACCAAATTGAATTTATGGGAAAACCGATCAAAAACCGACCTTCAATTTTCGGTTTTCCTTGGTTCGGTTTTGATTTTCTATAAACAAATCCAACAAAAGTTGAAATTGTTGATTTTTCAAACCTAAAAACAACCGATTCAATCTACCAAATTGTGGTATAGATACAAATTCAATGAATTCCAGTGATTCAACAAATTTTGGCAACATAAATCAATTGTCAAGATGTTTACAGACAACATAAATCTGAACATATTTACAGATGCAATGTCAAGATGTTTACAGACAACAACAAAAATTAAGAAAAATTATGACTTTCATTAAAACATAGTTGGGGGAAAATACCAGAGAAAAATACTGGAGAAAAATAGTACATACCTGAGGCATGAAGATCTCACCTGTGGGCGAAAAAAATCGGCGTCCGTCAACTCTCGCCTGAGACACAAAGCACTAGCCTGAGACACAAAGCACTCGCCTGAGAAACGAAGCATTCGCCTAAGTCCCGAAGCACTCGTCATTATATGAGGCAACATTATCCAATAAATATAGGCTATTATTAACTCATAAAGAATCAGTACAAAAAATATTTGAATGAAAAGAAAGACTAGATTTATTACTACCAAATGAATAAGAATAACTGAATTTGTCTAAAACAGAAATAGAAACTAAATTCTATTTAAATGTCTTTACAACATAAGTCTCTTATAAATCCAAATAAAAGTAGTATTTAATAATAACCTAAAGACCCCAATAGCCTCGACCTCAACTAATTTTCCATTCCCCACATAGATAATCTTTTATCATCAATTGACTTTCGGTAGCTCATGCAAACCTACATAGACATATTGATGCACCAACGGAATAAGATTAGAATATAACCTGAATTATGTTGATGAAGTGTTGATGTAATTGGTTGAAGAAGTGTGGAAAAAAGGTTGAATGTTTGAACAACCGAATGTGGGAATTTCTAGGCAAGCGGCCGATCACAGGCAGGAAAAGACCGACCGAGATTGCTCAGCCGCTAATTTGTAATGAAGTGGCGGTCGAGCAGCAACGTTTAGAAATAAGGTAGTGGCAAGTGAATTCTCAACTAGTCGATCATCAATGGTGAAGCTGATCGACCAGATGGCTTGAAATTTCCTTTAGCTTGCCGTAAATTCAATTATGGAAAGTCTCACTTTGGAAGGCAATAACTGCAGCATGTTAAAAGTTCTTCAACTGAAATTTGGACCATGCCCTCTTGAATGAATAAACAAAGAACTCCTTCAAAGCTTTTTGAAAGAACCTTCAAGGATTAGGAAATATGCTGGAAAGAACCCAAGTGGTCAGAATTAGAAGTAGTGAAGCTTGCAACTCCCAAATGGATGATTTGTTGATGGAAACGCCCTTTAACGATTGGACACCTCTTTACACAGCCTTCCTCCAAGGCTTAGGGATGCGGATGCCAAAAAGAGAACTCACTCAACTCCAAGTGAGCACAATCTCATGATGTAACACACACAAGGGTAACCTTTAGTTGTAACATGCCAAAGGGTTGAAAGAGGATTCACTCTAATTTTGATAATTAAGCAAACGCTTGTTCTATTCAATTTCAACTCCCTTAAACACGGACATAAGGTGACTTTAAATAGACAATTACAATCTATAAATTAATAGTAAATTAAATAAGCATAATATCACTAAATCGACTAATATTATAAACTTGTCTGATTCTTTACTTAGTAGTTACTTGGTTAATTAACTAAACGATTATTTAATTCAATCTTCCTTTCTTATTCTCCAAGCCTTGATGCATTTGGCAACTGTTCCTTCTTGGTGCTCAACTACTTGGATGGTTTCTATGTATAGACTTCCTTGGTCTCCTAGCTTGGACACTTGGACTTTCTATAATATTTGCTCTCAGTTCTGTGGGCTTTTGACATAGCAAAAAAACTTCACACTTAGTGATCTACAATCTTTGTGAAGCACTATTTTTGAAATGACATCGTTCTGAATGCCAAAATTGTCAAACACTTGTCAAAGGTCAGAAAGTAAACAGTTTTGGAAAGTCCTTCCATTAATCTTCCATTGTTCTGAACTTCCACTTATGTTTAACCTCGAATGACTCCATGATATTATTTGAAGCTTGATTAATGATAGAGTGGACTTGTAGTTCATCATTCGAGGTTGAAAAGGATTCATCCTCGAATCATGTCTTGTTTTTTCCATAATTATCATAGAAACTAGGAGATTCACCATGAGCCATCAAGATTGTAATATCTTCAATATCTTCATGATTGTAGTAAGGAAACAAATCTTCTTTATAGCAAGCTAATGATATTAAGATTTCCATAAACCTCTTCCCTTGCTTGAACAACAACTCGGATACTAAATTCTCCTTTGTCATTGAGTTAGAAATAATGTAGACCATAATAATAGTTACCATAAATAAAGACTTGAGAACCCCTTTAAGTATATGTGGCCATAGAGTATTCCTTTCATAATCCTCTTCCATAGGATAAGGAGATGTGTCTTGGGCTTTGAGATTTGCATCGACTATAAAATCTTCATAAATGAAATAAGGAAACAATCATTGTATGATGTGTCAGGACAATAATAGTAAGATATCCACAAACCACCTCCCATATTTGAACAATAGCTTAGAAGCGTTGTAGATATCCCTCAATAATTTCCATAAAAATAGTTGTGAGAATACCCTTGAGTAAGTGTGGCTAAAGAACAATGCTTTCATAGAGTCTTGAGTTGTCTTTTTCTTGACTTTGCTTATTAGGACCCCAACAATTTCTTTCCTTAAGAGTGATGTTCGAACCCCATGAAGTGATACACAAATTTTTCCATTCTTGAAAACATGATCTTTGAATTGAAGTATTGGCCACTAGTTTTGTCTTTCCCCTTTTGCATTTGATTATATAAGAAAAATAATCCCAGAATTTCTTCTTGGGAAATGATGCACAATTAGGTGAGTAGTAATGGAAACCATGAGACAAACAACTAGTAGAATCATCATCAACCTCATTGCCATAAGTGTCTTACCATAGAATCAATTTAATATCTTCATGCAATAGTAAGGTTGTCTACGAGATGCAATAAGTTTCCATAATCCCAAAATACTAATCAAAGTCAATACCAAGATTTAATGATAATCTTTTTTTCTGAGCATATCATCAATGCAATTCAAATTTGATTTCTCATCATAGTTAGATAGAGTTTCCATATCATAGTGATTACCATAAAGGTGTTTCCATAAGAGTGAATCAATATCATCATGAGCTAGTAAAGTCTTCCTTCTAATGTAATATGTTCCACTAGTCTCAAGATAGTGATCAAATTTAAGACCAAGATTTATTAAGACTAAGAACATTCCACTATGTATCACCATAAATGAACTTCCAACAAAATTATAGAGAATAATTTTACCATCGTGATTACCATAACCATATATCATACCAATAATATAAGAAGTTTTAATCCATCCAACTCTAAAAGTCAAAGTAAACTATTTATCCATCGGCACATACCTTTTTGCTTCAAGCATAGCAATTTTCGTCCAATTTTCTATTAATGCATCATAATCCATAATAATTTGCTTTGGTTGAATCGGAGCTAGATTGATTAACCTCTCATTACCTTTGAAGGAAATATGGCAATTTGAATATCCATCATGTGTATGCCTTCTATCATGTAGCCATGGTGATTTCCAAAGAAAACTATTTGTACTCATCATATCAAAAATCAAGATGTTAGTGAAACTCCCATGAGAAAAATTAACCAAAGTTGGATTTACCTTAATGTCGTCTTTGGTATTCAACCAACTTAAACTTTTCTTAAAATTCATGGAAGGCAAATTGATGTCACTTCTTTTATCTTTGACTAAAGGACATACCTTTTTTGTGTTTAAACTTTGGCCATGAATATTTTGGTCCTTATCAATATGCCACCAAAATTTGTATGTAATGTCATGCATCAATAATTTCAAGCTAAGCCCATTAACCATGAAAAAAGGAATCATGTTAGCACAAATTTCATCTTTAATGAATAAAGAGCAAACCTTGTCATTGTTGGAGCTTTGGATATAAAACGTTTGTTCTTCTTGTTTTGTTGTTGTCATGGAGTAAACTTGGCCTTCTATAGTTTTGGCTTCGGGCACTTGTTCATTTAGACATTCTTCCTTCTCTATTTGAGACCCCAAGGATGGTGAAGGCTCCTCTTGAGGTGTTGTAACATCTTCTTCGTTTTACTCTTTTGCCTCAAGAGTTTCTTCTAATAACACATTTGACCTTGTGCTTGTAAAATCGGAGTGCTCGGTAAATTTGCTTCAAGTTGTTGTAATATTCCTTCAAACAATATGTTAATTTTATCAAGTTGAGCTTGTCAATTTTTGTAAGATCTTTCATACCTTGTGATTGGTGGTGATGTAGATGAGGAATACTTTTGTCTTAACAATTTCTTCATGTCAAATCATGTTTTGATGTCGTCTTCTCCGTATTCTTTTCGGTAGGTAACCAAATCATTCCACCACTTTGAAGCTTTTCCTTTAAATTTAGAAGAAATAAGTTTTACCAAATCTTTTTTTGAACAGTACGCCCTCTGAATAATCTCTTTGATTTTGTCTTTCCAATCGAAATAATCTTTGGCACCACTAAAAGTCAGAGTAGATGGTGGTGAATATTCCTCATCTGAAAAATAACTCCCTGAGTAGCTTTGGCCACTTGTCATTATGTTTAAAAAAAGATATCATAAATTAGTAAGAATTTTAATACAGATACAAAATGATACACCAACAAAAGAGGATTAGAATATAACTTGAAATATGTTGATGAAGTGTTGTTCTAATTGGTTGAAGAAGTGTGGAAGAAAGGTTGAATGTTTGAACAACCGAATGTGACAATTTCTAGGTGAGGTGGTCGATCATAGGCAGGCGGAGATCAACTGGGATTGATCAGCCGCTAATTTATAGTGAAGTGGTGGTTGAGCAGCAACGTCTAGAAATAAGGTAGTGTCAAGTGAATTCTAAGCCGATCGATCATCAACGGTGAGGCTGATCAACCGGGTGGCTTGAAATTTCCTTAAGCTTACTACAAACTCAATTATGGAAAGTCTCACTTTGGAAGCCGATAACTCCCACGTTTTAGAACCTCTTAAGCTGAAATTTGGACCACGCCTTCTTGGATGAATAAGAAAAGAACTCCTTTAAGGATTTTGGAAAGAACCTTCAAGGATTAAGAAATATGATGGAAAGAACTCAAGTGGTCAGAATTAGTAAGTAGTGAAGCTTGCAACTCCTAAATGGATGACTTGTTGATGGAAACGCCTCTTGATGGCTAGACACCTCTTCACACAACCTTCCTCTAAGGAGTAGGATGGGATGCCAATAAGAGAACTCACTCAACTCCAAAGTGACCCCAATCTTGTGATATAACACACACAAGGGTAACTTTCGGTTGTGACACGCCAAAGGGTTGAAAGAGAAATCACTCCAATTTTGATAATTAAGAAAATGTTTTTTCTATTCAATTTCAACTACCTTAAACATGTACATAAGGTGGCTTTGAATATCCAATTTCAATCTATAAAATAATAGTAAACTCAATAAGCATAGTATCACTAAATCAACTCGAAACCTTGATGCTTTTTGGGAGCGATCCATTCTTGGTGTTTGGCCACTTGGATGGTTTCCATGTATAGATTTTCTTGGTCTCCAATCTTGGACACTTGAACTTTTCATAATATTTACTCTCTGTTCTATGGACTTTTGACATATGAAACAAACTTCAAATTTTGCAATACATTCCATTCTAGAAAGCTTAGGAATTCAATTACAATCTTCATGAAGCATTCGTTTTGAAATGACGTTGTTCTGAATGCCAGAATTGGCAAACACTTGTCAAAGGTCAGAAAGTAGATAGTTTTGGAAAGTCCTTCCATTAATCTTCCATTGTTCTTGAACTTCCACCTATACTTGACCTTGAATGACTCCATGATATTATTTGAAGTTTGATTAATGATAGAGTTGACTCATAGTTCATCACATACTTGAATAGTAGCTCCAGATTAACTTCAAAACAAATAAGAGTTAGAAATGTATGTTTCTTCATGCATCAAGAGTGATACTTAGCGCAATCTTTCTATTGCAGAAGTAGCAGGTAGAATCCTTATTATGCTTCTTCTATTGTGGAGCATTAGCAACATCCTTTATCCTTTTCTTTATTTTGTCCATAAATTACATAACCACATAAGCACTTTCAATTTTATCATGCTTCAGCCTCTCTTCCTCTCGCACACAATGAGAAATGAAACTCATTGAGAGTCTATTTCTCCTTCTAATTGTTATAACTGGCTTTAAATTGATTGAATTGTGTAGGAAGAGGTATCAACACCAAATGCCCGTGCAAGTCATCTGACAACTTTAACTTTAGTGTCTTAAGTTTGGAAGCAACCTGAGACATTTTCAAAATGTACTCTCTTATGTTTAATTTACCTTTATACTTAAGTGAGACAAGATTTACTAGAAGTGCACTTGTACTAGTCTTTTCATTTTTCATGAAATGTTGCTCTAATTCCTCAATGGATTTCTAAGCGTCGCAATCATTATGGGGTCATTGAGTTCGAGGTGTAAGATCGAGATCCATGCAACCTAGAACAATAATAACATTCTCTTTCCCCCTCTTGAAATTTGTTCCATTTTACATCATAATGGAATTCAAGTTGGTAGAAGCCAAAGTAGTTTACTTGATTGTAAACAAGTCCACACTCCTATGCCTGCTCTTAGAATCTGTTGATGACCCCTTGCTTTTGGATTCCACACTCCACACATCTCTTGTTGGTGCTCTCAGATGTCTGATTATCACACTTTCTGAAATTGTTATGTTGTCAACTATCTAAGCGAAATTTTACATTCATTGATTGAAAAGCACTTTCTTGCTATCAAACACATTCTTTGCTATATTAAGGACACATTGCAATTTTGGCCTCACCTTTCATCCACCCACTGTTCCAGGTGCTTTAGTTGCCTGCTTAGATGCTATGATACTTGTACTTCTACCTCTGAGTATTCTATTTACTTGGGCAACAATTTGACTTCTTGGAGTTCAAAGAAACAATGTAATTTTTTTCACTCCATCGGTGAATCTAAGTATCAAAATCATTTGCCTCAAGTGACTCCTTTGTAACCATGTTAAAGATCCTCCACCTTAATTTAAAGTTTTTCATTTATATCTTAATCAATTCATAATTATAATTTATTGATTTTTTTTATATCTTCTGCCTTTATTTAAGGCTTTCTTTTTATACCTTAATCAACTCATAACTGTCATGACCCAGAGACAGACCTAATAGAAACGTCGGGTCAGGTGAACTGATTATTAGAAAGAATCTGATTGCTCAGCCCAAGGCTAGATTGAAGCAGAAGTCTTAACATGAAATTAAGTTCAAAACCCAAAATTCATGGGTTAGAAGTCCCTGAGTGATCAATAAAAGTTAAAGATAGCATAAGTAATAAAGAGAAAAAACACTGTGCAAGAAATGAAACCATTCAACACTAAAACAAATAAACAAACCAAAACAAAGAAAAAAAAATCATCATCGAGGACAACACGAAGATACCAATAGAAACCCAAATATGGGGTAAGCACACCTCAAACACCTCACCAGACAATCACAGACTAACCTGAAAAAAAGGTTGATGGATGAGAGACCAACTCAGAAAGAGAATCATTACTATATGCAATGCATTAGAAAACTAGTTTTACCTTTCTTTAAGAAAACTATGGTTTTATGCTTCTTTTTATCGTACATGAATTTTTAAATTACCTTTAAAATATCTTCATTATTTTATCAAACACAGGCCCCGTGGGCCTCCAATGAGGCTTTGTCAAAACGCGTTGGGTGTATTGCCTGGATAAATCCTCCATGTACTATGTAAAATATTTTATGAAATGAACAAGTGTTTCATAAAAAGAGAATACGTTTTGTAATTGTTAATTTTGTATTGATACAATGAAAATGAGGGTAGTAATATTGTTGGAGTTATTAATGGGTGAGTTGTTGAGCAAACTGCATTTTTGGGTTTTCGGTTTACTGGCAGTCGAGGTTGTGGTCTAAGAATTCGACCAAAATGCATTCTAGGTTGTATTTTGATATTTCGATTGAGTCGATGTCAAGATTTTTGGACGGATATCTAGACCAAAATGCATTTCATATCACATTTGGGGTTTTCGGTCGTACTACAGTCGACGGCGCGGTTGTGATTTGCGTTTTATGGTTTTCCGACAAATTGCAGTTGAGTTATGAACGTGACGGATTTGAATCTGTCAAATTCATTGATTTTACGGTTGATGCGCGGTCGCATGTTTCTGTCGAAGTTTTCGACCAAAATATGCATTTGCTTGTATTTTTGACATTTTGGTCGTCATGCGGTCGAGGATTTGGATGCCTTCCTCGACCAAAAAATCAACTTAAAGCGAGAAACTCATTTTCTGTCAGTCAATTTCTCTCTCCCTCCTTCGAATTTCTCTCTCCCTCCCGACGAAAATTCCTCCCCTGAGAAGATAGGAAGCTTTCCACGTGGCTTTCTCTCACTAGACTACCCTCCATTGAATGGGGTGATTGTCCCCTCAACTCTGGCCTTCATGTGGGTCTCCTTGTCTATAAGATAGTGGTGTGGTAGGCAACTTCGAGACTTTGAGTTTTTGCCTAGTGTGAGTTGCGACTGTGAGGACTGTGAGGAATGTGAGTGTATTTCATTCTATCCTCTATGTGTGGATTATTCTGTGAGTTGTGGGAAAAGAAGTGAGCTTCCGTTTGGTGTTTTCTTGGTGTTGCTGCTCTGAATTGTTGCTGCGGTTGAGCTACTGTGGAGTGACATTTTGCTAAAGGTAAGAATTGGGATGTTGTAGGCCAGGGGAGGCCCTACATCACAGGTTTGTCTGTTATTTGATATTAAACATTACTTTGGTTTATTCACTATGAAATGTAGAATGGTTTGCTATTGAAACTGAGCACTGATATGGTTTACTCACAGTGAAATGTTATTGTGTCGTGAACTGATGTAGTAGTGTTGATTTCATAAACATGAAAGACTGAGTCTACACAGGGAATTATTCGAACTATGGATTTTTAGATAGGATGCTGAAATTATACTATGAAGAACTGTCTTGTTAATAGTGAATGAATGTTGAAATTTTCGGTGGTTTCAATGCTACTAAGAATATTATAGTGTAGTGGGTTAACCTTAATTGTTGCTGTCAAATGTTGATCTGTTGTGATGAAAATGGGTTAACACTGCTAAATGATGAGTGAAATGGACAACAAGAAATTCCCTCAGCTAAAACTATGCGTGAAATGCTCTCCCTTATATTTGTAATTGCTCTTTCAGTTGTTCTCTGTTAACATTTAACTTATTCTCCATTTATATACTAAAGCATGAACAATTCTTGGAAGTTAAAATCACAAACTGGATAGTAAATGTTTACCTTAATTTATAGCTTTCTAAACCATGCTTGATGCATTGCTGGAAAATATTAGGTAACAGAGATGTATATTTTTAGTATGAACTATCATATCTTCATCATGGTTCCAGTTTGTATTCTGAATATGTATATGTATATGTGAATTGTACGTGACATCCATACATCATACTTAGGGCTTATGAAATTGTCGACATATTGCATGACATGCATAATAAATGTAAATAGGCGTGTGGGGGCTCAGGAGATTTGGTGACGGTCCATTGGTGGTGACACCCCTAATGGATGTATCTCAGCCCACGTAGGGAGTGGGTGACAGTTAAGCCACATGGACCATAGGATGTATCATCTTCTCTTGTACAGAAATCCCCAACGTTTTCAATAAAAAGAGAATGGTGAAGGTATGTGGTGACACCCCTATGAATGTATCTCCTCATCGGAGTGACAGTTAAGCCACAGGACCATAAGATATATCCATTCTCTCGGTATACCAGAAAAGATAGGTTCTTTTATGTAACGCATCATATGGCATGCATGAGCATTTGCATTGCATTCTATTCTAATTATTGCTAAGCGTTAGGCTCATTGTTTTCCCTGTGATGTACGTGATCCTTATGATACATGTGACGTGCAAGCTGAAGAGGAGGCATTACAAGACGATCCCTTGGGTTATCAGCCAGGTTTGACCTAATAGTTGTGGCTCATAAAAAAAATGGTGGTTATTTTGAAAAGTTCACTTCCCTTTTTTGATATGGTAAACGTTTTGTAGGCACAGACTTTGTTGGAATGATTAAAACTATGTTTTGAAAAGAAAAATGTATTATCTATTTCTGCTTGATTAACTCTGACATGTTTTCAAATGAATTTATTTACTTTGATTTACACGTTTCGGATAAATTAAGCAAACAATTTTATATCACTAAAATTTAAAATAGAGAAAAATGATACATAGACAACTATATTAATAGATAGGCCTAAATCATTTTTCATCTGAAAAATGACATCAATGAAAATGGATGGTCATGTAACGACCAATCTAACATATTTCATAGAAATGTGACAATCCGTCGATTTGCAACACCTCATGAGTCAGAAGAAAAAGGTGTCTACAATCCGTAGACCAAGCGACAACACCATCTATAATATCAAATAACAAATAAGATTGTCAGTGGCAGATTACTTTGCAACTACCTGCTCTATACAAATTGACAAGGATTGCTAGCAAGTAGAACTCCTAGTTGTCATGCACCCATTAAATGGAAAGGTACTAGGAGAACAAAACTCAATGACTAACAATCTTCCAATGCGTTTGACTAAACACCATAATTAAGTTTAGGGATTCAAAACCTAAGGAACATGTCATCACCACCTTATTACCCATTTCAACTTTAAGGATTCAAAACCCAAGGACATGTCACTAATACCCTGTTACCCATTTTGCACGTGCAAATAAACAATCTTCACGTAATAGAAGGTTGCACGGGATAACCTTTTGATGCTTTAATACCAAGAACATCCAAAGCATCAAAAGGATTCATCCTGTGACGCCCCCTTTAATTTAAAACCATTTTTCTTGTTTTTAAAAATACGACCTATACAAAATTTTTCGTTTTAAATCATTTAACGTTCAAAATTCGTTTGGAAGAAAAACATATCAAAGTAAACTAAACGGGTCAAATAAAGGAAATTCAAAACATAGTTTCCAAGTGTTTTTAACAAAAGTCCCAAAGTCCTTACTACAAATGTCTATAACATTCAAACACTACTAATAGTGAATTACCAAAATGCCATTTTTACCAAAACACCCATATTTTCCAAAATATGTGAGCCGCACCCAACAGGTCAAGCCGGTTGATAACACGAGGGGTCATCCTGGAACGCCTCCTCCACAACTGGAACATCATCATCAAAATAATCACCTACATCACAGGGAAAACAATGAGCCTAAAGTCCAGCAAGAATCAGAATTTAAATGCAATACAAATGATGTGTGACCACACAATGCATTATAGAAGAGAACCGTATCTCTTCTGGAAGTCAAGGTGGAATACTGTAACGACCTGGATTTTCATACATCTAAAATTTGCATTAAACTTTGAGAAAAACATATCATAGTGCAAGCAGGGCCGTTAGGAACATTTAAAACGTTGCAAAAATAAAAAACCATTTGCGAAAGCGTAATAATTTAAAGGAAATAAATTAAACTATTAAATTACAAATTACAATTTAGAAAGAGAAAACTAAATTTAATTACAAATCAATTACAATTTAACTATCTCTCACTTTTCATAACCTGGCCAATCACAAGTCATGCGTGCAAATCCATCATCAACTGCTTCATCCTTGCTCGAGAAACTCCACGCGTCGTGTACCAACACCACAAGTAAGACGTGAGCTGAAAAGCCCAATAAGAGTATGGGTTTATGCAGATTGATATGCCTCTCTTTAATTAATCGGAATGGGTCTGCCCCAAGCCAATCTTTTAATTATGTATATTAGGAATAGTTATGTATTTTAGGAATAGCTCGTACATGGAGCATGGAGTTTGAGAATTCTATGATTTCTAATTATTACGTTAATTAGTCTTGTGATCCTAATAAGGGAATGATTAATTATTTTCCTCACTCAAGGCGTGTGGCCACCTCGTGGTGGTGTTCCTAATTGTTTTTATCGTCATGAAACTATCCTAAAAGCACATACATGGAAGGTAAATGACAACACCTTAAAGAATTGACAATTCATAATAGAGCGTACTTTTGCACAATGAAGATAACATCAACATATAACAATGGAATAGAACTATTCATGCTCTTAACGTCTAATAAAACAACTAATAGAATATGCTTTTACACAAAAGAAACAGGAGCGAGTAGCATCAATTGAGACAATGAAACATGCTTCCAAACAACTAATAAACAGCAACATTTTAATGTCGACATAGAGCAATAGAACATGCTTCTAAAATGATGATAAACAATAGCGAGGAATAACGAAACAAAGCAGCAAAACATACTTCTTAATCACTAAAAACAGCAGCGAAATCCCAAAAATAAAACAGCAAAGACATGCTCTCGGATGACTAAAATTACAGCAGTGCATTATCGAAGTTAGACAGCCAAAACATGCTTCTTAATACCCAAAAACAACAGAGAAATATTGAAAATAAAATAGCGAAGACATGGTTTTTAAACGACTAAATTACAGTAGTGTATACGTCGAATTAATGCAGTGAAACATGCTTTTAAACATCTAGAAATACCAACGAATTATCAAAATAGAACATCGAAAATGTGCTTCCGAACAACAAAAATTATAGCAGCGAACTATTGAAACAGAAGAGCAAAAACATGCTTCCAAACAACGAAAATTACAGTAGCGAAATGCTGAGCAAGAATAGCCAAAGGTGCATTTTTAACAACTAACATGCAGCAGCATATTTAGAAAAAGAAAACGGAATAGCAACACAAAGAGAAGAAACGTACATGAACCTGCTACGGAAGCATAAAAAACTAACATATAAATCCAACACCGAAAGCATAACACAAAACCCGCTTATAAAACATGCAGACTAACATCATGATAATTCTACGTACTAACATCCGAAAGAGTGAGCACCTCAAGGAGATCATCAACAATACAGAGAAAATTAGCAAAAGTAATAACAGTGGAAATCATCTAAGAAAGACCATCACTACTCACGCACACGTTACTCGCGGTGTAGGGCTTCCACCTGGCAAAGACACACTCAAGTCTTACCCTTTGAAGAAAACCATACACAGACAGCTCTCCGACATCCAGCACACAGACAGCAGCAGAGAAACAACGAAGGACCAGCTACCAACACGCACAAGAAAATCAACAGAACGTCCACACACTTCACCTCCCTCAACTCTGCCACTCACAGCCCCTCAATGTCCGGACGACAGAAACTCAAGCCATCAACCTTTTTAGCTATCTCAATCACACACTGAATATAAACACAATTGAAATTTGAAATTGTAAAACAAACCTATCCCACGATATCAGCAACAGAAGCTGATATTTCAGATCGGGCTCTCCACGCACTACCTTCCAGACCGCCTGGTACGAATCACTGAAACAGATTGGATGAACTGAACTGCGAACTGAACGAGACCAGCAAAGCTGCCCAGTCAAACCGAAGCCCCCTACTCCCGTCGATTCCAGTCATCGCCGACACCAAGCACCCCTGCCATCATCACACAACAGCACCGAGCAACGGATCGCGAAGGAGGAGGATAGAAACCATCGACTTACCTTGTCCCGTCGCCGAAATTGCAGCAGCAACTTTGATCCCGAGCCCGCGCTGTTCTTCTCCGCCGGAGCCGCTCGCCAGGAGGTCGCCAACCTAGACGTCGTCACCTCGCTCGCCGTCGCCGTCGCCGTCACCTTGCTCGTTCGCTTTCCCATGCTCGGTCCCTGTCTCCCCTCTCACCTCAGCTCCCTCTTTCTCTTCCCCCACTATTTCGGTTTTTCTCACAAAATGGCTGAAGGCCATTCTTTTGGCCTTCAGCAATTTGATGTGAACCGATTCGATTGAACCGGTTCTCATCTCAAATTATTCAAATTAAATCCCCACTTATATATATTAAATCTCATTCATTTAATTCCTAAATAAATATTCCTTTAATATACTTTTATTTGTAAATCTTAATAATTAATTCTTTCCTTATTTAAAATAAATATAATTAATACCCATTTATTTATTATCTCTAAATAATTTACCCCCAACTCAATAATTTAAATTCGTTAAATAAATATTTATTTTAATTACAGTAAATTCTATTTAATCTCAATAAATAGAATCATTTCGAATACCTCATTCGTAATATCTCGATAATTAAATAATTATCCACTTAAAAAAAAGTCGGGGTGTTACAAATACTCCCTAGGGTCTCGTGGCCTAACCAGTCACTCCGACGAGGAGATATATCCATCGGGGGTGTTTCCACAAGCCAGTATTCTCACTTTTGTTGAAGACGTTAGGGGTTTTAGAACAGGGGAATTGTGAACCTTAGAGTCCACGTAGCTAACTTCTCACCTATTGCTCCCTACGTGGGAGTAATCTACCGTATGGAAAGTCACCAATTCACCCGAACCCCCACACGCCTATTTACGTATATTAGGTATGACACACAACATGTAAACAAGTTCATAATTCCTAGGGTGATACATGAATGTCACGAACTAAGTCACAGAAAACAACATACAATAGAAACACAACCAATTTAACTACAATTACAATCGAAAATCACTTGAAAGACACTGTGTTAATCTATCAAAATATCTAGGTTTCAAACAAACATTTAAATTATGACAATGTAATTTTAGAGTTGTTCATTAACGATACAAGCGAGGGCAAATCATGTTCCAATCCAACTAGATATGGGGTTCAACTTCAACTATATTCAACTATCCATCATTGGCATTTCTCAGGTTCAATTCAAGCAAGTTGACTGATAAGTGTATGTTAAACTCAATGATATCAATAGTGAGTGCAAGAACAGTTTACTATATTTGATCTACAACACACAGTTCATGTAATGATAGCCGTTAATTCAATTCGCAGTTTAATCCAAGCATAAAGGACCCAAGGTAACATGTGAGCAGGGATTCACGTTCTAGCAACCCACAATTGATAGTGTCTATCATTGGTACTCAATCCATTATCAACAATGTATATTTCCTATCCAGTCACAAAGCATATCGACAATAATTTAAAGAAATTAACAGTACAACTTTCCAAACATTCCACCAAATTCAGTTCAGATCATAATCTACACAATAACTATTGATTTCCATTGATCATGCTTTTCATTCAATTCAAAATCCACTGTCAATTCAACTATTAATTTTATGTCTTTCATCCAATCAAAAACACAACAACAAAACCCGTAATATAGGGCCTCCTTTGGCCAACTACAAATTTCAATTATTACCTCAAGTTTTCCAGCAGCTAAACACAAGCAATACATCAGCAAATGCAAGAAATACAGCAACAATATATAAACCCCTTAGCCTTCTATACTTCCAAACTTTCAACTTCACGGTGGAACTCCAACAACAATTAACTCAGCAACTATCCAATACAACTCTCACCACTCACCAATTTTCCTCACAGCAAGGTGACAACCTCACACACACCTCACAGTTGCCAGACCAGAGTAAATTTCGCAGGAAACTTACCTATATAGACGAAGGAGAGGAGAGAGCTGGCAGTGCAGACGATAAGCTGCAGGAGGAAGGCTGTACATTGCCCAAACCAAGGAGGAAAGGTCCAATGAGAGGGAAGCACGTGGGAAGCCTCCACACCTACTAGAAGGGAGCAGGACATGTTGCAAGGGGCTGGGGAGAGATATTTCTTCGTGTAAAACACAAAATCAGAAGAAAGAGAGGATTTTATAAATGGGTTTCTCAAAAATCCTTGACAGTCCGGCAGAGCAGAGGCGTCCGCAATATCGTCCGCACCAGTCCGAATATCAGGTTGGGACGAGAGAACGCATCCCAACCTTTCATCTACACCGTCCGCAAGCCATATTGGACGAGATCCCTCGTCCTCACATCGTCCGCCAGTTCGTCTGAATGGATTTCAAGTTTAATATAGATTCAAATCAGACGCAGTCCATCCTCGTCCGCAGCGTCTGCATAGTCGTCCGCAAAATCCCTGAATTAAAACAGATTCAAATCGGACGCTATTCTTCATCGTCCGTAATTGTCTGGACCCGTCCGCAGTGAGTTTGGGGACGCCTTGTCGTCCCAGGGTACAGGGACGCAACTCAACAGCTTTGCAGACATGTCGAGTCATCCGGAGTGGCGTCCGCAGGCATCCGAAATGCCAGTGCACACTTTTTCCTAAGTTTTTTACACTTAGATTATTTTCCAACGTTACCCATATATCTCCCAAGCATGATTTAACATGCACCATTGCATAATACGATGCACTTTGTATATATTAAAATTATCCAGATTTAATACATCATCAAAAAGGGAAATATATTTTTGGGGTATTACACATCCTCCCAATATACACATATAATACATAACCCATGAATTATTAATAATAAATTCCACGTATTAATTTTTGGCGAGATATTAGGTCAAACATTGAAAAGTTGACCTGATTTTTCGTGTAGTGCCCATGTGTAAATTTTCGATCAAATAGTCACAATCGATAAAATTGGGTATTACCAAGTTGTAAATTAATTGAGAAAATAAATTTGGTAAATTATTTTGGTCAAAGAACCATTATCGGTTAGCATTGGGGACGAATCAAAATTTGAATTGGAAATAGAATTGTATTTATTTAATATATAAAATATATTTTAATATATATAAATTATTTATTAAAGAAAATGAATAAAAAAATTAAAAGGAGAAGAAGAATAACAAAGAGAGAACGAGAGTTAGGGCGAGAGAGAGAGAGAGAGAGAGAGAGAGAGAGAGAGAGAGAGAGAGAGAGATATGGGAGAGGGGAGAGTCTAATCGGAGAATTGAGTAATTTTGACAACGAATCCGAGTTCCCAACATTTAGACCAACAACTTTTGTGAAGGTCATTAGTGAGTAACTTCATTTAACCCCTCTGTTTTTTTAAGTTAAGGTTTAAAATTTTGTTTTGCCTCATATTCGTGCTTAGAAACTCAAATCCGAGATAAGGTCCTGTCAACTACGGCAGTTTCGATCTACTGCATTTTTGTTTTTGGTCGACTGCGAATTGGGTAGATTGTCCAGGAGTGGTCCTAGCTTGACTGTAGGAGGTTCCTGGTCGACTGCATAGTGTATTTTGTCACATTGTTTAGACGTTTATGCATTGGTTAGGTTCCTGGACTTAGTATAGGACCCTTCCACCTGTCCGTTTGACTCATTGATGGAAATTCTCGTCCTTTGGTATGGTTTTGGCTCGACCGAGTTTATGTATTTCTACCCGATCCCCAATAAAGTCATACTTCATTGACTTTACCTAAGTCTCCCCGACTGTTGAGTCTTGAATTGTTGTGGGTGTGTCTTATTGACCACTGTGAGGTTCTAGTTGACATTCGATGTGTCTCGTCGCCACTAAATGGTCTCAATTGACCATCATTGAGTATGTTCGACGCTACAAGGTCTTGGTGGACCTTTGCTTTGCATCATCAACTATTGTGTGGTCTTGGTTGACTACCATTGTGTCTTATCGACCGTGATCGGTTTCAAATGACTCCAACTATGTCTTTTCTATTGCTAAGTTGTTCAGGTTGAGCATGTCGTGTTCCTTCGACTGTCACCATGTTATGTTGGCCAGAGGTCTTTCTAGTTGTTTGTTGAGCTATCGGGTCGACCGTTGTTATGTTTTAGTCAACCGTACTATTTGTTTCTCATATTTGAATTTAGCGAACTTTGTTCGGCTTCACCAGCCATATCGAGTTTTCGGTCTAGTTTCGTATTTTGGTATAGGACTCTTAATGTAATCCTAAATTTGATTTTTGATTTGGGACTACTGGTTGTCCCTAGAGTCCATCTTGGATTCCTAGTCTTGATTTAAGACTTATTTGTTATCCCTCATGTGATTGTTATGATTTTGACATCGGCCTTGTTATAGGTTCTACAGATGTCACCAGTTTTGACCCTCACTTCTGATAGTGCGTGGAGCTAGCTAGTCGATAAGGTTGTCATGATCGTCATCAAGGTTGAGATTTTTATACTTTTTGCACTACATTGCATCATGGTTTTCAAACTGATATTTTGTGGGATATCATACTCGAAAACCTGACAGAAACTGTTTCGACAGCACGTCTGTTTTTATGTATATGTATGTTTTCTCACGTTTACTTTATTTTACATGGTATATTGTTTGTTATTTTGTGCATATATGTTGGGAAGATGAATCTTCATGATGTTTTCAGCGGTCTTGGCACTAAAGTATCACAAAGCTATCTTGTGTAATTTTCTGTTGCGAGAAGATTTATTGGTTGTACGTACAAAAGGGTGATAAGGCATTGGTGACATTTCCTAGGGTTTCGAGCCCCGAAAGTCGAAAGGGTGATAGATCAATCTTGACGCGTCCCTTAGGTTTCAAGCCCAGAAGTTGAAAGAGTGATGGGTGGTGATAACGCATTCCTTAGGTTTTGATCCCCAGAACCTAGCTAAGGTTTTTAGTCACACATATTAGAAAGTTGTTAGTTGCTACATTTTGCTCGCTTAGTACCTTTTCATTTGACTGGTGGTGGGACGGCTCATAGTTCCGCTCTTCGGCAACCCTTGTTAATATGGATCCTATAGGTAGCTAGTTGAGGATAATCCATTGCAAGCAACTTTATCTGTTACCACAATTATATGGGTTGTGTCAACGCTGAGCATAGCTCGTCGGCAACTCGGATGATGTGTTGGATCTCTGGATTGTCGTCATTTTGATTCCTCTGTCTTATGAGATGTTTCTTTTGACAGATGGCCGCCTTTCTAAGATATGTGCTGGATGGGTCCTTGTGTGACCATCCATTTTCATCGATGACGTTTTCGCACAAAAAACGATATTTGGCATATTTTGTTGTATAACTATCTATGTATACATCGAGTTTTTATGAAGCCACATCGATGGTCATTGGCCACTTTAATAAAATGATAAAGAGTTTTATGATTAAAAATCCGTGCACGATAAATGAGAAGCATGACATTGGTTTTCTAAAGGATGAGAAAAATCATTTTCACATGCATTGCATTTAGTATAGATTCCCCTACTGAGTTTGTCACCACCTCTTACATTATAACTTTCCCAAGTTTGATGTATAGGCTCAATACGGGGTCGTTGTGGGGCATTGCCGGTGTCCCTTATGGTGGGTGCTTCGACTTTCCCTTGGGTGGATGGAGGTTCGTCGATCCAATCCCTTCGTCTCTGGTACATCGGAGGTTTGTTGTTTGGTGTTGTTTTGTTTGATTCATGCACAGTACATTTTTTGTATATTTTATACTATTTGGACTCTTATTGATCACTTAGTGGATCCCAACCCATGTGATTTGGGTTTTGGGCTTAAATTCATGTTAAGACTTCTACTTCATCTTAGCCTTGGCTGGATGATCGGGTTTTATTTGAGGATCGGGCCGCCTAGCCCAGCGATTCTATTAGGTCGGCCTCTAGGTCGTGACATATAACCAAAACAGAATACCATATACGATAAAGTAAACATACGTAACATGTAAATAAAAATAGACATGATGTCGAAACAATCCTCATTGAGTTTTCATATGTGGCAACTCACAAAATAGTAGTAAGAAAATCATGATGCAATGCAATGCATAAAATATAAAAATCCCTACTTCATAGACGACCTCAACAACTTTACTGACTAGTCAACTCCATACATTATCTGAAGTGAGAGTCGAAACCAGTGACATTTCTAAAACCTATAACAATGTCGATGTCAAAATCTCAATAATCACACAAGGGACAAGGAACGAGTCTTGAATAGAGACCAAGATCCTCAAACAGACACTAGAGACAAAACAGAAAACTTAAACCCTAAATCGAAAATAGGCTAGAAGGATTAGCACAAGACTTCTCGGCTTGGGTCGAAAAATGACAAGAACCCACACATTGAACTGAGAAGCCATATTAACTGAAACAACAGTGCAGTCGACCAAGCACAATAACAATTAACTAGAAAGACCCCCTAGTTGATAAGGTTGTGGTCGATGAAACACAAAACTTACAAACCAAGTAACTCAGCAGTCGAGAAGACATAGACGGAGTCGACCCAATATGACTATGGTCAACCAAAACCATGCAACGTCAATGAGACAAAACAAAGGTCAACCAGAACCCCTTAGTGTCATCAAGACATGGCGAAGGTCAACCGAGACCTCGCAACAGTCGACCATGCACCTTAGGGTCTTCAAGAACCACGAAGGAACCCAAACTGGAAGACTCTATGAAGAAATAGAGTGGAAGGGTGTTCTCGGGTGCAGAACAGTGTGCAGGTAGAGGCACAACAATACATCCATGGACATAGTACAATGCATCTGTGGAAACACTTCGTGCGATCTGTGGATAGGCAATAATGCCATCGCAGAAGATTTAACTTCCACGGCACTATGCAATGTGGATGATCCATAGATGTTTTAGTTTTCGAGAATATGTGCGAAATGCTTGGGTCACTTAAACCCAATTCCCCTGCTAAACATTACTTGTTCTGCAGTGGAACAACATGTGGTTACCTAGACCATTTTTGCTACGAAATGAGTGCTCTTTCCACTGCAGACTTCGAAGATGTTCCGCTACAGACAGAGACACGTTCCACTGTGGACCACAAATATGTTCCGTTGCAAACCGAGACATGTTCCAATGTGGACCACAGGTTCATTCCGCTGAGGACCAATAACACTTTCCACTGCAAACTGAGAGAACCCTTGCAACTGTATTCCTCAGCGAACGCCCTTAGAGTATCCACAACGGATTTTCGACCCAACACCTAGATTACACTACTAGAAAGAAGGAAATCCTTTCTCAACTAGGTTTATGCCTCCCCAGCTTTAACCCTGAACCAAACATTTTGGATTTTGAGCTTACAAACTCAGATCCATACCCAACATCCATCATGACACACAACTCAAATAAATACATTAAAATAGATTTTCCCTCAAAATCCCTTCACAAGAGACATAGTTCCAAAATCTGACAACACGGATCGGGTGGAGAAACGACGAGGTTTGCTCGTTGGTTCTCTAGCCCCTCTCCTTTGCTCCTCTACATTGCACGCGGCCGACACTCCTGTAAAAAAAAAAAAAAAAAGAAAGAAAGGAGACAACCCTTTAAAACAAAAGAATTAAAATTTAATTACTTTATTTAATATATATGATTTAAAAAAATATTAAATAAAATTCTTAAATCCTAATTTGATAAAACTCAACAACAAAACGTAACTAGATCAACAAAAAACGAACCCACGCTATGATTAAATAAACTTATTGAGCATAATCTTGCAGCTTCAGGCTGCAGGGGATTACAAAACGCAGCAATTGAACATTGATTGGACCTTTTCACATGTGGCAGAAGACCCAATACGTTTGACAAAGACCTGGTCAATACAAAATAATTTAACTCGATCAAAACAAAAAATATATTAAAGAAATTAAAAAATTATAGATTTTACAATAACTATAGTTGATTGATTCTTTCATTTTATATGTGAATTACCACTTGTATATTATGAAGTTGACTCACCTCTCAAACCTGTGTGATTTTCAAATTCTCTCGTCGAGTAGTTTCAACCCATCAAACATTTTTCATTTCGTAATGAGCTTGTAACCCAATTTCAAGCATAACAAACAAGCTTTTAGTGATATCCAGGTCCAGTCCATCAAAGCCTAGGTTGACCCACTTCCAAAACCACTTCAATCTAAAAGTGGAGTCCATACTTTCGTGAATCTAAGGTATCCGTTATTCATAGTTTTCGAATTTAGGAAATTATAGACAGAAAGGAAACCAGTTATGAATCAATTAATAAAAATGACTCAATAAATTCAAACCAAAATTTAATTTATATCTCCAATAAATCCTTTTTTCAAAACTTTAAGTGATGTTTGATCTATTCGTAATTGTAGCGCCAAAATGTAAATCAAAAAAGAAAAACTAAAATTAATATATTATAAAAAAAAAAAAGTAAATTAAATCACATAATTGAAACCAATAATTCAGAGAAACGTGAGAATAATGGATACTGCCAAAATAGAAAATGACGGGTGAATGATTGATTTCTTGCTAAGGTTGGGGTGGTCCTCCTCCGCATTATTATATTACCAAAGATTCTTGCTTAATATTACCAAATTACATAATTAAATTCATTGTCCTCTCTAATTTAATGCTCTCTACCCCGATCGTTTATTCATATCTAAAATAACTTTATTTATAATAATGAGTATGCTTATAGCAACAAACAGATGATGTAAAAATGTGAATATGTCATTATTGACCTTTAAAATATAATGTACAAGATTATTTTCATATATCACACGATGAGAGTGAAAACTTTTATTTTAGAAAAATTAACAAAATAATTACTAAATTATGGAATCAATGACATGTCAACAACTAAACAATTTTTCCTAAAAAATAAAATACTCAACTATAAAAAATCAAATATCGCTGTCACATTTTCTGTTAAAAAAAAATTCTTTAAGTGAGTAATTATAATAGAATTCAGAAAATGTCATTTTTCTTTGCGGAAAAATTACATTCCTCTACAAAAACATGTACTAGAAACATATGGGTATAAGAAACAAATCTATTATCTCTTTTGTGCAAAACACAGAGATGTTATAATTCTCCTATGGACCGAAAAACAATTCTAGATCATCCGACATCTAAAACATTATATATTCTTTTACAAAATCTTCTAAATTATAAAATTAAAAAAAATAAAAATCAACTTCTAAAGTTTTTTCTCAAATACATTGTCATGAGTATTAATTCTTTTCTACTGCAAGTCTCTGAAATCACGAATTTTTGTAATTTTTTTATTTGCGTTACTGTGTGCAAATTCTTATCAATATGTAAATCTAGAATCATGTGAGAGAAACTTATTTCTGTTGCTCAAATCATTGCTTCAAAATTCAAATCAAAATTTGTCAAACTAATTGAAACTAATTGCATTCATTAGACATAAATTATTTCTCTTAAATTAAAGACAATGTTTGAGTCATTTATTTTTTATTGTTTAATATTTTACTTGTTAGTAAATATTGTAAAGTGATTAATTTATAATTTATTTTTAATTAAATTGTTGTTTTGTTAATCTGTGAAGCTCTCAATCTATTAAGCTTTTTTTTTGACCTTTTCTTTTTGTGGTCGCCAAAGCTATTCATGGTGGGTCCAGTCGCTCGTTCTCTTCACTCGTTCTTTTCAATTTTCATCTCTTTCCCCCACTCGTACATGCGAGGCATTTCCCAATACTAATGGAGTTTGATAATTTACAGGCAATCACTTTCGCCAAATTAATGGCAATTAGCTTCATTCATTTGCACCAATCAACGCTCTTTTGATTTACTGCCGCAAGCAAGAACGTGGTTCGTGATGTTTAATATTGGTCTGAGTTGGTAGATGGTACAACAGAGGAGAAAAGCAGAAGCAGCACGGCTTTGCTGAATCAGCTCCTACCATGGAAGATGCCATCTCATGGGTTGCTCTTTGACTTCTTCAACTTTTATTTGTCTGTACTAAATTAATGTTCCCTTGGAATTTAGATTGTCGTTTTCTCCTTCTCTCATTATACTACTGAAAATTTGGAGTGGATGCTCTTCATTTTACAAGTTGAAACAGAGTGATTTGTGAAGGTTTGGCTAAAGAAGAAATTCATTCGATTCGGAAGAACTAAACGGGGGAAAGGGGTCGTCAGCAAAATGGGATTCTGGTCACTCTTTATGGCGGCAAGTATGCCAATTTTACAAGTCCTCATAATGAGTGCGTTGGGGGCTTTCATGGCGGCTGGTTACAGCAATCTTCTCAGTAACAGTGCTAGAAGTTCTCTGAACAAGGTATAACTAGTAAAATTTGCACGCTTCCATTGGAAAGAAACTGATATTGTGCTGCAGATTGTGTTCATCGTGTTCACTCCATCTCTTATCTTTGCAAACTTGGCCAAGACTGTTACTCTTCAGGATATCATTTCATGGTAAGCCAATAAAAAAAATATTTTGATCATATTTCAGCCACAATAAGTGGTGTTTCTGAGATTTAACTCTTACTCGTGTTGTTTCGATGCTTTTAGGTGGTATATGCCGATTAATATTGGTCTCACTTTTCTGTTCGGAGGATTTCTCGGTTGGATACTCGTCAAGATTCTAAAACCAAAGGAGCATCTTGAAGGTCTAATCATCGCAACTTGTTCTTCGGGTAATTTCTTGATCAAACTTTGATCTATAAACTTAAAAGATCAACGACTTGGTCGATCTTATTTGATTTCAATGACACGAATTTGTTTTGGGTCAGATAAATGGATTTTGTTGTACTTTATCAAAACACGTAGGTTTGAATCGCAAAACTCACTGATGTGATTTGATTTTTTGTCCAAAGAATTTTACTCGATAAAATTTGGTGTCCAATTTATGTTTATGATGTGTCTTCATTTATGCTTTTGTACAACAGGAAACTTGGGAAATCTTCTTCTCATAATTGTTCCTGCAATCTGCAATGAGGAGGGAAGCCCATTTGGTGATCACAAAACTTGCAGCTCTGTTGGACTCTCTTATGCTTCTTTCTCCATGGCGGTAAGTATGCATAGTCATCTTTATGTCTGCCCACAATTTGACTTGTAATTCCGATTTCGCTTATCTTAGCCATTTCTGTTAGCAGCTTGGTGGTTTCTACATTTGGACTTACACTTATCAGCTGATAAAAACCTCGTCCGTAAAACACAAAGCACTTGAAGAGGCTGATCAAAACGTCTTCAAGGCACCAAATAAGGATTTAGATGCTCATCTCCAAGCAAACATTTTAGAGGATGAAGATTCCCAATTCCTCAAGACTGTCGAGGACCCTACAGACCAATCTGTGAGTCCTCCTGCATTGTAAAACTCCCCACTACGGCGGTATTCAGACAACCCATTTCGACTTCCATGTCCAATAATAAATTCAACTCGTAAAAAGAAAAATAAAAAACGAATATCGAGATTTACACGATGAACCTTGATAGGTGGCAAACACAGATAGTGTGATCTAAAATTCAATTTGAGCCATCAGACTCTAACATCATATTTTCTCCAAATGCAGATAAAAGCACATGAATCGGCTAGCAGAACGGTGAAGCAGCCAGTCTCGGGGTGGAGCAAACTGAAGGGCTTCCTTCTCCAGATTCTGGAGGAGCTTTTGGCTCCTCCGACCCTAGCTGCTGTCAGCATTCCCGCACTTCTATCTTCCTTTTCTCACTTCATTACTTTACAAGGCTCATAGTTTCTTGCTTTTGTTTTTTTAATAGAATAGAACATAAGCCACTCACTCATGAACCACATACTTACCATCTATGTCTGATCAGATTCTGGGACTCATTTTTGGTGCAACTCAAGGGTTGCGGAATCTACTAATTGGCGCTAATGCTCCCCTTCGAGTAATCGAAGATACTCTTAAATTACTCGGGTAAGTTCAACTTTGATCATTTGTGAATCGAACAATGAACCAAAACCATCAAGATTACGATTAAATGTGTTGTAGTGACGGGACAATTCCATGCATTACTTTAATATTGGGAGGGAATCTTACTCAAGGCAAGCAGTTCTTCATTCTGCTATTCAAACTCTTCCCTTTCATTCTGTTTTATTTTCTTACAAGTTGCCAACGAAATTGTTGAAGGCTTAAGAGCATCAAGAATCAAACCGTTGGTTATCGTCGGGGTGGTATTGGTTCGATATGTCATACTACCTGTGATCGGCATTGGGATCGTTAAAGCGGGCGACAAGCTTGGGTTTCTCCCCGTTGACCCATTGTTTCGCTACGTGTTGCTGGTTCAGTTTACTTTGCCTCCAGCCATGAATGTTGGTAAGTTCGGAATGAACAATCTTACGTTCACGGACGAATGAGATTGGATTTAATCTTTGTTTGGTTATTGGAAAATGATGCAACGCAGGGACGATGACTCAGCTGTTTGATGTGGCTCAAGAGGAATGCTCGGTTATCTTGATGTGGACTTACTTGGCAGCAGCCATAGCTCTCACTCTTTGGTCGACCGTGTATATGTGGATTTTGACTTGAAGTATTGCAATCGAAATAATGTTACAAATATGCCAGGCACTCATAAATTGTATTATTAATATTTTAAATAATTGGGTATATCCACAAAAATATACCCCTGGTGAATATGGAGGTCTCCGCCATGGTGAATATGGAGGTGGTTTTGGGTCCTACTAATCTGGGGTTGTGTTGATTTTTGGGTTCTAATTATTAATATTCATATGCTAATGTGTGGTATGAATTACAAAAAATAATTTATTGTTGTTATAATATATTAATATCATGTGTCAAAAATATTTTATTTCATATCTAATTTAAATAATCAAAATATTATATTTTTGTAGCTAACTTCACATTACTACAAAATTGTGCTTTGATCTTACGACTCCGAAAATGAGCACTTCAACACTTTGATACCTTAGATGTTCTTCGTCAATTATTTTCACCTCAAATTTTCACTTGTGGGCGTAATGTATGTACACAGCAAAATCACGCTTAATATATATAATAGATTGTATTATCAATATATGTGACTATCTATTTGGATTTAGATAACGGTTTTCTAAAACCAATATGGAAAACTCACGTTTTCTCACAAAAATTGATTCTACAATCTCATAGTATTTCCAACTATGCACTAATGTGGTTGTAACCTTACATTTAAGATGGAATAATTTTGTAACAATTAGAAAACTGTTACCAAAGCCAATCTCTTATTTAAAATTATAATGATTTTGTAACGGTTATGGGCAAATATAAAATAAAACTATTATAATTAAAACAAAATTTGCCACAATGTCTTCAACACTTGGTACCATGATATCAACTTAAATTTAGCGCAATCCATTTTCAAAAATCGTTTTCAATAGTAATTTTAATAGTTTGTTAATTAATTAAATAATCAATAATTGAATTATTTCATCTAACAAAAATAAAAAAATTTTTATTGGATGTATTAAATAATTAATTCATAATTACTTATTTAATATTTTTTGTTTTTTTTCTATTATTCAAATAATAATAGAAGAAATAAAGAGACTGATAGATTTATAGTTGTCAGCTTCAATATTTAATTCTAAAGTAATTCTACTAAATACTTTGAATTACACTCTTAAAACTATAGGGTACATTTATTCAAAATAATTTCTATTAATATATTCACTATATAATATCTACTCTTAATTTGTGAAGGATTTTTTTTCAAAGGAAAGAATTTTCTCCCTCATATCAGTGGGAGCGTTTCAAGCCGAGGAAGGAAATTCCTTCCCTTTCTTCCTCTCCCTTGCCATTAAGTAGAACACGTATTCCTAGCTTCTCCCATGCCTCGCTCCTCTCTCGCCTCCATCTCTCTTACGAAAAAATCATAGAAATTCGGGAGACGATTTCCTTCCTTGTGACGAACATTGGTCGCAATAAGTTAAACTTTTTCAACTTTGTAATCTCAATCTATTGATTGAAGTTCTATTTTTTGTTATACAAAATTTTTGGAAGGGAATCGAGTTTGGTTGAGTGCAAATTTGAAGAAGAAAAATGTTGACTCTCGATGTATCAATAAGAGCTTTCATGGTTGGAAACTAGAAGGCCAGAGGTATCAAATTTGGATTTTTGTTTTCTCTTCGACACTTCTTTAAATATTGACATTTTTGTCTAGATTTTGGATTGGTTGAAATTAAGTTGATAAATTAGGAGTTTTGGTATGGGAAAAACAGATGATTTTGCCTGATTCTTGGAGATGTCTGGCGAGTTCCTTCTAGATGGTGTCAGGGGGAAGAAATGTCAAACTACGACTCAACAAATGTTGAGTCGCAATGTACACCACCTTCAGCCTTAGTGTGATGTGAAGCAGGCTAAGACAGGGAGTCTCGACTAGTGATGTTATCGCCCGTGTCAGTGATGGAGATGACGAACGTGTGTGACATCGCCTACTCCATGACTTGATCAGTTGGACTGCAGTTCAATTCTTTTTTTAAACCACAGTTCAGCCTTTCTCTTGAAGGTTGGGTCAACCTAGTTGGGCCATGGTCCAGATTGTTTTAGGCCACGCTTCAGAGCCTGTTTTGGGCCCAATTTGATAAATTTCTACCCAAATTAATTATGGATTATTTTTAAAGAAAAATTGAGAATGTAATATATCAAATTTTAACAAAAAAAAATTGACAATTTTATTTTTGGTTAAATACAAAAAATTTAATTTAAAAGTCGTGGACTCTTGAATTTGGACTTTGGATAATTGAGCTTGGGGCTATGGTAAACTCACTTCGAGATAGAGATTTAATTTTATATATAACATTGCACACTTTTTTAAAAATAATATTTTGAGACATGTATAATATATAATGAAGTGTCTATTTTATGGCTTGTCAAATTTTTATATTATATGTAAGTTTTCACTAGACATATTTAATTAAGCATGCACATCAAATTTAATGGATCAAGTTGATCGTGTAAACCGAGTTCGATCAACCCGATGTGAGGTCCTATTTTATTTTATGCACATTCGACCATGTGAGAATGTGTTTATTTATTGTTAACTAGAGTAATGTGTCATGTCCTTATATGCAAAACCTTAAACTTGATCAGAGTCTTTATATGGCTTTCGCGATTCCTGTGCACGCTGTTGTTATGTGATATGTCTATGGCATGGTGTGCTTGAAGTCCATAAGTGGCTCAATTTTTACTAGAATTTTATATGGTACAACAAGAGTCTATTTTAATTACGTGCCACATTATGGTGAGTTGTTTTAAACACGTGCTCTTTTGTACAATTTTCTAAAATGAATTTATGGAACATCATTTTTAAGATCATGCATGTTTAATCACTTTCTTTAATTAAATTGCTGAATAGAAAACTTATCCCTATTGAGTTTAGTCAACTTATCCTAGATGACTTCCCCCTTTCATAACTTTATTAGCAAAACTTTCAATTGCTGACCCAAGAGTAAATTTCGGTGAATATTTTATTTTCAGCATTTTAATAATTTTTCCTTGAGAGTTATTTTGTGAGGTGGAATTTGTTTTGAATAATTGTAATTCTTTATTTTATATTTTTTATTCTGTACAGTTATTTTTTTATTTATATTACCTTATTATCTTGATATCACTTGTTGTACCTGTTTAACCCGTGTTTTTTCAGGATCTGCTTAGCCCGTGTTTTATCAGGCCTTGACTTTTAAATAAATTATTAAGACTTCCATTGCTAATTAAGACAATTAAAGAAAATGGTTGGACAATTCCGTTCTTTTGGGCAGGGTTGTTCCTCGTTCTGTCTCGAGTCCATTGCGGGTCGTGACACACTATATGTGTATTAACCCTCCATTTAGATTAGTAATAGAGCTAGGTTTATAATCCATTAACTTATCATATTATATCTTTTTCCTTAACTATCATTAATTCTTTATTGAATAATTCATTCATAACAATTATAAATTGCATGCTAATTATTTGATCCCCAATTAACAAGCAAGAGAATTTATAGAAATACATTTCATTGTATCGATGTTAACATTCCCAACTATTCATTTTGATTCACTCCCAATATAGAAAGTCTACGAATATTAACTCTTACAAAATTTTACCGAGTAAATCAAAGAATAAACTAAAATAAAATAGGAATTTGCTAAATACAATTAATTCCGCTACATCTATTAAGTTGTTGACAATCTTTATTCAGAGCCTTCCTTTTTTTCTCTATTATAAGCTGAAATGTTAATATGGTTGATGCAACTTTCTGATATTGTGCAAATTATGATAATAGATTGTAAATTAACATATCCAAGTGGGATTGCTACTTATGTTCTAATTGATGGATTTCAAACACCCAAATTCAATCAAAGTTGTTCACTCAAATGAATTTTTATGTGCAAGAAATCCCTCAAATGTTCTCAGAAAGATCTTGTAGAATGTTCAATAAATGTGGAGATCTATTTATAAACATGCACTAAAAGCCAAGATGGTGGTCAACTTCTTCTTGTCTTCACTCGACTGTGAGCTGACCATAGCAGCAAAATTGTGAAGTGGTCGACCACTCCAACATGCGATCCACCTTAAGCTCGAAGAAAGGATGGTTGTCTATAAATAAAAGCAATATCCGCTTTGCAAATCATCGAAACTCTGTGCAAGCACTACCAACCTAGCTTTCATTATTACTTAACTTGATAGTTACAATGTCTTAAAGTTAGTTGTTGTACCAAACTCTACAATCTCATTTATTGTCTAAAGAGAAAGTGTAACATTTTAAAATAAATTTAAATTTTGAATTGAGATAAAATAACAATATTTATAATAGTCAAAATTTAAATGTCCTAAAATATAATAAAATCTTACCAAATCAACTAAATGCTTTATTTAATTAAGGGTAGATAAATATTACAAATTTATTAAAATCATATTAAATTTCTATGTTATATTTTTAATTTTTTTAAAAAAATATTTAAAATTATGATTACAACAGAATCCTAATAAATCTCTTTAAATTATGTAAAATAAAACAAAATAGTTATTTTTGATTTCTATAAGATATGCATTTAAAAGAAAATAAATAAAATCTAATTAGAATAAAATTGTAAAATTTTAGGCTTCAAAACTATTAAATTAAATGACAAATTTTATTTTCAATTATGCAAATTTATGAGTCAATCAATCTTCCCAAATTAAAAACCCATCAAACAAAAATCAGAAAAATTATTTTCTAATTCTTGATTTGAGAAAAATAATCAACCCTAAATCAAATATTTATTTCAATCTCTAGCCTAAGTAAATAAATCACTTACTAAAACAATATTGAATCTAACCTTGATTTTGAATCAAATTCAATAACTCTTTAAAAAAAAAAAAAAAAGAACTAAGACCATCTCCCTATAAATTAAGGCTTACCATGAAGGAAAAACTCTCATCCAAACAATTCTCTCTCTCTCCCTCTCTCTCTCTATGGAACTTATTAATCAATTGGAGATGCCTATATTATTGAATTTGCCCTGCTCAATTTCCAACTACCACATGCTGCCTCGACCTAAACGAACCAAACCAGACCCAACCCTGTTGAATAGGATTTCTCTCAAATCATTCAAGTCAATCAGAATTCAACTCTATTCAACTTATAACATTATCAGTAAGAATTTTGTCCCTATATCTTTCAAAAAGTGATTTTCTTTTAACACCTGAGTGCTAATTTAACCAAAATTTATTAAGTATGGAAAGTTATCTGAAGGCTTCGAAAATCACTAGAATCCTACTCACGAAATACATGTAAAATCCATTTTTCAACGTTTTGGTCATAGGTCATACATCACAAAATGTAACGACCCAACTTTTATATCCCTTTTTAAAATGCATTAAAGTTAAAACCCTACTTTAAATTTAAATATGAGTGTCTTTCAAAAGTCGGACAGTCAAAACTATTTCATTATACTCGTTATGAAAATCGTAATAAAGCATTGGAAAACATAGCGAAAGCAGTTATAAAATCTTTTATCAAAATATAGCGGAAGCAAAATTATCATTTAAAGTGACTATATTAATTACAAAAGTACTTTCTTCAGTTTCTTTAGCATAGTCAGTCGCAAATCTCACTCGTGCAAATCCTTCATCCTCACTTTGTGATCTGTTCATCGTTTGTACCTACACCACAAGTAAGACGTGATCCTAATAGCCTAGTAAGGAATTGGGTTTATGCAATATGTTATGCCTCACTTTAGTTCTTTTGTAATGGGTACCACCCCAAACTAATCTTTTCATTACGTTCGTTGGTTCTTTACTCATACGTCGAGCGGAAGATTGAAGGACCCATATGGGATGGTATAGTTGATCGGAATCTAACCTCCTGTGTTCAACTAGGTTCCCGTTCCCGACAAGGTAGGGGCTTTGCCTAGCTGTCAGACTAGATCCGACTACCCATCCACCCCCAACTTCCCATCATTCATTCTTTCATTCATTTTCTTTAACATTTTCCTCACACAATGCATGTGAGTACCACCCCCAAGGTGGCACTCCCTATTGGTTTCTATTAGCATGATGCATGACTGAGGTAACAATAACAATAATTGAATGACGTAACAATAACAATAATTGAATGACGCATATAATTGAATGGCAGAAATTGAAAGCACATCGAATTGAAAACAACGAACAACATAAGGAAATTACAGCGAACAACATAAGGAAATTACATCGAACAACTTAAGGAAATTAAACAGTGAACATTAAGGAAATTAAATAGCGAATTATGAAGGAATAACAGAAATTAAACACACATGACAGAACAATATACAACGAATTAAAACAATGGACGACATGCTTGAACTTAAAGAATACAATAGTAAATGAAACAGAAATCGGAACATGCTATTAAACGGAGATCATAAGTCAAATAACTAAAGTATGCTTCTCAAGAGTATAACGATATTAAACAGACATGGGCAACATAAATCGAGTACAAGAAGAACTTAGAACTAAGGCAACGTGCATATGAAAGTAAAACATTAGAGTTAGCAACTTACCATGCTTCTAATAGTGAACTACACAACGACATAGCAGCGAGTGGTTATGCTTTTAAATAGTGAATTAAACATCGAACTTAATAAGGAATTAACTTGCTTTGACCACACAGCGATAAACAATATACTTTTAATATTAGGTGGATACATACTTTATAAACTACTAAGCATGAAATAACATAAATTAATTCTAAGCACTTAGGGTAGTATACTAAGCATAGTTCTTAATCTAGTTAGTTAAACACTTAGATTGAATAGTTAACAACTAGTTAATTAGTTATGCTCAGATTAGTTAATTAAACATACTCAGAGAAATTAGTTAACAACTAGTTCCAATGATTATTCAAGTTAATTAAACATGCTCAAGTGAGTAATTCCAATTAGTAGTTTAGATAATTAAGAATGCTTAGAATTATAGTTAATTAAACATGCTCAAGTAAGTAATTACGATTAATAGTCTAGTTAATTAATCATGGTCCGAATTCTAGTTAATTAAACATGGTCAGAATTCTAAATTAAACATGTTTACAATAAGGGTGTTATGATTCTAATTATCACAGAACAACTGGATAAGATTAGCACTAACATGTATGGAAACTATTGCTACAGCAAATAAGGCAATAAAAATGTATTCACAGAATCTTCATCATAAAACTCGTTCATTCATTACTGTCATCATACGTTCTTCAGCTCATCATTCTACACTACAGGACTTAACTTCAGAATATCATTAAGCAATAAACATTCATCATTTTCCTATTATCGTAAGTCATTTCATTGACAGTAATTGTAGTAAAGAATCTATAAGAATTAACACAGAACTATTAACGAAGGAATTCTCAGCATAGTAATTACAATAAAGAAATCACAGGAAACTAACAGCAATTATCAACAAAGGAAATAACAACAGTATATCAACCAAGGAAATCGACACTACTCACGCACACTACTTGTGGGTAGGGCCTCCACTGGCCAAGACTCTACCCGATTCCTTACCTCAAAGCGTTAACGCGTACTCGTACTTAATCTTTATCCTTTTCTTCTCTTTTTGTACCTTTACAATTTAATAACGCTTATCATTAATGAAATCAATTAATGACCATTAGCTACAACAAAACATATTCCTTTTCATGCTTATGAAACATGCATTAGAGCACAATAACTTCAAGCCACTAACTAACCTTATTCTTCTCATTTTCCTTTAACTACATTTTCATAACATCAAGTCCTCATCACCGACTTCATAGTTCCATTTTATACCAATAGCTAATCAACAATCAACATAGTATAATCTGCAGCAAGACTAATTCCAATATGTTCATGCTTCGGAAGTAACCAACTGAGGGCCATAATCACAATTCAACCTCACGGAATATAACCTAAGCAACAAAGCACATAATGGAACTATTCTTTACAGAACCAATGATAGATTACCAAATCCATTAACAAAGACAAGGGACAAAAACCCAACAGAGGCATAAATCCAAAAACAGAGTAGCAATATCCAACAATAAATCACTGTATCCAGCAATATCCAACAAAGGCATCACTTAATTACATAAAACAGGAGGGGGAGGAAGTTATACCTCACAGAAAACCCGAGAGGCATGAGCTCCACCTCCTCACACTCAGCTCCAGAGAGGCCTCAGTTCCTTCATAGTTTGCCTTCTCCTTCACTCTCTGTCGTCCCAGTCTCACGTTTCTCTCTCGGCCATTGCTCACCCGAGACCATTCTGCCAACCCCTCCCCTTTTCTTCCTTCTGCCTTTCTACCTCACCAGAAAGGCATGGCATGCCATTCTTCTACAATAAACATACCCATGCCATGCCCTGCCTTCACCATGCCTCCACATTTGAGCTGTCGATTTCAACAGAGCAGAACCAGGAGGAGAAAATCGGTTTGGACCGAACCGCATGTCCCAACCGTTCCACCCGAACCGCCAGCACCCTTCCATCCCGATAATCGTCCCAACCAATCGCTAATCGCCAGCTCTAGCCCCCACCAATCCAACTTTTCGTCGCTAATCAGTCGTTGTCGGCCACCGCAATTGACATAGCACGGCAGCACATCACGACCTGTTGGGCTCGGCCCATATTTTTGGGCTGAGTATAAAAGGGTTTTATCATTAATGAAACCCTAGAGAGAAAACCTAGAGTGAGAGAGAAGAAAGACGAAAGTAGATTTTCGGATTTTCAGAGGCAGGCATACGAGAATTGCGTTTTCTCAAGAATCAACTGTTGGATCACCTTGAAATTTGAACTGTAGGTTCGCAACATCAAGGAGTATATTCTACACGGTAAAGATTGTCGTTTGAACTCTCGAAGGCGGTCAGTCGAGGTAAAAATGGGACTGCAGTTTTGGTAACCCTAGATTTATCCTCTCTTATGGTTTTGTTATCTTCCAAGATTAGTGTGTTCAATCTTGATGAATATTGTATGCCTCTAGTTTGTCGAACTAGAGAGAACTTTGGTGTACCCATTATTTCAGTTATAGTAGAAGTTTAATTAAGTGGCCTACGGGTCCCGTGGTTTTTTACTCTCACACTTTTTGAGGGTTTTCCACGCTAAAAATTGGTGTTGTTAATCTCGTTAATTTTGTTGGTTTGCTTTGTCTATTTGATTGCACAAAAGGAGAGAAAAAAAAAGAGAGAAAAAAAGGTATTTTTATTCCGCTGTGTATTTGGGTTCTTTTTCTCAACACGACCCAATGTCACATCCAACCACCTGAGCTTCACACCAAACCATTCCACAAAGCCCGACGCTTCAATCGTCGCCAGCTACCGCTCGTCGTTCGTCACGAAGGAGCAGCCCGAGCTTACCGCCGCCGGAATGCCCTCACTCTCCCTCCCGGCATCGCTCTCTCGTCGCCTCCATCTTCCCCATCGCCATCGTTCTCTCGCTCGTTCTTCTCTCTGTTTTCTCACCTAGTTCACCTTTCCCGACAAACAAATGGCCAAGGGCCATTTGTTCCTGCTTACACACTGGACCGGTTCATCTTTGAACTGGTTCAGTCAACCCATCATAATTTAATATCTCCTTCACATTTTATTCCCCTTTTAATTTAATCTTTATCTTTAATCCTCACATTAATTATTCAATTAATCCTTAATTCAAAATACTTATAATTAATCTCATTTCTTCTTCTTAATATTTATTTAATCCTCATTTAATTATACTTCATTACTTTATCTCTAATTATCATCCAATGAATTCTCATAAATTATAATCTTATGAACACGTCATTGGTAATACCCCGATAATTAGTCAATTAATCCAAATTTCCTCCAATTACTTTCCAATTATCCTTTTTAAATTTTGATATAAAAAGTCAGGATATTACATAAAATGTATATTTTAATTATTTTTTTTATACTTATTTTATTATTTAATTTTAATATTTTATTTGGACACACAAGGTTAAAATTTGTAGGAAATATTATGTGCGAGTATGAATCTAATGGAATTGACAAAAAACATGATATGAGATGACTAATGCAACCTTATGAGAGTAAGAAACTGCTGGTTGTCTGAAAGCCAGAACACAAGTTAAATATAAAATGGCTGATGAAACTTTATAATGGTAAGCAATTATTGGTTTCTGAAAGCTAAACTCATGGTAAGGTTGGAAAATGAGTTTCAATCAGTTTGTGACTTTTTAAAACATGGAACTTGGTAACGTATGCAATTAATTCATATATGCATTTGTTTTACTTGCTAAAATTATTTCTCATTAGTAGTTTTACGATATAAGTGAATTTTTATTTGAGAAATAACTTACGCTAATTGACAATCTTTTAGAGGCAAGCAAACATACAGAAGAGGGTGTAGTTGTGTCAGGATAATAAATCTAATTTCTTGTTTAGTTTTAATATTATTTTTAATAAATAAACTCTATTTGATATTTTAACATTCAAAAGATACTATGTATTTAAGTTTGTTAGCAGTTGAATAAATTATGTTTTCATGTTTTTGAAACACCCAAATCTTTCATTCGACGATTTCTGATATGTGATGTAACGATTAGAATTTAATGGAAGTATTTTGTGTCACTTTTGGGTATATTCTATACTTAGAGTTTTCAATAATTTATCATTATCCGTAATAAAGAAAATTAGAAATTAAATAAGTTAATAATAAAGTTAAATTCAAATTTGGTTAAGTGATGAGAGAAATTGGATGTGGCAATGTCTTGAGGAAACGTCACCATTCCGTGATGAAGTTATACAACGAGTGGAAAGGATTGTTTGATTATCGGTCGTTGTATCAAGTCTTGGACATCTATGATCTAACCAAACTAAATGGAAGCTTTCTACGGAAGCTATGGGAGCTGTGGGGACGTGGAAAGGAATTTTGAACCGTTGGATTAGACTCGTTGAAAGAACGTGGAGCGTTAAATCTGATGAAAGATGCTACCACAGAAGCGAAAGATTCTCCCACGGAAGCGAAAGATTCCTTCCGGGAGTGTTTGGAGTCATTGGATTATAAAGGGAAAATCAAGTGGAACATTAACCATTGGATGAATAACACGAAGAGAGGATTTTAAGTAGGACGACGTCGTTTTGGTGTGGAACACGTTTCTACAGAACTATTTGTGTCCATGATTAATTGTGATAACGCATGAAATGTCGTTGTTCTAGTTAAGGCACGCGGGATTGAAGCTTGGAATGCCGTCATTTTGGAGGAATAATCTGCGAAGAAAGGGGGAGATGACTTGTCGTTTGTGTAATGTTGTAGGTTTTCACAATTGCGTAGGCTTCCACGAAAGCCAAGCCGCCCACAACTCAACAAAGCAGTTTTTTTAAAAAAACAAAAGAGTTATCCAGAAACCCATACCAGCCGAGCTCCCACTTAGTTAAACTCCCGATCGCATTGGATTGTAATTTTCACTAGAATTTTATCCCACGTAACCCATGATCAACCGTTTATATAAAGTAAACTACATGTTTGGGTTTGGAACCCATTTCTTCCACGGCTGCTTGGTTTTTGAAAAGGAGAAACTATAGCTCTCGGCCTTCCTTTCTTCAAGCTTTTGGAGGTGAGTTGTACGATTGAGTTTTGGTTGAAAACATGAGGAAAACCATGAGATAATGTTACTGTCAATTATTTGCAGCCACTTTTATGTTAACCCACATTATATTCTTTTATTAGTGTTTTCCATGCCATGGGTTTCAAGAGAGAGAAGGGACTTGCGACTCAACTTCTAGGCAAAGGTAAGAGATGATGACTATGTGTGGCCTTTTGCCTACACCACAAGGTATTAGGTTTTGTCGTTGTGACGTTTTCTTGTTTTGTTATATAAGAATGGTAATGTGATGCTTATTGTTTTCAGTGATAATATGACATTTAGTTTTCTTTAGTCTTTATCACCATTAGTAACATGATATTGGGGATTTGATACTAGTTTCTCTATGTTGTATACTGTGGGAATCGAGGAAGTAATGATAAATGTTAGGTTGTAATGAAAAGTGCACTCGAGGATTTGTTGTTTATAGCATTAGATGAATTCTATTAAACCTGCTATTTTATGCTTACTGTTGGATGAAATATGACATGATCGATTTTATTTGATGATATATTGCATGCATGAATTTCTCGTAAGAAAGATAATAAAGAATAAATGAAAGATTGAATAAACGTAAATGGTCGTTTTGGGCAGGGTTAACGATGGCTGACCCACACGAGATGAACTAAATGGTGTCACTCTCCCTTAGAATGATGTCCCAAATGATCACACTGTAAAGTGAAAGAAAAATGAAAGACTGAAATTAAGCATGCCATGACATCTTTTGAATTGTATTATATGTTTTCTTATATTTTATTTTATGCAATTCTTGCTGAGCATTAGGCTCACTAGATAAACCTTGTAGTGTATGTGAGGATGAAACTTTTGACGAACCAGATAAAACAAAGCTTTGATGTGACAGTTGAAGGAGTATACTCATGGAGGAAGCTAGAGCATTGTACGATCGATATTGACCATGGGTATCAAAGGAACAAAAATAATTAAGTTTTCTATGGATTTTTGTTAACGTATTTCCTTTATATTTTGTATTACTTAAACACTTGAGATTTTTGATTTTATTAGATTTTATTACGTTAAACTTTAAATGACTTTTGATTTTATAATCTTCCGATGCAAAGGTTTTCTATTTTATGGATTTATTATAACATGATGTATTTTAAAAAAAGAGAGAAATATTTAAAGAAAATGTCTTTAACGCTCTAAGGCATTACAGTTTTAGTTACAAAGTTTTGATACTTGTTTCGTATTTTATTTTGTTTGAAAATGAATTTTTAACTCTGTTAAATATTTTAACTTTATTGTTGATAGTTGTATTTTATTAAATGAAGTTATTTTATATTAGAGTTTATAACGACCTATCAAAACTTTTCAATCGATTTAGGAAAATTTAGGATTTTAAAATTTGAAAAAAAGCTGAATTTGCGAGTCGTTACAGAAACGGTGAAGCCCAAGAAGTGTAAACGTTCAATTGACACTCAATCAAGTGTAACCAAAATGGGTTAAGTAAAGGAATCTTTAATGGAGAGCTTTGGAGCCTGGACGTAGGCAATTTGTCAATACCGCGTTAACAATTGTGTTTGCAATCTCTCTCTCTCCACTATTACTTTTTTTTTTTATTTGTTTGCATGCTCAAACGAGTACATCATTGAGATTGAGAGAAATTTATCATTCTAGAGTTGCAAATTAATTAGATATTTAATTAACTGAAAAATCTTAATAACCTAATTCACTCCCTCTGTAGGTTATATCGATCCTACAAAGCTCATTCTCTTTGCCTTTTGTGATAAAAGTAGTAGCTTTTTCCCAAAATCTACTTATGACATTTAATATGAATAACTCGCATGTTGAAGGTCAATCAATTTCTAGACCACTATTCTTTGATGAAAATGACTATATACTGGCCATCGAGAATCAGAATCTTTGTTCAATCAATTGACAATAATATTTGGCAAATCATTGAAAATGGACCCTATATTCCTATTAAAATCGAAAATGATAGGAATGTTCACAAATTGCCATTTAAGTATGATGATAATGATAAACAAAAATATATTTAAATGCTTAGACAATGAACACTTTATATTATACATTAAATAAAGATGAGTTTAATAGAGGCAAAGGTTGTGATAATGCTTTTGAGATTCGACACTTACTTGAAGTCACCCATAATGGAACAAATCAAGTTAAAGAGAGTAAATTAAACTTGCTTGTGCATGAATATGAGTTATTTTCTATGGAGAAAGATGAGATTCTTAGCTAAATGTTTACACAATTTACTAATAATACTAATATTTTAAGGCTCTTTGTAGGACTTACTTCGATGAAGAATTGGTAGGAAAAATTGTAATATCCCAAATCTTCGTTGAGCTGAAAGCATAATTTAAGTGATAATTTTGGGGATATTATAGGCATAGTTTAGGTGAATGAAACATTTTCTGATGAAGAGTGATTTGTGGACGTTGATGGCGGACAATCGGCAAGGGGAGATCATCCTCCATGATCATTCGCATATTTGAAGAAAAGTTTGGCGGATGATTTTCATATTTGTGGTCGATCATCCCTCATATTTCTCTGTCGACCTCCAATTAATGAAGATTATTCTGGAGTGTTTTTACTGCCTGAAAAAGAAATGGTTTCGTCGTTTGAACATCTAGAACGTCTTGAATTTGAGAAGGATGAATTCTACACGTTTGAAGTGGAAAAGTTTGACGTTTTAGACGTTGCTTCATCAAGGGTCACCAATTAATGATAATAAACGTTTGGAGCATTGCTGGAAGTTGATAGGAGACTGTGTTATAAGCGTTGAGACATCAGTGAGTTGCTGGTCATTATGAGAGTGTCCCATGACCTTCTATCTCCGATGAATTAATGGTAGACGTTAAGGAGTCATTTTGTTGCCTATATATATGAGTCAATGGCAACGTGAGTTGGGAGAGACAGGAGAGATAAGTTACTCTGCCATTATTTGAGGAGGATTGCTGACGTGAGGAAAATGGTAAAGGAGAGTTCTGGAGATTTAGGAATAAAGGAGGGAGAGGAAGTTTGAGATAAGGATTTATAAACTGATGAAGAGAGTAAGAAATGTATGAGTGCTGAGTGTCATGCTTCTGGAGATGTGGGTTTGCACGAGATTATGCAGAGAAACGAAGTTGTGAAGTTTAGCTTCTTGAGGTATGTATTCTTCAGTTTTTGGATAGCACATTATGAGCTTGAACTGTTGTCTCTCGACAAGATTAGTTCTGCATGAGAAGTATATAGGATAGTTTTCCAAATAATAGTATGTGTGAAGGAGACTAATAATAGGGTTTGTCTATAGAAATGTCCATGATTGTTATATGGATTTGATAATCATTTTGATGGGTTATTGCTAGGTTATTTATGGTTATTAGACAATTAGTCTTTGGGAAAAATACTATGCATGCTTGGTTATTAAGTTGGTAAATGAATGGAGAATTAGTGCATGTTATTGGATTTATTATGTGGGATTTTAGTGGAGGTATAATAAGGAATTGTCATTGTTGGATAAAGTGATTATTGGAAAAATAAGATTCTTTGATAGTTTGGACATAATAGGAAATTAGTTAGGGATCATAGTGGTTTGATCCCACTCCTTATTGATCTGTTTGGTTTGGTTAGACATGTTCTTCATCTCTGTTGTTCTTCATGTTGTGATCCTTTCGGTGTTCATGGGTCTCAAGTGTCCCGTCAACATTCGTGTTCTGCACTCGGAGTCATTCCTTCGGTGAGGTAGTGTTGTCTCATGGGCTCTTTTTGCTTCCTGTCAGAGGCTGTCCTTTCTTCGTGTGGATTGGGTGTGTTTTCCTTGGAGAAGTGGATTTTCTTGGCTGTTTGGTAGGCCTTGTCGTTGTCCTTGAAGTTTGGACCGTTGTCTTGATGCTGCCAGCTATTGTTCGTTGGAGCATCTCTCGTCATCAGCTTCATGTTCTTGTACTGGAATTGGGCACTTTGCGTTCCTGGTCTTACTCTTCGGTTTGACCAATGTCTAATTGCCTTCGAAGTTCGCACTGTTGTTTGAAGCTAATGTTCAATGATATGCCAGTGTTCGAAGGTGAATTTCCTGTTCAAGAGTTGGCTGTTTCTCATTTGGGTTTCACCTTTTTTTGGGTTTGACCAGGGTTCGTTGCTTCCGTGGATGTCAGTTCCAAATTCTAGATTTGTAGTGCTTCATTCAGAGTCTTGTCTAAGTCCTCTAGAATTACGTGCTAGGTAGAGGCAGATGTCTAGAGTTGCGCTGGAATTCGTGTATTTCTGAGCCTTGTTGGCTGTTAGGTCCATGTCATGGTCATCTTCTTGTTCAAGTTGTTGATGGTTGTGTGGGACATGATGTGTGTTGGGTTGTGTTGGATGTTTTGTCCAGATGCACTTGCGTCTAAGTGTCGATGTCGTGTGGACCATATCTGACAGTTCCTGACTGGTGTTGCATCAGGCTGTCTATTTTGGATATGTCAGACACCTGGTTTTGTTAGTGTTTTGATGTGTCAAAGTACCGTGGTCACTCATGAATCCACGAGACTTGGTTTTTGTTGGATGTTAGGTTACCCGATCGCTTTGGTTTTGATGCGAAGTCCTATTCTTTGTTTCCATAGAAATTTTTGTTTGTCAAAAATCTCGAAAATTCTCTCTTGTTGGGCTTAGTGCTTGGACAGTAGGAAACCAGAGAGTGTTGTGTGGTTGTGACCTTAGTTTGGAGTATTGCTCAGGCGTGGAGAGCGTTTTCACNGTTGTGTGGTTGTGACCTTAGTTTGGAGTATTGCTCAGGCGTGGAGAGCGTTTTCACGGACACTCTAAACCTGGGTCCAATCGATGTCTCTTCGTTTTCCAATTCCTGACGTGTTCCAGTCAGTGAATTCGTTAAGTCATGTTTCAGGTGTTGCAGGGTCTCCACATCAGTTCGTTGTTGTGTGAGCCGCTATGGCCTATTAAATGCCTTATTTGTTTGCCGTCAGTCGAGTGGGTCCATTCCTTGGTGATCGTTTCATCTATCAATCGATTGATCGGGTCATCCCTTTATTTCTGTTCGGGTGACCTTCCCTTGCCTTTGTTGGTTTGTTAACTCATCGTGAACTTTGCTTGTTTCACGATGGTTTCTTTCGGTGTCAGTTCCGAACCCGTTCTAAGATTTTTGTCCTATTTCAGGCTTAAGGGAAGCCCTAGAAGTAAGCAAACATGTTTTCTCACGGAGATTCTCTTGGTTCGTGTGATTTAGGTATCACACTGAGTAGAAAGTTTCCTAGAATTCACGTTTTGACTTTGTTTTAAGTTTTGGGACGAAACTTCTTTTAAGGTGGTTAAGATGTAAAATATGGGATTTTTAAATGATTTTAAATGCCACATGTAAATTTTTCTCAAATTTTTTGTCAAATATGGCAGAGTTGACATGTTTTGTTGCGTAGCGGCGACGTGTACATTTTTTGTAAAATGATTAAATTGGGTTCTTTGATCGAGCTGAAATTTGTTTTCGGAAGGGTTTGATAAATTATTTTGGCTAAAGAAATAATTTTGATTGGTGTTTTAAACGAATCGGAATTTTCAAAACAGGATTTGAGTTGGATTTATAATATATAAGTTTTTATTATATAAAAATTTACGCCTTGGGCTGGTTAAACGGGTTCTCTCTGAGAATTGGGTCACCTGACCCGACGGTTTTGTTCGGTCCACCTCCGGGTTGTGAGAAGATCCCTAAGTTCAGGCTGTCATGAGATAATTGGGTCTCATTTGGTTTGGTTATAAAAGTGAAAAAAATAAATAAATAAATTGTACAAAATGGTTTCAGTGTTATACTTTATTCAATTTCAAAATATAAGACCGGACTTATTTATAAAAAGTTATAAAGACAAAAATAGAAAAAAGAAAAAATAATTGAATGGATTTACCACGTCAATGAATTTTATGTTAGTGGTGCAACATAAAGAAGTTTTTAATATATAATATGAAGTATGATAATATTTTATGTCAAAATAATATTAAAATTTCTATGTCTAATGAACTTGATTGGATGTATATGGAAGTAACGGTAGTTTTTTTGAAAGCTGGTGATACGAATGCAAAAAAGTTTGTGCATAGATTATGTTCCTAGTATGGGTCATTTTCTTATACAATTCCCTATTATGTGTTCTATATTTGTTAATTTTTCTAATAGTGTTATGGATTTAAATCGTTATCTGAATCAACCTTTGGTCTTAATAGATGATAAAGATAGTAATTTTGATATATTTGCCTGGTGGAAAGCAAATAATGAATTTTTGAAGTGTTTGTTCTCACGACCTAGAGGCGAGCTTAATAGAAATGTCAGGTAGAACGACTCGATTCTTGGAAAAACCTGATTGTTCAGCCCAAGACCTAATTTGCATCGAAAGACTTAATCAAAATAAAAGTCATAGCCTATAAGAAATGGATCGAGGTCCAAATAGTGATCACTAGAAAAATAGTGCAATAAGTTATAAAAATATTGTGCTATGAGAATACACACCCAAAGCAAAAACTCTCACTAAGTATTAGAAATACCCAAGAATTATCAAAAAGGAAAAGGGCTTTTAGTCCAACTTCAGATCAACTACTGTTGTAATACCCAAAATTAAGTTTAAATTACATATGATAATAATTATGAATTTTAGAAATTTCAGGATGATTTTACTATGGATTGTAATACCCCAAAAATAAGTTTGGGTAGACATAATAAGTAGTGTCGATTATTAGAATGGGGATTTAAGATTTATTTTAAGATTATTGATTATAATAATTGGTGGTTTATGGTTTAGAGGTTGTTGAAGCAGTGAAAGAGTTGTTAAATTAATAAATGAAGTGTAAAGTTAAGGAAAAATGGCAGTGGCACTAAGGAAAAGGGTTGTTGCATAGGAAGGGTTGATCAAATGATCAACTGGGTGTGAGTAAAAGAAGGATTCGGTCGACCATGAAGGAATCGGTAGACTAAATGATTGACCGCCAAATATTACAAAGGCAATTCTTCAAAGGCAATCGATAGAGCGGTCGAATATCATCGACCAAAAAATATGACAGAAGCAATTGCAAGATTGGTCACATTGGATCGGTCGATCATATGATCGACCGGTATTTTTGTGTGGTGGTCAATCATAAGATCGATTGGTCTCATGGTGAATTCGTGAAATTGGATTTTACATAGGAGCGGCTGATCGTAGCGATCGATCATCGATCGACCGACTCCACGTGAAAATGCGAGAATGGAGTTTTAAACATTGCCCCAGTCGATCAATGATCTACTGGCACTCGACCGGCTTCGAAGAAAATATGCATCCCGAGACGGACATTTCCGTGATCACTCTATGCGTCCCTCCCTTTACAGATGGCAAAATAGAAGGAGTGTTAGGTTAGATTTTGGGGATACATGAAGCGTACGTGGGAAGCTTTGATGAAAGAAACAAAGAGAAATAAAGACACAGAGAGAGAGCTATTGCAAGAGAAAGACAGATAAGAGTGAGAAAGCTCTGGAGGAAACTGTGAGCCGAGAAAGAGAAGAGAGAAAGAGAGAAATGGAGGTCTAGAGAAAGGAGAAGATGCAGAGAGGAGAAAGAGAGACAGAGAGAATGGTAGAGAGCAGAAGGAGATAATAAAGTGAGGTGAGAGCTTCTTAGGGAGAAGCTATGTGCGAGGAAATAAAGGAAGAGAGAAATGAGTAGAAGAGAAAAGTGAGAAGCAGATAGAAGAGGAATAAAGAGAAAGAGAGAAGAGGGAAGATGCAGAAGAAAAAGAAGAAGAATGGGAAAGTGGGCTGCTTCCTGCTTCAGGTGTTCTTTCGGTAAGAAGTTCATGGATTTTATGGGTTTTGGCTCTCTGTACATTTCATGTTAAGCATGGTTCATGTAGATGAAGTATATTGTTCTCTATTAGGGCTTGGATTAATACTATGTTGGTTTGATGTTGTGTTTCTGTCTGCTATTGGATGCTATTTTATTGACATTGTTAAGGAGTGATATTTTGCAATTGTTTTGATTGATGATCTGTTGAACATGGATATTATGAAGGGGGTATATTCTTTTATGGATTTCATGGGAATAATAAGTAGGAGATAAAAGAATGAAAAATGTTGTGTACTGTGGTTGGATATTTCTATTGGCCAAGGTTGAAGAGCATGTTCTGTATTCTCTACTTAATAGTTTTATTTATGATGGTAATCTGTTATGACAAGTCCTGTATGTTAGATATGTTCTTTGTGAGTTACACTAATGAGGAATATGTTTTGGTTAGAACTGAATGGTTGTTAAAGGATTTTTATTAACGATTAAATGTTATTAGTTGGTGAAGGTATTGTGAAGGCTAAATTGGAGTGCTAAATAATTTAAGGATGACAAGTAAGTGATCTTGTGTGTTTTTTGCCGAAAGGCCTACATCGCAAGAGTTAAGATATGTATGCTGACTGTGTTATTAGAATTAGGTTCTTTACGTTGAGAAAGTGGATATTGATCATGTTTAGAGGATGTATTGTTGTTTGCTGTTTGATATTGTGTTTATTAGATTTAGGTTCTTTACGTTAAGAAGTATGATATTAAACATGTTTCGAGGTTATAGTGATGATATGATCTAATTGTATGCATTTATGAGCATTCATGCATCATGGTTTCCAAAATGTTCCAAAAATGGTTTTAAGCATGATTTTTGAAAAGGAAACAGAAATGGATATGAATTATGAATAAACAAAAATAGAAAAATAAAGAGTAAATAAAATGAGAAGGGTTGAGTTGACCGAAGTTCACCACTCATTTCTGAGATGTTAACAGAAAAGAAACAGTAAAAGTACATTATAATGGCCGAAGTTCACCATCATGATGTAAGTTCACCATTTGCGGTACAAATTCACTATGTTGGCCTAAGTTGACCAGCATGGTACAAGTTCACCACCATGGCCTAAGTTCACCTATATGTTCAAGTTAAGAAAATGGTAAATGCAATTAGATGTGTTCCAGTGGTTTGCAAGCGTGAGCCCAGCACTATGAACAAAGCCGTGAGGTTGGACCGCAAGTGTGAGCCCAACAACCGAAGTAGATAATGTAAACAGAAAAGATAATGAAATAAAAATGAAAACAGAAACTGCATATGGATGGCCAATTCAAATATCATATCATTTTTTATTTTATATCACTTACTGAGCCTTAGGCACATAGTTTAAGTCTTGTGATGTAGGTACATGAGAGAACGGGTTAAGGAGTAGATGATGAAAAATTTGCACACGCGAATCTTGTGATTGGCTAGGCTAAAGGATTTAAAGAGAAGTGGTTTGTAAAGTTTTGTAAAGCATTTGAATTGTCAAAGAAAAGAATTTTATTTATCGCATCTTCAAATAATTTGTTTTACTAACAAAAGTCTTCCGTTGTTTTTAAAAAAGGAAAATATTTTCAAATTTTCACATTTTCAAGAAAGAAAACCGGGTAGTTACAACTATTCTCAACCACCACGACTCTTACTTAGGAAGGAGGGGGTCGTTTGGGGTGAGTGACTAACTCAGTATGACACTTCTACTATATGCAATGAATAAGAAAACTAGTTTTATTTTTTAATTTCAAAACCATGATGCATTCAATACTCCTTGCACAAATTTAAAATCCTTTGAAAACTCTTTTATCGTTTAACAAATA
>CM039472.1:21970673-21992934 GCA_022433065.1 Begonia loranthoides
TTTAATCCCTTTATATATTAAATCCCAAATAGTCTATTTTATCTAATTAAATTCCTCTTTAGTAATTTAATTAAATTTTTTATTTAATTAAATTATTCTTGACTCAATTCCAATTCTCGATTTATGTCAAATATCATTCAATAATACTGATTGCCAATTACGTCTTTGGTAATACCCCGATAATTATCCAATAAATCCAAATACCCCTAATTACTTTCCGATTAATCTTATTAAATTCTGATATAAAAATTTGGGGTATTACCCCAAGTCCATACATAAAATTTCCTCTCGAAACATATTTACATTTTACAATTACATTTCAAAAATGTTTACATATTTCTTTTTCTCTTTGGCTCAGTCAACATAAGATCGATCCACAACATGTAAATCATCCAACAACTGCTTCTTTCTTTCTTTTCCATGCTTTCCTACATCACAAGACTTAAACTATAAGCCTAATGTTTAGTAATAAATGAGATGCATCATGAATCATAAGATGTGTTTTACGTAAAACATTTACATTTTAGTTTCCTCTCTTTACTTTTTTCTTTCATTTTGTTTTATCATTGGACACTTAACTCATAGCCTCCATCATTGGGGGAAAATCCCATCATAGCCTCTGTCAAGGAGTCAAGTATCCAAGCCTCTATCATTGGGTTAAGTATCCAAGCCTCTATCATTGGGCACTTGCCAATCAAAGCCGCTATCATTGGAATTCTTAATTTTCTTTATCTTTACTTACTTGAAAAACCATATGCATGATAAATTATTTTCATAATATTTCTCGAAAACTATGATGCATGAACATGATTACACACAACTTAACATATTATCTAGCATATCATCAATACAATATATCTCAAAGCATCAACATAATCAATCTAACTCAACATCTTTCACATATAAATATCAAACATTTAATCCTCAAGCAACAATATGATCAATTGAATTCACCCTCTATGAAATATAACATCAGCAAATACAACAGCAACAGTCAACATATCCTCAAGCAAATGAATAGCAAATTACCTCTTGTGATGTAGCCCAAAAGGGAAAGCACAAACAATCATTTATTATCTCTAAATTTCTTTGGAGAAAAGAGAAGATAACAAACTTCCTAGAATTTTCCTCTTCTCCAATAGGCTTCTCCTTCCAAGTTAAAGCTTCCTCTTTTCTTCTCCTTTCTCACGGTTTTCTCTCCTTTTTTCTTCCCTCAATTTCTTTCTTTCCTCCATCCTTAATGCTAAAGACACTAGCTTTATACTTCTTCCTCAGCCATCCAAGCATGAGGTGGCACACTCTCAGCAATGAAATACTTAGTAATCAACTTCTGTATCAATAAAAACGTAACATATATCCTATTTTCTATCGACTCTTCACATTACTGGTTGACCACCCATTAACTGGTCGACCACAAATCAGCCCAAGAGCAATCTTTTCTAATTATTCATACACTGGTTGGTCAAAAATTCACAGCTGATCGACCAAAAATTCCATTGTGATGATGTGGATTGGAGGTCTCTGTTTAATTCCCAAACAGCCCCACAAGCCAATTCCTTAAAAATCATTTATTGTAAATTCTGCACAATTTGCAGACACCTGCGCATTTGCGGACACGTGCACTCCCGCAGAGCATCTATTCCAGTGAATATTCCTAATATCCGTCAATTGCCACATTACCTCGCGTTTACCCTGTACTATTCATAGCGAACACGTTTCCATCCACGGGTGCCCACACTTCCACTAGTATACCGTTCAACCTAAACGTTTCATTAGTCACCTTTCTTACCACAGTCATCATCTAACAGTCGATATTTCCTCCGCTCATCTATTTTAAATCCAACAGTTATTTTCCTTTCTGAAGGGAATCTTCCCATCCGTGGAAGCATCTTCTTCCTATACCATCATCAAATTCGACGACTAACATTTCTTTATCATTTTGATCCAAAAATCAATGTTTCTCCCGCTCGACATCCTTCATTTTTCACAGAGACATTATCTTTCCTTCTGCCTTTTTTTTAATCCAACCGTTCATTTTCCATCCGCTATTTTATCCAATTAATCTCCACCATTAAATTCTAATATTTCCCATATTCGTAGATTAATATTCTCCCGAATATACTTGAATGACCACGTTTCCTTCACTTATTTCCCTCAATTAATTTCTACTATTTATTGTGGATAACTACACATCTGGTGATGTGCCACGAATTGCCTCCATTCACAATCAAGCATGGAGATTTTCTAACTTTATTTCTAGTGTTCTTTTTGTAGGTAATCAAAGGGAGGAGTATGCTCAAATCATCATTTTAGTCCATCCAACATCCATGTTGCACATGGTCTTGTTCAAAGTGAAGTATAAGTGAAAGTTCAAGCTCCAATTTGAGAGATGGATGAAACATTCCAAAAACTGCCAACAATCTAACCCCCGTATTTGGCATATTCGGCAGCCTATACAATTTACATCAAAAAGTGTTCTTCATAAAAAAAAAATATATATAGCTAACATTCCAAGATTTCTTGAATTGGAATTTTTGTTAAATTTAAAGATCATTTGCTATGTCAAAATAGCCTTGAACATAGAGCTTCAATTCTATGAAAGAAGCCCGAACATCCTAAATCGGAGTTGAAGCCAAATCCACTTGGAGAATGAACGTGAAGATAATTTCCATAGATCTGTTGCTACATTCAAGATTTGGGGGATTGCTTGAAAATTATTTTTAGTTATTTTGTTCTAATTTTTAGTAGGTCAAAAGGTCATGTGTTTGTGTCACTCAGCTAAGGCATGTTCTAGCCTAGTGTGAGTGTTTTGTGAGGTTTTTTTGGTAATCTTTTTATAGGACCTTAACCTTAATTTTGAAAGAGTATTTAAGCTCTCTCTAAGGGCTGCCTTGTCAGTTTGGAATCAGAAAAGAAACCCTTTTGAAAGGTTGGAGCTCCCTCCAAATCGGCCATCTCCCTTGGTTGTGTTATCCAAGTGGATTTTGTGTCAAAGAATTGAATCACCATTGTTCCTTGCAAGCCTTATGGTGATGAATCTTTTAATTAAATTATAAGTGTTTATCTTTTGAATATGCTTAGTTGTTTTATCTTTATAGTCATGTTGATTTCCATTGGAAATACCCCTTAACAAGGGTATTTATATGTTCTAACATGTTGGTTTAAGTCCATGTTGTTATTGATTATGTTTTGGGACAAACAATTCAAAATGTGAAAAACACGGAGTACAAGTCGACTAATAGTGGAATTGTGGTCAACCAGTTTGCTGAATAAAGAGCCAAAATAGAAAAGTGGTTGACCAGTTTACTGTAGATGATCGACTGCAAATATTATTGAGAGCACGAGAATTCTAGACTGCTGAAAAGTGGTTGACCAATGTGGAGAGGCGGTAGATCACAAAATGGATAAAGAGCTCGGTTTTTCATCAGCTGAAGAAGCAGTCGAGCAGCTGAATATTTGGACGACCACAAAAAGGACAGAGTCGAGCAAAGTTTTAGAAATGTGAAGAGGCGGTCAACTAGTGTGATAAAGCAATCAACCAGTCTGACTGTACAACACAACAACTAGTTTCCAACGGTCGGATGGGGGTCGACCAAAATGGAGGTCGTCGATCGGCTTCAGAATTTCTTAGAAGACACTCTAAAGCTCACTTAACAAAGAGAAACCATAGCAAAACGCTACTAAAATTTATACTCTTTTTTTTTCTGTAATTGAGTGTCAAACCTAGCTCTCCAACTCCCAAACTCGAGATTTTATATTTGAGAGAGTTCAGATTTTTAGTCTTACTTTTTATTGTACTCAAATGGTAAACTAAGAGTGACGCCCCGTGAACAGTCAAGTGAAGGGTGACATCCCACACTAGCCAACTTGTAAAGGTTTGATTGGCACTTGTGAAGCCAAGCATCACTAACCAACCAAGAAGGTTAGTGAATTAAAGATCTCCAAGTCGGGAACTTGAAGTGTCAACATAGGCTGTTGTAGCTGAACCGCGTGAACAAATTTAGTTTGCACTTTCACTATCTCTTAACTCTTTATTTTTTGTTATTAATTGTATGCATTGAATGTGTTAATTCACTTAGGGTTTAGAATAACAAATATCGCATCAAAAAGTTAGAATGTCCAATTCCCCCCCCCCCTATCCACCCCCTTCTATAGGCATGCATCGGTCCAACAATTGGTATTAGAATGGGGTTAATTAAAACTTCTTGTGTGATATTGCATGTATTTGTAGAAATTTGTTTAACTTGCATAAATTTAAATTTCTTGTTAGAAATCTATTTAGATAAATTGGTTAAATTCTTAGATTATATAAATTATTATGGCTTTCAATTTGAATGTTGAAAGACAATCTTTAGTTAGACCTCCATATTTCGATGGTAATGATTATGTATATTGGAAATCTAAGATGAGAATTTATATTCAATCTTTATATTATGATCTTTGAAACATTTTTGAAAATGGTTCTTATGTTCCAATCAAACTTGAAAATGGAATAGAAATTCCAAAATTGGATTTTGAGTTTAATGATGTAGATAAATGCAAATTATGCATGAATGCTAAAATTATTAGTACTTTATATTGTGCATTGAATATGGATGACTTTAATAGAATATAAGCATGCGATAATGTCTTTGAAATTTAGAAATTGCTTGAATTTACGCATGAAAACACTAATCAAGTTAAAGAAAATAAATTAAGCATGCTTATTCATGAATATTAATTATTTTCCATGAAAAAGGATGAAACAATTAGTTGTATGTTTACTCATTTTACTAACCTTACTAATAGTTTGAAAGTGCTCAGTAGAGTTTATCCGAACGAAGAGTTGGTTAGGAAAATTCTTAGGTGCTTATCAAGAACGTGGCAACCTAAGGTGACAGCAATCCAAAGGGCACATAATCTCAATGAATTAAAGATGGAGGAACTCATCAGTTCCCTAATGACACAATAGATCACACTGATGAGCAATGAGAAGGAAGAGCTAAAAGAGAAGGAGATCTACAAAATGAGGAATATTGCCTTCAAAGCATCCTCACGCTCCAAGTGGATTATGGGGAAGAGGATGAAGATGAAGAAATTGAATTCATAACCCAGAAGTTCAACAAATATCGTCAATAGAAGAAAGAAAAAATGGAGAAGGTAATTGTTTGTTTTGGGTGTGGGAAACTCAAACACACCTCTTATAAGTGCCTAAAAGCAAAGAAGAAATCAAAGGTCTTCAAGAAGAAATCACTCAAGGCCATTTTGGATGATAACGATGAGGATTCTTCTTCAGAGATTAAAGAAGTCTCCAATTTTTTCTTCATGGTCAAGGAGGAAAAGGTACACGATTCTTCAAGAAATTTAGAAGAAAATTGTGATGATGATGACTTGCTTGGTGCCTTCAATGAATTGTTTGATAGATTCAATGTGCTTAAACATAAATATAATTCATTGAAAAAGGATAATGACAATTTGATGAAAAAGCATGTTGAAATGGTTAGATCTTTTGAAAATCAAATTGTTGAGTTGAAAAACATGGATGAGATTTCTAGTGCTACTATTAAATCTTAAATTTGTAGAAAGTGATATTTATGAATTGAATGCTAAAAATAGTTATTAGAATTCTAATGTGTTGAAATTCACTGATGCTAGCAAGAATTTTAACATGCTTTTAGGACAACAAAAGGTTACATTTGATAAAGCCAGAATTGGCTATCAACCCTTTGTTAAAAAGAAAATTTATGAAAATTTTTTTGTTTGTTCTATTATTTGTAATAGTTGTAATTGCTTATGACATAAATCATTTAGTTGCCCTGTGAAATTGAATAACAAAATGACAACTTCTAAATTTGTGTGGGTTTCTAAAGGAAACAAACCAAAGGTAATAGGATCCAAAAAGATTTGGATCCCTAGAAAAAGCACTTAGGTGTTTTTTACTTTTGAATCAAGAGTATGCAATTTGGTAATTGAAATAATTTAATGAATAATGCTCTTGATTTGGGTTGACTTGAGTTGCTTATGTGCTTTTTAATATTTCAAATTTAATTTTTGGTATGCATATAAGTTAATATTTTATACTTTCATTTAATATTGATTCTATTGGTTGCATATTCTTTTGGTATCATTGGTTTATTTCTTTTTAATTCTTCAATTAGTTTAATTCTTCAATTGGTATATTTGGGTTTAAATTTTGTTAATTCAACAATTTGTATCATAAATAAGGTATATTGAATTTGTGGCAGCCCGCCTTGTGAAGGCCAAGAAAGGCCCAGGTGTGGGTCTGACCCATATCAGGAGAGAACAATCCCATATCGCTTGGGAGAGTAGAAAATGCATGGTTTATAAGTAGGGTTCCCCTTCCTACCTAGTACAACGCGTTTTTGGGCTAACTCCAAAAACAAAACTGTGCGGGCATCGGCCCAAAGCGAACAATATTGTACTTGGAGTACCGGGAGACGTTACAGAATTGTTGTTGGATGTTTCATTTTAATATCTTGGCAGTTCCCCAATGAGTGGAATTTGTACATTGTTTTAGGGGGAAAAGAAGTTCTTAATTTAAATAATTCTTTTATCAAAGTTTAAAGGTTTTCATTATTACAATTGGTATAAGTTGAATTATTTTTCATGATATTGACTTAGATGTATCTTCCAACAATTGATATTCTAAGGGAGAGAAAAATAATTATTTTATTTTGATTTTTTTGTTATCCCCAATGATTTCTTTGCTTTGAAAAATGACAAAGGTGGAGAAATTTTATTATTAATTTTGTTAGATCTCGATTAATTTCTTTTTTATTATGACAAAAAGGGGGAGAAGTTTAAGTAAGTTATTGATTAGAAAAGCATGATTAGCATCAAATAAAAGTGAGAAATTGTATAAATTAAGGGGGAGAGATTATATTATGCAATATTATATGCACATGCTTAGGGTGAAAATAAATAAATTATAATATTTTTTCATCATAAAAAAAGGGAGATTGTTAGCCTAAGAGTCATTAGGCTTAATTGTTTTTATGATGAATGTTTTAATTGAATTATAAGTTGTTTATCTTTTGAATATGCTTAATTGTTTTATCTTTATATTCATATTGATATTCATTGGAAATACCCTTTAACAATGGTATTTATATGTTCTAACATGTTGGTTTAAGTACATGTAGTTATTGATTATGTTTTGGGACTTAAACAATTCAAAATATGGAAAACACAGAGTACAAGTCAACTAAAAGTGGAGTTGTGGTCGACCTGTTGGCTGAAGAAAGAGCCAAAACAGAAAAATGATCAACCAGTTTACTGTAGATGATCGACCGCAAATATTACTGAAAGCACGAGAATTCCAAACTACTAAAAAGGGGTTGACCAGTGTTGGAGAGGCGGTCGACCACAAAATGGACAAACAGCTCGGTTTTTCATCGACTGAAGAAGTGGTCGAGCTACTGAATATTTGGATGACCACTATAATACCTCAACTTTTCATAATGGAATTTAATAATAATAATTGGAGGATAATTGGGGGTAATCAGATTAATTACCTAAATATCAAGGTATTACCAAAGACGCGTTTTAATTAATTATAAATTAACAAAATTTATTGAATAATAATTAGAGTTAAAATAGTGAAATAATGATTGAGTAATTATTTAATGGGTCGATTATTATATGGTACATATATTTAATATATATATATATTAATTAAAAAAAATTAAAATTAAGAAAGAATTTAAATTTAAAATAAGAATTTAAATAAAGGAAGAAATAAAAATTATAAACAAAGTTAGGGTTGACAGGAGAAAAACAGAGAGAAGAGATCGGGAGAGCCGAGAGGGAGAGCCGCGCGGCGAGTGAGGAGAACGGCGATTGGGGCTCGGGTTCTTTGTGCTAGAAGCCGACTACCACGCAGGAGGACGGAGGCTTCGTCGTTCGGCCTCTGAACCGCAGTGTTGGCGTCGGGAAACGTTCGAGCGGTGAAATTGAATGGGTCGCGAGCTACGATTTGGTAGCGCCTAACTGGGGTGTGAAACGGGTGGCTATGACAACCTGCCAGCAATAGTGGAGGTAATTCATGATTGTGTTACGGTTCAGGAAGAAGAGAAATGGATGGAAGAATTATTTTCATTAACGAACAGCTCACAGCCAAGTTTTACAGAAGGAAGAAGAAAAGGACAGTGAGAAAAACATAACAGACTTCACACCCTATTCTGCTTTCTCTCCTTCTATTTATACGTACTGTCTTCAGCCTCTTCCACCTAGGCTAACGGCATGGTTCTGGCTCTTTACTCTTTAACAGGCAAGGTAGGGCAATGGGCAGGACGACGTGGTTCTCTTCTACGCTTCCTTCCCCAACGCAGACGTCGCAGGGTATAACAGGCATTACCCTTCGAAGAACCTTATCCCCAAGGTTCAAACTTTGGAAATTACTCAGGAATATCCTCTGCATTGACCCAGGTAGCATCTATCTCAGGTTCATCTGCCCATTGGATAAGCCATTGAGTGACTGCAACTCGTGTCTGCAGCAATTTGTGAGGCTGGCGTTGGAGACTCGCAGTAAGCTCCACCGGTAAATGACTCAGCGGAACCACTGAGGCGCCCAGCTGCTTTTTGAGTAAGGAGACGTGAAAAACCGGATGGACTCGAGCCTCTGCAGGCAAAGCTAATTTATAAGCAACAGAGCCTAGGCGCTCCACAACCTGAAAGGGACCACAATACTTGGGAGCCAATTTGTGGGACATAGAGCGCTGAACTGTAATTTGGCGGTAAGGTTGAAGGCGCAGAAAAACCATGTCGCCAACTTCAAATTCTCTCTCTAATCTGTTCTTATCAGCATAAAGCTTCATGCTAGCCTGGGCTTGAGTCAGAGTGTGTTTCAAAAGCTTGTCCATATGAAAGCGGTCCATCAGCAAGGTATCCACGGCGGCAGTGTTGGTTTGCTGATAGGGACCCAAAGCGATTTGTGGAGGAGGCAAACCATACAGAGCTTGGAATGGAGGCATCTTAATGGCCGAGTGGTTAGTGGTGTTATACCACCACTCGGCAAGAGCTAAGCACTGATGCCAATGGCGCGGTTGGGCATGGGTAATGCACCGGAGGTACATTTCAACACATTGGTTAAGGCGTTCCGTTTGACCGTCGGACTCCGGATGATATGCCGTAGATAAATGGAGTTCCAAGCCCAGAGCCTTGAATAGAACTTCCCAGAAAGAAGAAGTAAAGATCCTGTCGCTATCAGAGACAATATGATGGGGCAAGCGATGAAGGCAAAAAATCTGGTCCATGAAAACAGTCGCCACCGATTCTGCAGTAAAAGGGTGCTTCAAGGCAATAAAGTGGCCATACTTGGTGAATCTGTCTACCACCACAAGGATACAATCTGCATTATGAGACAGAGGCAAGCCTTCAATAAAATCCAATGCTATATGAGTCCACAGGTGATCAGGAACTGGCAGAGGTTGAAGTAGACCCGGATACGCAACATTTTCAGCTTTGCAACGTTGACAAACATCGCATTATAAGACTTGCTGTCGAATAAGCTTCATCATACCGGGCCACCAAAAATAAGTCTTGGCTCTATAAATAGTGGCTTGAATACCGGAGTGACCCCCAGCTAGAGAATCATGGAGGGATTGGACAACCTTCTGGCGGATGGAGTTAGCATTACCCAAAACAATTTTAGTTTTGAATCGCAGAATACCATCTGTATAGGAAAAACCAGGAGCAGCTGCTGTGTCCAAAATCAATTTTTCTATGATAGAAGAAATCCATGGGTCAGCCTCGTAACTGAACATGACCTCACGGATCCATAGAGGAAGAACCGTTGTGATTTGGTGGCAGGACAAAATGTTAAGCTCACGTCTAGACAGCGCATCCACAACCACATTGGTACGACCCTTTTTGTATTGAATATTATATTGAAGCCCAATAACTTGGTTAACCATTTTTGTTGCAGAGGTGTAGTAATGTGTTGCTCGAGAAGAAACTTAAGGGATTGATGATCTGTGCGGATGGTGAACTCGTTGCCTTCCAAATAATGCCGCCACTTCTGGACGGCTAAGACCAAAGCCAATAATTCCTTCTCATAAATTGACAGACCCAAATTGCGGGAGTGAAGTGGCTTACTAAGGAAAGCAATAGGCCTGTTATTCTGAAGCAAAATGACTCCCATACCGCCGTAGCAAGCATCAGTTTCGATGGTGAATGGTTGCTGGAAATCTGGCAAGGCTAAGATGGGAGAAGTGGTCATCGCCTGTTTAAGAGCGTGAAAAGCCAAGTCAACCTCTGCAGACTAGGAAAAGGCATGTTTCCACAACAAATTGGTCAGTGGACGAGCAATAGCACCATATCCGCGAATGAACTTCCTGTAGTACCCTGTCAAGCCCAAAAAACCACAGAGCAATTTAATAGAATATGGGACTGGCCAAGTGGTCATCGCAGCTATTTTTTCTGGGTCAGCTTCTACACCGGCTACGGATATAATATGGCCTAAATAAATGACTCGCGGCTGCCCAAAAGCACACTTAGACAGCTTGGCAAATAATGAGTGTTGGCGAAGAAGCTGCAAAACAGATTGCAAATGAGCACAGTGAAACTCCAGAGAATGGCTATAAACAAGGATGTCATCAAAAAAAACCAGCACAAATTTTCGTAGAAATGGTTGGAACACGCTGTTCATAAGGGATTGGAAGGTGGCTGGGGCGTTTGTCAACCCAAAGGGCATCACCCGAAACTCATATAAACCCTGATAAGTTCGACATGCCGTTTTATGGCAATCTTCAGATTTGACTCGAATTTGGTGGTATCCCGCACGTAGATCGATTTTTGAAAAAATAACCGAGCCATGGAGTTCATCAATAAGCTCATCGATGATAGGCATCGAAAATTTATCCTTATGAGTCATAGCATTAAGCTGTCGGTAATCCACACAAAATCGCCAATGGCCATCCTTTTTTTTTTTAACAAGTAGAATGGGTGAAGCAAAGGAGCTAGTACTCAGAACAATTATCCCCGCCGAAAGCATATCTTCAACCAAACGGTCTATTTCGGCTTTGTGGAAGTATGGGCAACGATACGGAGGAAGCCGAAATGGTTTGGCAGCATCAATAAGTGGGATGGCATGGTCATGAGACCATTGTGGAGGTAAGCCAGATGGAACTTGAAAAATATCATGGAATATATCCAATAAGGTCTGTATAATTGGGGGAACTGGATGACGTTGAACAGCAGACACCGATTGCAATTGACCCCAGAGGGAATAATCTTGATGCTTGACCCAGTTAGAAAAACTCTTGGATGAGCAAAGCTCCAGAGAAGATACCATGGAACTGGTGGAAAGGCAGAGTTCTGTGCCAGCAATTGTGATCTGAAGAGTCCCCTTTGGTAAATCGAAAGTGACAGGGCTAACGAAGTTGATCCAGTCAATACCCAAAATCAAATCACTACTGCCCAATGGTAGAGCTAGAAAATCAAAACTGAAATTATGGCCATGCATACTCCAGTGAAGAGGATGTGTGACAGTCGCACTAGACAACTTAGCACCATTAGCCACTGTAACAAGTAAACAATGAGAGTAGTCCAGTTGCAAATGAAGGCGTTTAGCTACCGACTCATCAATAAAACTATGAGTGATGCCGCTATCTATAAGAATTGAAATGGATTGTGTAGCAATCTGTCCTGCGATACGAATGGTGGAGTGTGAAGAAGACCCTGCCAGAGCATTAAGAGAAATCTCAATCTCCTCTGTTTCCTCAGTAGGAACCTCCTCTATAACACTAGAAGGATCTGGGAGATCAAAATCTGAGGAAGCTACCAAGAGAAAATTAAGCGACTGATTTTTACATACATGGCTGACAGTATATTTGTCATCACATTTAAAACATAATCCCAACTTGCGTTTTAAGTTTAAATCCTCCTGAGAAAGTTTCGGTAAGCGCAACCAAGAAGAATCAGTTGTAGTGGTGACTGGGGTTGATTCATCTGGCCATTTAGATGCAGCAAAAGATTTATTAAGTTTTGGCAGATGCTGTAAAGCGTGAATGGATTGCTCCTACAACAAAGCAACCTCAAAAGCAAGAGCTAACGTGGAAGGCCGATTGATCTTTACTGTGGCACTTATCTCATCTTTCAACCCACTAGTGAAGATGGCAATATAATAAGATTCGGACACGTGAGGTAGTGAGGACTGGACCAAAGCTTGAAGAGATTCGAAACGTTCAATATAATGTTTCACTGTACTAATTTGAGAAACTTTGGAGAAGGTTTCTATAATCTCCTCTGCAGTATTTTCTGAAAAACGCCGGCATAGCTCAGTAGCAAACTGGTCCCAGCTTGCTTGCGGAAAAGAGGAAATAAATCCATGAAACCAAATATCGGCTTGATCTTGGAGGTGCAAATTCGCAACGCCCAGATGGAGATGAGGCAGAGTAAGGTGCAACTGAAAATATTAATTTGCTTTGCGTATCCATTCCTGTGGCCCAGTTCTAGAGAAGAACGGTAGTTCCACACGAGGTAAACGGGACTGAGAACCATTGTCTGGCATTGGGCAATCAAGCGACGGAGGTGTTGGTGGACCAGACGAAGTAGAAGCAACTGACATTGGATTGTACAACAGCTCAGTGCGCTGTGGGAGAAGTTGCGCAAAAGCCGCCATAACCGTTTCGTGTTTATTTGCTGAATCCTGAACCAGACTGAGAACAGTAGCCTCCAGACGATCCTGTTGAGCCATCATTTGTTGAAACAATTTATCGGAAGCCTCTAGCTGTAAAAAATAGTGGTAAACGAAGAGTCAATTCCCTTCATCTCTCCGTCGAGTCGCCGGTTCGTCTCATCCTTTGCCTTAGAACGCGTCTCTGTCATTGTAAGATCGTTACAACTCTGATACCAATTTGTTACGGTTCAGGAAGAAGAGAAATGGATGGAAGAATTATTTTCATTAATGAGCTGCTCACAGCCAAGTTTTACAGAAGGAAGAAGAAAAACATAACAGACTTCACACCCTATTCTGCTTTCTCACATTCTATTTATACGTATTGTCTTCAACCTCTTCCACCTAGGCTAATGACATGGTTCTGGCTCTTTACTCTTTAACGAGCAAGGCAGGGCAATGGGCAGGATGACGTGGTTCTCTTCTACGCTTCCTTCCCCAACGCAGACGTACTCTATTAATGGTTGGTGCTACAATGAATTTCTTTCGGTGTGGGTTTCGGCAGGGAGCAACTCTGTCAGCGACCGAGTACTTTCGCGAGCAATTGGATGAGTGTGATGAATTATTCTTTTCTATTGAAGGAATTGCTATGGAATGATGCTTTGTCAATTTTTCCTTCGGTGAAAGTTTCTGACAATTGGTGAACAGCAAAGGAAGGAGAAAAGAGGAAGTATGATGAGGTTTCTTGGTCCGTGAAGTTTTTCCGTTTGGAAGTTATTATGCATTCTCTTTTGTTGGTTAGATAATGAAGGAAATTAAATGTTGCACATGTTATGAAAGGTTCCCTAGATTTCTCTCTGATTGATAAAGAATGCGAAAATTTCATGTCCTGTTTGGTTAAGCTTTGTAGCAACGTCTCTGGATGTTAAGTTTACCATGTTAAGTGGGATTGGAAATTAATAATTATATGTCATGTAGTTTATTGTCCTATTAGGACTTTGTTGAAGCTGGGTAATCGTGAGGTATTATTTTAAATTGTTGCTATAAAGGGTTTGAGTTTAAGGTTTAGAAACATATTAAGGAATTAGGTGTTGGAGGAAAAACTGATTAAGTGTATTTAAAATATAATAAGGAGACTCGAGAATGAACCCATTCCCTTGATGGGTGCAAGAACCCGTCTCCTGGGAGTTAGTTTCCGGCCCAAAACTATTCTCCTCAATTGGACTCTAACAGGGAGGCTCGAGAACAACCTCTTCCCTTGATGGGATGTGAGAGTCTGTCTCCCGAGTGAAAGTCCATTCCTAATTTCCAAAACTCGACGTACGAGTTTAACTATATGAGACAAACATGACCAGACATATTTATGCATCATCCTGCATTTCTATTTCTTACTGGGCATTAGGCTCATTATTATCTCATGATGTAGGTACACGTAGGAGGACATGTGACTGAGCAGTTGATGAAAGATTTACACGCGCGGATCTTGTGACTACTGGGCTAAAGGAATTAAAGGAAATTGATTGTGGAAATTTAGTAAGAGAATGAAAAAGATTTGTTTATTTTATTATTCAAATAATTGGTTTTAATCATGAAAGTTTTTCTGCTGCGATTCGTAAACGAGTTTTATGGAAGAAAAGTCTTCCGCTGATTTTGTAAAAGAAAGATGATTTGAAAAGTTTTAAATTTTACACGTTTTCAAAGGAAATTAAAAACTGGGTCGTTACAATTGGTATCAGAGCCATTGTGTTTTGAAATGATTCTGTAAATTGCCTACCAGTACAAGCTTCGACGTGGAAATACTTCATTGACTGTAAGTTCATTTAATGTTATTTAAATTTATGTTTTGTTAGATGATTTAGATAAGATTCTTGCATAGCCTATTTAAATGTATCTTTATGCATCAATTATAACTTGATAGACATCGCTAGAGAAAATACCTTGTTGACAGATAAGTTTGATGAAATGTTTGGACTCTATGGTACATTGTTGAGAATTAGGTTTAATTTTGTGTGTCATAGGAGATAGAAACTACTAGAACTGTTTGGATTTTAAATGCAGACTAAGTGACATTAGCTGTGGGGGAGCAAAGAAATAAGGGAAACTATGCCCAAATTTTTATTAAGAATAATAATAAATAAATAAATTATTACCCTTTTATACTAATAAATTTACGAAAAACTTATAAATTCATAATACTTCCTAAAAATACAAAATCAATTTCCTAATATGGAGGGATAGAATAACGAATTAAAATTATAAGTGAGTGGGTCCATGGAAAATGTGATAGTACTGTGTAGGAATGAAGATACTTCTTCCTACGGATTAAGTGAGATGATAAACAATACTGGAACTACTTCAATTTTAAGAAAGTAAAGAAAAGAGAGAGCAATCACAAAAAAATAATAATAATAATTAATTTTAAAAAAAATTTTGAATTGTACAAGTGTAGGAGGTTGAACTCAAATGTTGTACGGTGTGTTCAAATACGCTAAGGTCAAAGAGCAAGAGAGTTAAGAGAAAATTTACGTGTGCTAAATTCTAAGTCATGAAATTCAAGGAGTGTAATGATGGAAATTCAATTTGAAGAATGTTTTGGCGGGTTCGAAGTGATGATTTAAGTGGAATGAAAGTCACTCTTTTGTCAGAGATTGTCCGGTTGTGACTTAAGAAACAAGAAATAGTTGCCCCAAGGGTATTTTCTACTATAAACGATGCACATGAAGATGGAAATTAGTGGTTTGGATCAATATTTTGGATTATAAAAATTTTAAGGATACAATAAATAGGGTAAGTATCTCACAAGATTATCAATGGAATCGATATCTTTGGTGTATAATGATGTTGGAATGCAGTTAAGTTGGTCATATTGCAGGGAGTCATGCTGTTGGATAAAAGAGAGACATTTTGGATAAAAGCTTTTCTCTTGTAGCAATTGTTGATGACAATTAAATGACCTAGATGTAAGTTAGTGTTTGACTAAGTTAGTGTGTTTTAGTGGAAGTAAAAATAAGGAAGTTCTTTGGAAGTTTTGCGTAGTGATATTTTACATAAAGTTGTTTTGGGTATTGTTATAGTGTGAAAGTTTGGAGTAATTTTGATTGGGAGTGATTATATTAAGCAAATTTTAAGGACGAAATTTATATGAGGGAGGAATGTAATACCCCGACTTTTCATAATGAAATTTAATAATAATAATTGGAGGATAATTGGGGGTAATCAGATTAATTACATAAATATCAAGGTATTACCAAAGACGCGTTCATTGATTATAAATTAACGAAATTTATTGAATGATAATTAGAGTTAAAATAGTGAAATAATGATTGAGTAATTATTTAATGGGTCGATTATTATATGGTATATATATTTAATATATATATATATATTAATTAAACGAAATTAAAATTAAGAAAGAATTTAAATTTAAAATAAGAATTTAAATAAAGGAAGAAATAAAAATTATAAACAAAGTTAGGGTTGACTGGAGAAAAACAGAGAGAGGAGATCGGGAGAGCCGAGAGCGAGAGTCCCGCGGCAAGTGAGGAGAACGGCGATTGGGGCTCGGGTTCTTCGTGCTGGAAGCCGACGACTGCGCGGGAGGACGGAGGCTTCGTCGTTCGGCCTCTGAACCGCAGTGTTGGCGTCGGGAAACGTTCGAGCGGTGAAATCGAATGGGTAGCGACCTACGATTTTGGCAGCGCCTAACTGGGGTGTGAAACGGGTGGCTATGACAACCTGTCAGCAATCATGAGAGGTAATTCATGATTGTTTATACTCTATTAATGGTTGGTGCTACAATGAATTTCTATCGGGTGTGGGTTTCGGTAGGGAGCAACTCCGTCAGCGACCGAGTTCTTTGCGAGCAATTGGATGAGTGTGATGAATTGTTCTCTTCTATTGAAGGAAATGCTATGGAATGATGCTTTGTCGATTTTTCCTCGGGTGAGAGTTTCTGACAATTGGTGAACAGCAAAGGGAGGAGAAAAGAGGAAGTACAATGAGGTTTCTTGGTCCGTGAAGTTTTTCCGTTTGGAAGTTGTTATGCATTCTCTTTTGTTGGTTAGATAATGAAGGAAATTAAATGTTGCACATGTTATGAAAGGTTCCCTAGATTTCTCTCTGATTGATAAAGAATGCGAAAATTTCATGTCCTGTTTGGTTAAGCTTTGTAGTAACGTCTCTGGATAAAGTTTACCATGTTAAGTGGGATTGGAAATTAATAATTATATGTAATGGTAGTTTATTGTCCTATTAGGACTTTGTTGAGGCTTGGTAATCATGAGGTATTATTTTAAATTGTTGCTATAAAGGGGTTGAGTTTAAGGTTTAGAATCGTATTAAGGAATTAGGTGTTGGAGGAAAAACTGATTAAGTGTATTTAAAATATAATATTCTGTTAAGTAATGAATAAGGATTTATGATATCGAAGTTGTTAAGGATATTAAGTTGTGATTATACTGAATAAATATTATGGTTTTTGAAGGTATTAAAGGAAAAAAGATAATAGCAAGTGCTAAAACGCTTAAAGGATTACAGGTAAGAAATAGTGCATGTGTTTTACCAGTAATGGCCTACATCATGAGATTAGGACTTGTTTGTTTAAATTGTTTTTCTGATATTTGTGATATATGCTAGGTTGATAGATTTATATTCATTCCATGTTGACATCGCACGCGTATTGCTCTTTGTTGATTGTGATTTCTATGATCCATGTTTTATTGCATTTATAAGCATTGTGTGTTCATGCATCATATTAATAGACATAGGAGTGATGCCACGATGAATTGGTATTCACACTGCATGGGAGAGGCATTTCATGGGAGAGACCGGACTTAATAAACATAAGGGAATTGGGAGTTGGGGAGGTAGTCCGGACTCTAATAAGGAGACTCGAGAACAAACTTCTTCCCTTGATGGGATGCGAGAGCCTGTCTCCTGGGAGTTAGTTTCCTGTCCAAAACTATTATCCTCAATTGGACTCTAACAGGGAGGCTCGAGAACAACCCCTTCCCTTGATGGGATGAGAGAGCCTGTCTCCCGAGTGAAAGTCCATTTCTAATTTCCAAAACTCGACGTACGAGTTTAACTATATGAGACAAACATAACCAGACATATTTATGCATCATGCTGCATTTCTATTTCTTGCTGGGTATTAGGCTCATTATTATCTCATGATGTAGGTACACGTACGAGAACATGTGACTGAGCAGTTGATGAAAGATTTACACTCGCGGATCTTGTGACTGGCTGGGCTAAAGGCATTAAAGGAAATTGATTGTGGAAATTTAGTAAGAGAATGAAAAGGATTTGTTTATTTTATTATTCAAATAATTGGTTTTATTCATTAAAGTTTTTCCGCTGTGATTCGTAAACGAGTTTTATGAAAAAAAGTCTTTCGTTGATTTTGTAAAAGAAAGATGTTTTGAAAAGTTTTAAATTTTACGCGTTTTCAAAGGAAATAAAAAACAGGGTCGTTACAACCACAAAATGGACAGAGTCGAGCGAAGTTTTACAAATGTGAAGAGATGGTCGACCAATGTGATAAAGCGATCGACCGGTCCGACTATACAACACAACGGCTAGTTTTCAATGGTCGGATGGCAGTCGACCAAAATGGAGGAGGTCGACCAGCTTCAAAGTTTCTATATGTAAAATACACTCCAAAGTTTACTTTATTGAAGGGAAACCATAGCAAAGCTTTGCCAAAATTTATACTCCTTTTCTTTTCTGTAATTGAGTGTTGTTGCGCCACATATTCCCACTATTCTCAATCAAGCCAGGCGATTTTCTAACCACAATTTTGGTAATTCTTTTATAGAGGTTCGAGGAGAAAAGAGTAATATAGAAATCCATTGCATCCTTCAAGCACCACAATATGGTCAAGAGTTATTCAAGCACAAGCCTAAGAGAATTATGAAGTTGTCTCAAAATTACCTACAATCTGACCTTCGTAGCATGTTTGTTATTTTTGGCAACTTTTATGAGCTCATATCAAAATGTAAGCTTCATAACATTTGTATTTGACTTGTCAAGCTTTCTAGATTGTGGTCTTTCTTTAAATTGGAAGGTCATTTGCTAGGCCAAAATAGTTCTTAACAGAGAGCTTAAATTCTACCAAAGAAACCCGACCATCCTTAGTTGGAGTTGAATTCTATGTTCTTGAAGAATGACCTTGAGGATAAAAACAAAGAGGAAAGACACTTCAAAAAGCTCTAGAATGCCAAGGAGGTAGCATGAAATTTTTTTAATTATTTTGATTATTGAATTGTAAAATGATATTGCTTGTTTTGGATTGCTCTCGGCTAGCATAAAATAGCTAAGGGTTTTGGTTGTTTTTGTTTTAAATGTTATTTTTGTAATTTTGATATTAGGGCAACCCTAATTTCGTGGAGGGATTTTTAAGCTTCCCTTAGGGCTGTTTGTAATCAGTTTTGTTGAATTGAAAAACCCTCTTTGAAGGATTAGAGTTTCCTCCACAATCGGCCCCCTTTTGTTAGTGAGAATCCGAGAGATTGTGTGTAACAACCCGAATTTTCGTACATCGTTAAAATGGCGTAAAATTTTGAAATTTCTGTCTTTTTAAAAACAAATCAGAGTGCGATACTAAAACAGGATCGCTACTAACTCTTTCTTAAAACTCGTTATGAAAATCAACTTATTAAATACGCAGAAGCGTAAATACTGTAAGGAAAAATCATTTATTTAAAGTCTTGCGGAAGCCAACTTATTAAATACGTAGAAGCGTAAATACTGTAAGGAAAAATCATTTATTTAAAGTCTTGCGGAAGCGTTATAAAATTAACCTTTATAAATCATATTGGAAACGTAAGAAATCTTTCCAAAAAAATACGTCATTTAAACATTACATCTATCAAATAAATCTTGACCATTACTTCATTGATTCATAACCGTTTACTTTCCTTTAACTTCGTTGATTCGTAACCGTTTACTTTCCTTTGTCTTTGCCTTGCCAGCCCGAATCCCGTGTATGTGAAATCATTCATCCCTGCTTCATTAGGTGTTTCTCATCTTCTTATTCCATTTGCTATCTGTTCGTCATTGTACCTACACCATAAGTAAGGACGTGAGCTTACGCCCAGTAAGGAGATGGGGGGAAAACAATTTATGCATTTCTCTCTTTAGTTCTTCTTGGAATAGGGGCCACCCAAACCAACTTCTTTCCTTACGTTCGTTTTCTTCGTTCGTTCTTAACTCGTACATCGAGCTGGAGATTGAGGGTTTTCCTTTGAGATGGCATAGCTGTACGGATTCTAACCTCTTGTGTGCATACTAGTCCCTTTCCTGATTTGGTAAGGGTGTATCCTAGCAGCTAGGCTAGATCCAGACTACCCATCTACCTCAACTCCCTATTTTCGGCATATACCCGCCTTTAGGGTTCTTTCTTTTTCCGGCATATACCCGCCTTTAGGGTTCTTTCTTTCCCGGCATATACCCGCCTTTAGGGTTCTTTCTTTTTCCTCACTCATGCATGTGGGTACCATCCCGAAGGTTAGCCCCCTACTTGGTTTCTATTATCATGAAAGATATACATTATAACGTACATTAACAGAAACTGAAATACACATTGAAGTAAACATACTATAATTGAAATTGCGCAATTGAAAGCATTAGATATAAAAAACAATTATGCTATCGAATTGTAACAGCGAGCGAATACAATAAGGCAATAAAATATATTGACCTTTCTATTGAATTCAATAATAAACATGCTAAGTGAATCTATATAAACTAAAACTAGAAGATTCTTATCCAGAACCAAGAAATAAAATTTACGAGTCAAGTTTGTTATTCATTAACTAATTTACAATCCTTATTCAAAGAAAACAGTGGAAATCTGAAACAACTTACAATGTTCATGCATCTTAACTCATTAAACCTTTTTCCTTCGTTTGTTTAATTAACTAAACCTTTTTCCTTCATTTGTTTAGTTAACTAAACATTTTTCCTTTGTTTGTTCAGTTAACCATTCACTTCATTGTACACATCTTATTCATGCTCATCACACATTCTTGTTTTCAGATCATCATTCTCTATCTTTCCACAACTATGTCAAGACTCATTCGTCAACTCATAGCATCTATATTACTATTCAACATGCTCTTTTGATGGACAACATACAGCAAATGAACTAAATTCAGGAAGATTACCAATTATTAGGCTAATAGATTTTTAACCGATTTCATGATTAGCCTATTTACGTGCTTAGTCGGTTCACATACTCAAGTGTTGATATTGTTAATTATCATGATAGTTATACATGCTTAAGTAAGTGGACATGCTAATTAATTGATTACATGAAATCCCTTACTACACTTAATTTCACAATCATTCTCTAATGACAACAAGCAACGACAGTAAGTTATCTGCATGCATAAGAAATTAAGACTATAGCTACATAGCAAGTAAATATTCAAATACTCTTTTAGCTCGCTTTCATTCCTTTGTTCACTTAGGCATTTTCTTCAAATAATGTAACTCTTTCAGCTACTTTCATACCTTACATAATAACTTATCATTTACTTGTTCCACTTTCGTACCATCATTCCTTCGTTTGCTTAGGCATTTTCATCACATAATATAATATTCGTTAGGCATTTTCATCACATAATGTAACATAAAACAACAAAGCTGAGCACCAAAAGGAAGATATCACAGATTCACAACAATTTCTACAGAACAACTATCAACATCCATTTTAAGAACACTAACTCTAACTCACACACACTTTACTTGGGTGTAGGGCCTCCTCTGGCCAAGACAACTCATTCCTTACCTCGAAGCTTTAACGTGCACTAGCGTTTAGCCGTTATTCTTCTTCTCTTCTTCTTTGTACCTTCACAATTCAATAACTTTTAATTATTAATCAAATCAATTAATCATTCGTCGTCTTTTTCTATCTTTAATTTCGTTTACTAGAGTTTTCTAAAAAACCCATTTCGTTAATTATAACTGAGCTTAATTAATTAATCTCAATCAATAACGTCTAAAAACTAAGCTTATCGTATAGCGAAAAACAGCAAGATTCTATCCATAATTTATTGGCCTATAAACCAAAGCCCAATAACAATATCTGAATCAAGTCATAAACTATTTTATCCAATTCTCATGATATCTTTATTCCAATTAATGAACCAAAACCAAAACCAACAGCAGTTAAACATGTCTAAACATGTAGAGCAGTTCATATAAGAAACTAGTCATCTAACATTTGATCTCATGGATTGATCCAACAGACTACATATATATCAGATTTATATCCAAATATTGCACTTTCAACATTCATAAATGTCCAACAACTGATTAACAAACCAAGCAAGGAACATCATTCAATAACAGATTAAGCACCAACAATAGGTTAGCACATTCTCTTTTAGCATTTTTGATAACTACAATGGTGAACAGATCCACTTAATACACACTTCAAATTAACAGATTATCTCATCCCATAAATCCATGTTTCTCGTAACAACACCCAACCAGAGAGTTCATAGACACTTAATCAGATCAACAGAGCATTATCCAATAAACGTTTTTATCAAATTACCATAACCAGCATCCAGAAGATCCATACACAACAGAGAAATAGATCCAAACAATAACCAACAGATTATCATACCAAATCAG
>CM039472.1:21993323-22219022 GCA_022433065.1 Begonia loranthoides
TGTTGAGTTGAATACCATGGATAGATTTAAATTGTTATGGGTTGCTGAATAAAAGGATAAGTTAGGATAAGGTTGAGAAGCTGATAGTTATTGTTACATTATACATACTCGAATCGCTTGTATGGTTGAAATGGAACCTATCAATGTTAAAGGAATGAGACTTTTGATTTTTAAAGCCGTGTAGGTGTTCGTGATTTGGATTATCAGTTTAAGAAATATTGTTAGATAAAGTTGGAAACTTTATTGGAATTCTTTGCAAGTTGGTTGGTCTTTGTATAGGACCCTCGCTTATTTTTCTAGAATTTAATTATGATATTCTTGCGTTTATACATTTGTCAGGCTTGGTCAATTTCAGCGAGTGAGATACAATTCTTGCGTAATTGGTTGCTCTGGTTGGTAAGGCAGACCGCCGTCGAGGTAGGGATTTCTATACCTCTTGCGTTATATTGCATCCTATTCCGTTTTCCAAAATGATTATTTTGTGGACTACCACACTTGGAAAATGACGGGGACTGTTCGACAGCACGTCCGTTTTTATTAGTAGTATGTTTTTTCAAGTTTAAATTCCGTACATGGTTGAGATTTATTGTGCCCATGTTGAAGGATGGATCCGCCATCCCCTTTGATACCTTCTGCTGCGTGAAGGTTGATTGTTTGACGTGCGAAAATTATAGGTAGGGCATTGGTGACGTGTCCTCAGGTTGAAACTCCTAAAAGTCGTAAACCTCGTATGGGAGGGTGATGACGCCTCCTTGGGTCGCAAGCCCCTAAACCTGGCCAGGATTTGTCCCACGGATCAGACGGTTGTCAATCGCTGAGACTTGTTTATCCTAAGTCCACATAAAGCGAGCAACTGTATCCGTTTTATTTGATTATACGATTATACGATTATACGAGTTGTGTCGTGCAGCCAGGTGCGCCGGCAACTCGGGTGACGTACGGAATCTTCGGATCGTCGTCATTATTCCTGCCTCATAAGGTGTTGTCATCGACGGGTGACCACCTCTTCTGTGTTGTGTGGCGGGTGAGTCCATGAGTGACCACCCCTTTTCACTGACGACGTTTTCGAATTGGAAAACGATGATGGCCTATTTTGCGAGGTATAGCTGTCTATGTATACAGCAAGATTTTTAATAAAAGCCTCATCGACGACCCTTGGGTCGGTTTGGTAAAATGATAAAGAGTTTTAAAGTGATTTTTAAAAATCCATGTACGGCAGAATGAAACATAACCTTGTTTTCGAACAATGTACAAAACCAGTTTTGCATGAGGTGCATTTAGTATAGCCATACTTTACTGAGTTAGTCACTCACCCCAAACGACTCCTTCCCCAAAACTTCAGGTAAGGGCAAGGAGTAGCTGTGGAGCAGGAGTTGAAGTGTTTTGTTATTTCTACTTGAGCGATTTATCGTTATTTGGTGAGGACATTTATGTTTCCATTTGGGTCTGTAAACCTAAACACAGTTGGTTTTGTATTTGTTGCACAGTACTTGGATTGTATTTTTAAATTATGCACTGTTATCTTCTCGTGATCCCTACTCGGACCTAGGCCCATATTACCTTGGGCCGAATTAAATATTATAAGTCTTCCGCAAAACTCACGCCTTGGGCTGGGTGATCGGGTTCTCTATGAGGATCGGGTCGCCTGACCCGGCGGTTCTGTTAGGCCCGTCTTCGGGTCGTGACAGCTCCCCCGACAGCCTCCTCAATTTGTCCTATCTCCTCTTCAATTCGCCAACCATTCGTTGTCTCCCTCTTAATTCTGCCATCCACTCTAGCAAGGTGGGCTCCCCATCGTGTGTCAGCAAAGCACTCAGCTAGAAAGGAGCTTGGCTGTTAACAGCTCAAGCTGAACCGTGAGCTGGACCAGACCCCAGCCGATGCTCCACTACTGAAGTGCCAGCTCCAAATGTCCCTGCCAAACACACCTCCAGCCCACGTCTGATCAACATAACAGGAGAAGGAAGAATGGTTGGGCTTACCTCAACCCGACGCCGGAGACCACGCCGCGGGAGGTCACCGAATCAAAGATCGCCGAATCGCGATCTGAACGGCATCCTCGCTTCGCCGCTAGGATTCGTACGCCGGACCCAGCTCCGTGTCGCCAGCAGCCGTACTCCCGACGCATCGCCTTCGCCATTAGTCGCCCAGTCGCCTCACGCGTCGCCGTTCCTCGTCGAGCTTGCTCAATCGCGTCTCCCTCTCGGTCCCGTCGAGTTCTCTCTTCCTCCCCTATTCTCTCTCTCTATCGAAACAATGGTTGAAAAGCCAATTGTTTTTCTTTTTTGTTTTTTTCATTTTTATTTTATTTCTTCTTTCACTAAAAACAAAAACCCACTTAATTATTATCCTTAATCATAATTAATTTCTCTATTACATTTTAATTCCAACTAATACAATAAATTTCATTTTAATTTAAATCATCTTTTCACCTAATTAAATTTCTCTTTAATAATTTAATTAAATCTTTCATTTAATTAAATTGTTCTTAACCTAATTTAAATTTCTAATTTATTTCAAATATCGCTCTATGATAATTGACGATTACGTCTTTGGTAATACCCCGATAATTTTCCAATTAATTCCAATACCTTTTTTATTATTCTTATTAAATTCTAATATAAAAAAATTTGGGGTATTACATTGTGTGACCACAAATTGATTCATCACCATTTTTGGATTGTCTTGAGGTGAATCTCTTACACTAATTTTTCCTTCATCTCGTTCTAGAAGTGAACTTCCATAGATAAAGGTTAGAAGACTTGCTACAACACAAGTTGGCGTAGTTTCATTGTGGAACCCATTTGAAGTCAAAAAGTTCAACCATATAACATTTTCGGACCAACTTGTAAGTGTCTGTGCATTATTTATTTTCCTTAATGAATTGGACTCTGATTTTTAAGGGCTATCTATACACAAGTAAAAGGGTGCATGTTCCAAATTTTGTACAATTTGGACAAAAAAAGAGTAATTTGTGGTTTGTCCTTTTCTGGCTTGAAACTGTCTTGCTAGTACCCTTTCTGGTAGTAAATTTCCGTTCGCATATCTCAATCTCCTTTTGATATTTTTGCTTGATTTTTAGACAACACACTCTACTCTTGGGAAACTTATTGGGGTTCAAATTTTATGTTGATTGGATTTCAATCAAGCAAGTTACGCAATCGAGAATTTGGAACTCTGTTTTTTTTTTTTTAAACTGTGGTAACCGCCATCATCAAGTGTCTTGATCAAGCTTTGCACCCCTTGGTGCATCAAGTGTCAAACTTAACTCTCCAACTCACAAATTTGAGATTTTATATTTAGGAGAGTTAGGGTTTTTAGTCTTACTTTTTATTGTACTCAAACGGTAAAGTAAGGGTGATGTCATGTGAACAGTCAAGTGAAGGGTCACGCCCCACAGTAGTCAACTTTTAAAGTTTTGATTGGCATCCGTGAAGCCAAAAGTCACTAACGGGGGAAGATAGTAAATTAAGAATCTCAAAGTCGAGAACTTGGAGCGCAGACATAGACCAAAGTTTTCGAACTGCGTGAACAAATTTAGTTTTCATTTTCACTATCCCTTGACTTTTTATTATTTTCTATTAATTATATGCATTGAATGTGTTAAATCACTTAGGATTTAGAATAACAAATATCACACAAAAAAGTTAGAACGCCTAATTCAAACCACCACCCTCCCCCCACTCTATAGGTGTGCATCGGTCCAACTGTAACATCCCATTTCCATTTCACATTTCCAAAAAAAATTTCTCATTTAAAACTTAATCGAAAACACTTGAACAAAGTTATCAAAGTAAATATACGCGGAATAATTAAAGCATATAATTAAAACGTTAAACCATTCTTAAAAACAACATCGTCAACCTACTAGTTTAAAACATTTAAAAACATAATATAAAGTCTTTGAACATAATTTAACACTTTTATTCTTTCATGAGCCATAATCCCCAAGGTCGTTTCGCGCCTGGTAATACAAGTTTGCATCGCATCACACTTCTTCCACGTTCACTTCACTTGGATCACAATTAATACATACATCACATAAGAGATAATGAGTCTATTGCCCAGTAAGAGATATAATGAAATTCATATGCAAATGCCTAAGACAACTCTATATGTACATGTTTGATAGAAGAGAACTTATCTCTTCTCTTTAATTAACGTTTCCCTTTTAGCAAGACATTGGAGATATTTCTCACAGGGAGATAGATACATCCTAGGGATACAACTTAAGCAGCAACTTCTGAGCCATCTCTACATGGGAGGAGACAAATTCTCTCAAGTAGATCCGTCACTATACATCCCAACCTCCACATGTCCATTTATATATTTTAAATCCATTATTATCTTGTGCAATGCATGATATGCAATCATAACTGACATACCTATATGAATGTTACACAGGAGTTCATATATCTCAAGAAAAACAATACAATCAAACAATGAAGCAGAAATCATGAATCAACTAAGATTTAACACTAGACATGCTTTCACTATCATATTATCAAAGTAGGAAATTAACATACTTCACAAACAACCAATGCAACTATAATGTCACTATTTTCAATTATTTCTATCATTTCACTTCCACAAGGGTTAAATATGCTTGCAAATCTTTTGTCTCTTACAACCTATCATCAATAGATTATTCACACATCCATTTTCAGAAAAATACAACTCCCTTTTTGTTATGTTTGTTAACCAGTAAAGATATAGCAACAATAGTTACACAATCAAACCCACTATACAGTAAGAGCCATGCAATTTATCAATCACAGACTATAACTAACAATTTAATAATGGAATTACAATACCTATTTTAATTCCTATAGTTATAGATTATTGATCATAGAAAACAATTTCTATATGGTAATACGATTTCTATTCAGAGCCTCAATCAATAGTAATCAGCATATTTTAGTTACCTTAATCACACAGAGAGCATCACAAGAGTGTTTTACCAATAAAGAACACTAGTTTTATCAATACAGAAAAAGCACATATTCCTAAAGGAATAATACAACTTATTTCTCCAAGATTTCACTACTAACAAGTTGGTTTATTAGAAAGAAGATTAATTTAAAGAATTCATTCTAAAAAAACAAACAGATTTCATTAGCAGGGAAAGTAATAGAGGCATATGGACAAATCATTGATGCAATGAACAGATTAAGAATCATGTAACAAGCAAGCCTACTCCCGTGATGTATGTCTTTTCGGACAAAGAACACACATAATCCCATACCTCTCTCTATGATTTACTCCCTTGCCGCAGATTAGCCTTGCACCAATCAACCATTAGAGTTTCCCAGAATATTATCTCCTCCATCACTCAAACTTACAAAGGCTGCACCAGAACACCAAATAGCTCCTCACGCACTCTCTCCCCCCCATTTTCTTCTGCACAACGTATATTTATATAAACTTTTCCTTCACCAGAACCAACTCCCACCATCTAGGCATCTCTTCTGATTTCTAGACATCGGTTCTCATTTTCAGGATGACTCTTCAAGCTTTTAGACATCGGTTACCAACATTTTAGCCGACAGTCCACATCCTAGTCGATCATCTCCACGGCCATGATCGTCCGCCATCTCTATCGATCAGCCGCCAATTTAGTTATCCAATTTACCGGTCGATCATCTTCCTATTGACGATTGACCGCCACGTCAATTTCTCACAGCCAAGATCGACTGCAAGATCGTACGCAAAATAATCCAATTTAGTTATTATTTATTCATGGAAAATAGTCACACACTTTGATAAATCATTATCACTAACTAACTCACTTTCCAAATTGATTTTTCCCCAACCTATTTCATCAACTTCCTTCACAATTTATCCATAACATATCCTTCCTTACTTCAATTATTCCCACACCCTTATTTATTCTTCTAAACTATAGAAATCCTCTAATTTACAAAATTAACCTTTTACACCAGTATCTTCAAACACTCATACCCTTAATGATACCAAAACTCCGAGTATTGCATTCCAACATTCAACATCATTTTATAATTTCAAAAATCATCAATTATCATTACTTAAAATCTTTATGCTACATATCACAAAAGATTCGGGATATTACACCAACAACTTACAACGGACACCCAGTTCGAAAGCACTGATGCTCCTACGGTCAACCAAACACAACATTGGTCAACCGAGAACGACATTTCCATCGAAGATCCGCAAGGAAACTTCCCCCTCTTCGCCATTCTCCACCACCAATCGGTTAAAAATCACTCCTAAACTATAGATGGACTCAAACAATACAAAAACAACTAAAGATTTTAGGTTTCCTAACTCGAAATCTTAGTCCAAAAATAACAAAAGTTTGAACGAGGAAATGAGCTTAAATTTGGACTTACCCACAAAGAACATTCAAAAAGGTCAAAGTTGAGAATGCTACAAATGCAAATCTAGCGTCAAGAATTCACTCTTGCACAACTCTGATTTAATATCTATCTCTCTTTCTCTTTCTCTCCCTCCTTCCATCGCAGATGCCCAAAAGGAAGAAAGAATTCTCCCTTTTTAAAAAAAATTATTTTTATTAAATTATTTAATATATATTCTTATATATATTAAATAAAATTCTTTAAATTTTAATTCGTCATAAATTCAAATATTATCCGAACTTGATCTGTGGTAACTCAAATTTACCGAATATCATTTCTTGAAATTTTGAACTATGCGGTAACACCATATTTTACCGCTTTGACCAATGAACCAAAAATAGTACACGTGATCGAAAATTAACGATTTAGATAATCAAAACAACACGAAAGAAATTGACCTTGAATATTGCGAAAAAATCTTACGTGAAATTTATTAATAAAAAATAATGAGTTTTACTCTTGCTATCATGGCCTGAAACATACTAACAATTCTAGTTTGACAGTTGCATCATAATCAACTTTTAGTGAATTGTTGAGACACTAATATTTTTGAAGGATTTGAGCTAGTAGACAAGAAGATGCAAGACAATGAAAGATTAGAGGAAATTGCACTAATAATAGATAACATCAACTATATAGAGCATAACTTAAAGAATGTAGTTCATTGAAAGATTTAGAATAAATAAGCCCACAATGTTAAAAAAAAACTTTTTAATTTCATTTTAGGCATAAACTTTTCAAAACATCACTTCTTAAAGTGGAAATGAAAAATCTCAAGTATTAAGGATTAATCTCTCTTTGAATTGCACCTGTTAGATTATGTTTTAAATAAAAGTAAATCAAATTCGACTCTAATTATGTAATCTACTAATTTTGTCGCAAAACTACTGGCATCTTATTTGAATATAAATTAAATTACCCTCTTTATGTTTATCTAATTTCACATATTTTCTACTATCAATATTATACTTATGAAAACAACTTATTTATGTCTTTTGAGATATTCACTTCCTTTTCTACTAAATTACGTGTTTCTTTTCTACTAACTTACATGTTACACTGTATATATCTTTTCACACATTCTATTCACATGTATTAGTGAATGATGCATGCATAGCAAAATTCAATAGAGATTCAACTGATTTCATTACATTGATGTCAACACTAATGTGAGTATAGTTCGAAATTTACTTAATGCCAAACAAGACAATTGAGAGACCGCTGCGAAAATCAAGAATTAAGAGATGAGAGAGTTTAAAGAGTTGATAGAATTAGTCAGTAGTGAGTAGTTGATAAAATAGTATTTAAAGACAAATAAAACTATAATTAAAAAATAAATAAAAAGCCCTCTCCAAAGGGCTAAAAGAGTCGTTGCCAACAGATTTTAGTCGTTGGCATTGCATCCAAAGTGTTCACCACCGTGGCCCATGTGCCCAACTGTTAGTTGGACTTTTTGTCCATAGCCTTGAATTTTAAGGTCCCGACCTAACCTCTAGCGCGACAATACTAGTATTTAACGTTGAAGCAAACAAAATTTGTAAAAGAAGGCCAGTTGGGAGATTTGTCTATGGGGTGACCTTTCGAGTGACCTCGAGCTAGCCCACAATTGTTTTAGGCCCAACCTAGTTCAAGGTCAAGCCGAACCACACCCAACCACATATTAAAATAATATCATATTAAAATAATAATGGCCTCCAATTACTTGTTTTTTTCTGTGTTATAGTCGCCTCATTCTTCTTACTCATAATCACTTCTCATAGACTAAATTGCTTCGTTTGTTTTCCATTTTTTAAATTTTAACCTCATATTGACATGAATAACATTTTAAAATCTTTGTAAGGAAAACAATTTCGTCAATAAGATTTTTATAACATAAATTAAATTTAATAATATAATTATAATATAACCTCTCAATATCTCTCTTTGCAGTCTTGCTATGATTACCCGAACACCTTAACAATATAAACATGTATTTAATCAAGAAAAATATATAAACTATTAGCAAGAAAAATGATTGAATGCCATTCGATGGAAGATAAAGAGTGGGTTGAAGAAAAAAATGATTAGGAATAAAATGAATGAGAAGTGATTCGAAGTGGGAGGAGTGAGAAGTTGACTATGAAAGTGAAAAATAAGAGTAAAAAGGAAACAAAAAAAATAGATTTGTTAATGAGATAATAGAAGAGAGAAAACAAGTGATCATAGACCATTTGCCGCGATAACGGAAGCTCTGACACCAAATGACGTGCAATAGAATTCGCGCTTGATTAGTGGTGGCTAACGGGCGGGCTGGCTCGGCAGCCCCCCCGCTCAGCCCGTTACTGTAGCAGTCCAAGCTTGGCTCCGACCGCTACAGTAACCAAGCGGACTCGGCCCGGGCCCGGTAGAGGGGCCAAGCCGAGCCCGAGCACCCAGGCTCGCGAGCTCGCCGAGCCTGGGCTCAAGAGCTTGCCTGGGGGGCTGGCTCGAGAGCCTGGCGGGTTGGCCCGGCGAGCCAGCCTGCCAGACCTCTACCCGAGCCCGAGCTCGCAACGACGGGGAGTCGGGGACAGGGGACTGAGTCCCGCTCGTGACGACGGGGACAAAGCTCGCGTGAAGGCGAAGCTCTCTGAGCAGGACAGGGCTCGCGACGACGACTGAGTCCGATTCCCAGCTCGGGCTCGCGACAACGGCAACTGAGGCTACAGAGCTCGGACGAACGATGGAACGCCTGAGAAGTGCGAACTGGCTCAGTCTCGAACGACGAAACGACTGCGACGGAAGCTCTCTGAGCAGGACAGAGACTGCGAAGTCGTCGTGCGCCGTCTCGCGAAGTCATCGGAACTAGCTCTGTCGTCATGCACCGTCTCGCGAAGTCGCCTCTTCTCTCGGTCTCGTGAACTGGCTCTGCAATGTTTAGACTTACAGTTTTTAAGCTCACGTCAATGGCGATCGCCGGCAAGACAGAGCTCGCCGACTCGTGTGGAGGCGAACTCCCGAAGTCCACCAACGTTCGTGGTTTTCGTCGGCGCCTCCGTCCCGCATCGTCGCCTCTGTCTGAGAAGTTCAGACATGTGGCTTATTTCTCTGTGAGAACTTCTCACAGAGAAGCAACGGTCTTCAGACCGTTTCTTGCAACGGTCTGAAGACCGTTGGCGAGTGGCGATGGCAACGGTCACTAGACCGTTGCCTATTGCTCATCTGAGGGCTCGACTGAGCCTCTCAGCTGTTGGCTGCCATGTTGGGCAACGGTCCAAAGACCGTTGCCCAACGATCCTAACACAGCAACGGTCTTCAGACCGTTGTTGTGTATTCAGTTCAGCTTCAGGCTGAAGCCTGAATGAATGAGATCAAGCAACGGTCTTGAGACCGTTGCTTGCTTGATCCAACAGTTGGCAAATTATAGGCTATATATACTCCTCATTATCTCTAAAATTTTTCATCCCAACTTTCTCACATTCTCTCAATCTTTTCACCAATTTTTCTCTCAATATCTCAATCTTTCCCTTCAATTCTCAATTGCTTAATCTCTCCATCTTTCTCCCAATTTCAAAGGTATATTTTATTTTTTTAATTTTAGTTTTTTTAATTTAATGTGTATTACAAAATAACTAATTTTTTTTTGCAATTTTTGTAGGACTCGTATTCGGAGAGGAGGTGATCACAATTCACAACAATTGCATACTATTGTTGCGTAATTGGTGTGCGGTATCATTTTATTTATTAATTGTTTCGCAGTAGTCAATTTTTTTAATTATGGATCCTCGTGATTTTTTAATTGATACTTTTAATGACACTAACGATGATATTGAGGAAATTATGGAAGATAATCTCACAATTGCAATTGATCAATCATTGGTACATGCATCCACATCGTCACCTAGAAAAAAAAAGAAGTAAAACGTCGAATGTATGGAATAATTTTGAAATGAAAGATATTAAAATTGGTGGAAAAATAGAAAGTAGAGCACAATGTAAATATTGTATTAAACATTATGCATACGTATCCGGTAGTTCTACTAGCACACTTGGTAGGCATTATGCAAAATATCACTCTAACGCGCAAGTGAGAGACCATACACAAACACTCATAAATGCTAGTGGCAGTGGCAATTTTATGTATTCACATAATAAAATGAGAGAAGGAGTAGCAAAATATATATCACAATCTGAGGCACCTTTATCTATGTTTGATAGCGAGTTATTTGAAAATTTTATGAAAAAGTATATTAATCCTAGTTTTCGACGAGTCCCTAGAAGTACGACGCGAAGTGATATTATTAAAATGTATAATCATATGAAAAATGAATTAATTGAGTTTTTTTCAAATGCTCCGTCTATGTCTATTTGTATTACTTCTTATTTATGGAGTGCACCTAATGCTTTAGGATATATTGTCGTAACTTCTCATTTTATTGATGACTCTTGGCAATTAAATAAAAGAATATTAGGATTTCGTAGTTATGAATATCCACATAGTGGCATTACCATTTATAGATATATTGTTGGAATTTTGCAAGAATATGCTATTAGAGATAGAATTTTTAGTATTACGCTAGATAATGCTGCTGCTAACGATGTTGCAATTTTTGAATTTAAAAGGTTATTTCAATTAGATACGGCTCATAATACTCTTTTTCATATGAGATGTGTTTGTCATATCTTAAATTTAGTTGTTCGAGATGGCATGTCACATATTTCGCTACATATTGAATCTATTCGATCTGCAATTTCTTTTATTACTTCATCTAATACGCGACAACAAGAATATAAAGAATATTGTAAAGTTGCTCAACTTAAACCAAGAAAATTAAAAACTGATGTAGATACAAGGTGGAATTCGACTTATTTAATGTTAGAAAATGCTAAGCCATATTGGTTAGTTATTTGTGCTTATATTAGTGAAAAAACAAAATGTATTACTCTTGATCATAATAGTTGCGATATTGCTAATTTATTTCTTGATTTTTTAAAACCATTTTATGAAGCTACAAATAAATGTTTGGAAATTTATTATCCTACTACTAATCTTGTTCTCCCACTTTTTATAAAATTAACGGGTATTTTTCAAAAATTTAAACAAAGAAACGAATTTTGTGCATTAATTGAAAAAATGGAAAAAAAATTTAAAAAATATTGGCTTAACATACCTCATATTTTTTGTTTTGCATGCATAATGCATCCTAGATTTAAATTAGATGGAGTGCGTATAATGCTTGATAAAATTTCTTCTAATTTAGGTATTTCTTCTTCAATTAATGGTGCTCAATTAAGAAATGAAATTGATAATTTATTTTCTTCTTATGAAATTAAATATTCTAATAATCGTTCAATTCCTTCATATGATATGCATGCTAGTTCTAGTAGTGGTGCTTGTGGTGGAGATCCACAAGATTTTATGTATGATATATTTAAGCAAATAGATAGCAATGTTCATTCTTATAATTCACAAAGAAATGAACTCGATATTTATCTTAACACCTACCATAACATTTCTTGCCTCGAGGATTTTGATATTTTGGCTTGGTGGAGAGTCAACTCTATTTCATTTCCTATTCTTTCTAGAATGACACGTGATCTATTAACACCTCCGGTTTCTACAGTAGCATCGAAGTCTGCTTTTAGTGCAGGTGGACGTGTGTACGATGATAAACGAGGAAGACTTGCACCAGAAATCGTTGAGGCACTCATTTGCATGAAGGATTGGAACGACGCTGTGACGAGAGATCAACAACGAGAAGATGACATAGTTGAAGAATTCAAAAATTTGGATGTCGAAGACTAAATTTTTATTTAAATTTGAAATTGTAATTTTTATTTTCATATATTTTCTTTATCTTGTAAGTTGTGCTTTGAAATTGTAATTTATATTTGAAATTTTCATTTTCATTTTCATTTTGAAATTGTAATAAAAATATTTATTCAATTCAATAAAAATATTTATTCAATTAAATTATTAATTTTAGTATTTTTACATTATAATAATAAATGTTTATTATAATTTTAAATTGTATAATATTGAAAATAATTTATAATATATTTATATAAGATATTATTATTTATGTATATTTGGCTCGTTAGACTCGGCTCGTTAAGGCTCGTTAGGCTCGCTCGGCTCGTTAAGGCTCGGCTCGTTAGGCTCAGCTCGTTAGGCTCGACTCGTTAGGCTCGGCTCGTTAGGCTCGGCAGGCTCGTTAGGCTCAGCTCGTTAGGCTCGGCTCGGCTCGTTAGCCACCTCTACACGTGATAAATTGATTGAAAAAAGACTGTTTAAAGTTACAACTTTTTATTTTACTAATAAATCATTTTAAGAAAATAATTCACTTCAACAAACAAAATTTAGAGTTTTATACAATTACAGAAGAAACTCCCTAATAGAATTGGTGAGAAGATTGTACCCAATTGACGAAGTTTAAGTAATGTAACGACCCGATTTTTCATACATTTAAAAATACGTAAAATTTAAAACTTTTTATTTTCTTTTATAAAACAATTGAATTCTTTATTAAAACTTTTTCTTAGAACCGGACCATTACGAACATTTGCTTAAAACTCGTTATTTAAATCATTAAAATCAGCGGTAGACTTATTATAAAATTCTTTTTTCTCAATTTACAACGGAATCATAAATCGTTTATTTGAAAAGACAATAAATAAAGTGTTCCTTTACATTTACAAATTCCTTTTCACTTTACTTTCGTTCAGTCTNATTTTCTTTTCGTTTTCTGTTCGTTCGTACTTCTTTTCGTTTTTCGTTTTTTCTTTTCAAAACCGTGCATAAAAATCGTTTTCGTATTCTTTTGAAAATCGTGATGCGTGATGCGTGATGCTCATGAATGCACACAACAGTTCATATGAAAGAGTAAATAAACAATCAACGTATGATTCACAGAACATACTATAAAAACAGTAAACAACGAAATCATAAATCGTTTATTTGAAAAGACAATAAAATAAAGTGTTCCTTTACATTTACAAATTCCTTTTCACTTTACTTTCGTTCAGTCTGGCCAACCACAAGTCTTGCCCGTGCAAATCCTTCGTCAACTGCTCATTTAATATGTTCATCATTTTCTCTTGTACTTGTACCTACATCGCAAGTCATAAACTATGAGTCTAACGCTCAGTAAGTGATAATACCTAATATGCTACATACACATGCTATGCCATTTTAAAATCGTGTGCAGTTTCTCTTTTCGTTCTCTTTCTTTTATCTTATATTTTTTTCCATTTACGTACTTTCTTTCTGTTTCTGTTTCTGTTCCTGTTTTGGTATCCGTTTCGATATCTGTGATAATACGCATTTCCGTATCCGTTCTCGTGTCTGTTTCTGTATCTGTATCTGTATCCGTATCTGTATCTGTTTCCATTTATGGAAACTCGTTTCCATTTCCGTTTCTGTTTCTGTTGCCATTTCTGTTCCCGTTTCCGTTCTCGTATCTATGCTCATACTGTTTTCGTATCCGTTTCCGTTTCCGTTCCCGTATCTGTTTCTCTTTTCATATTCTTTACATTACTTTACTTTTCTTTTCTTTTCTTTTCTTTTCTATTCTTTTGTTCCTGTGTCGGGCGTGACATATCAGACGACAGAAACATTTATCTTTTCTTTATCTTTTATTTTTTTCTTTTGTTTTGTTCTTCTGTCGGGCGTGACATACCGGACCACAGAAACATTTATCTTTTCTTTTGTTCTTGCGCCAGGCTTGGCCTACCGGTCCACAAGAATCTTATTCTTTATCTTTCTTAATCATTCCTTTGTATTTTCTTTTCGTTTTCTGTTCGTTCGTACTTCTTTTCGTTTTTCATCTTTTCTTTTCAAAACCGTGCATAAAAATCGTTTTCGTATTCTTTTGAAAATCGTAATGCGTGATGCGTGATGCTCATGAATGCACACAACAGTTCATATGAAAGAGTAAATAAACAATCAACGTATGATTCACAGAACATACTATAAAAACAGTAAACAACGAAATGTGCATTTAAGTACTGTAAATAACGAAACGTGCTCTTAAAAACTGTAAACAACGAAACATGTTAGGAAAGCTATAAACAACGAAACATGCATCTCTTAATCTTGCGATGTAGGGTCTGAAGACCAAAACACATACATATCACTTACCTCGATTGCTTAAGGCGTTCACACTTAATCGTTATCTTTCCCTCTTCTTTTAGTACCTTCACAATCGATAACATTCAATCATTAGTTTAGTCAATTAATTAACTAATTAATCTCATCGACTTTTTCCCTATCGTTAATCCTTATACGTCGCTTACTAGAGTTCCTTAATTGAAACCATTTCATTAATTACAATTTAACTTAATTACTTAATCTCGATTGATAACGTCCAGGAACTAAGCTTAACATATAGCGAAGACCAACATATTTCCGTCAATAATTATCAACCCATAAATCAACATTCAATATTCATATCTGAGTCAAGACATAATCTACATGAATTCAATACCAATAATATATTGATGCTTCAAAATCGAACAATAAGGCAACTCTTATACCAAAATAGATGACCAACAATGTCCATCACAGAGAGTCCCAAAAACACAATCCAACCAAACAGAGCAGGTGTATAGCACATATCACCCAATACAATAGCAATCAAGCATACATCCACATGTTTTCATCCATCCAACGAATCCATATCAATAAAACACAATACCTTTCGATCAACAATCAAATGCCCATAATAGACAGAGAGCATATAACTAATCTATTCCACGACAAATAGCTTCCATACAATCACAACAGAATTCACAATAGACAGACAACACTCATCCAAACATCCTTCAACAAAATCTGTCCAAGTCTAGAAGGCAGAAAAATTAAATACAGAACCAGTAACATTACTCAAGACAGAATCCAAGATTAAACACCATCAGCAAAAGAGGGCTCCCAACAACACACTGTGAACACCAAACCAACAGGATAATAAATCCAATTACTATCAAAACGTTACCTGAAGAACCGAAGGACACCTAAGAAGCAGGACCACCCGGGGATAACACAATTGGAAAATTTGAAATTCATAACAACCTTATCCCATGATATCAGCGATGGAAGTTGATTCTTCGGAGCTGCACACCTTCGCCCTTCACCAGGTAGAACTAGCGGACCGGTTCGATTCCATCGCGAACCGAAGTCCCCTGCATCCGCCAACCCAATGCAAGTCGCTGCCTCTGCCTCCTTCACGGTCAATTCATAGACTGCAGAATCAACACAAGAAATCGAGATGCTTACCTCGATTTGGCGCGGCGAGCATCACAGCTCCCAAATTGACCCGTGAAGCTCGTCAAATCTGTGCCCTAGCCGCAACCCGTATCGACGTTCCTCGTCGCTCGCACAGTGCCTCCGCCGTGAAGAACCAGTGGGCGAGCTCCCCTTTCCCGATGCATCCCGAGCACCGAGCTCCATCTCCCTATTCGTCGCGCCCTCTCTCCCTCTCGCTCGAGCCTCTCTTTTTACTCTCGGGTCTCTCTCTCTTTCAGAAATCAAATGGCCGAAGGCCAAAACCAAAACCAACATCCCCTTTATTTGATTCTAAACCGGACCGCACCAATGCAGCCCGAACCGAACTAGAAATCAACAAAACTGAACTGGTTCTCTCTCCAAATCCCATTTATTTTTCCCTTTAATCCAATCTTCCACACTTAATCTTCCATTAATCCCTCAATCACCTTTTAATCTCAATTAATCTAATAAATCTCCTTTTATTTTCTTTTTAATTTAAATCATATTTTTACCCAATTCAATTCTTTTTAATAATTTAATTAAATTCTTCGTTTAATCAAATTATTCTCAACCCAATTCTAATTTTTTATTTAATTTCAAATATCGCTTGAAGATAATCGACAATTACGTCTTTGGTAATACCCCGATAATTTTCCAATCAATCCAAATATCCTTAATTACTTTTCAATTATTCTTATTAAATTTCAATATAAAAATTCGGGATATTACATTATGCTCATAAACACTTAAACTTTCAATACTCACAATCGCAAAGATCCAAGAGAAAACTAAAACAATAGTCTCAGCTAAATGAATTTAATTAATAAAAAACTATTTTTTATAAAGAGCCTAAGAGAAATAGCCTACAATTTAAAAAAACTAATAAACTAAATACAGATTTTCGTTGATGCAAGTCCCTGACCGAAAATCTCTAAAATATACATGTTAATTTATGTGCTTCCATCTGCATAATGAGCATACAAACAATTTAAATAGTCATTATAAATGTATGTTCTAACACCCAATTGCACTCGACTCATCTTAAAACTTTTATCTTAAATTTTTTCTTTAAATTAGATTTGTTATTAACTCTACTAGTTCACCCAAAACCCTAATTTGCTGAGAATAAATCCGAATTTTAAGTAAATTATTTCAAAACTTTTATTTATAATTGGTTTAGCCACTAATTTTGCCCTCAAAAGTCAACACTCAATAAAATCTCCATCTAGATTCTTAAATATTAATAACGTCAAATATTAACTTAACTACTATACCTATACTCAGCTCTGGCTCTTTTTGGGATAATTGGTATAAAAGCAGCTTGAAATATATATCCTATAGAGTTGAGATTGTTAGAGATCGAACGATAACTAGAAAAAGAAAATACGATGTGAGACACCAGATGGAGTCTGTGATTGATGTCTAAATGTTAAGGATTTTATAAGGCAATGATATATTAGGGAGATACTTGTATTTCATAAGTGACAGACTCTTAATTTTAGATGTTGTTCTAGAGATATTGTTGAAGTTGTTATTTGGTAGAATATGCTTTGATCTTCATGTTAACTGCTGTATTGATAAATGTTAGAGAAAATTGATCATGTTGTTACTTGGAGATGTATTGCCTTGATGTGTTGTTGATGTGCTATTAAGAGTGTTGCTGTAAGATTATGCTTCATAGATATTGAGGAATTTACGTGTCAATGATATGTTAGAAATATGTAGAAATGTGTGCATTCATACGTATTCATTCATCGGGATTTTTAAAAGAAAATGAAACAATTTTATATGCATAAGTTTTATATAAGAAAGATGAGAATGAAAAGAAATACATAAAGGAAATGAGAAGGGTTTAAGTTGGGTTAAAGTTCACCGCTCACTCCCGAAATGTTGAGAAGAAAAAAAACGGTATAAGTTCATTATGATGAAATAAGTTCACTATCATGATACAAGTTCATCGTTGTGTTATAAGTTCACCAATCTGGCTCAAGTTCACCAGTATGGTACAAGTTCACCGTCATAGCACAAATTCACCGATATAGTTGTAATATCCTGATTTTGGTAATATAATTAATTAAGGACAATTAGAAATTTAATTGGAGAATATTTGGATAATAATTAAGGATTTATTTTACGGAAAATTATTTTAGAAAATGGAATTGAGGAATTTAAATTGGATCCATAATAATCATTAATTGATATCTAGCATAAGTTGGGAGTTGGAATTTAAGTCGACTAATGTATAATATGTATATTCGACACATAAAAATATATGCGTAATATTAATTTATTAAAATGGGGATTAATTAAATTGAGGATGAATAGAAGAAGAAATTAAAGAATTAAAATAAAAAGGAAATAAATTGAAATAGGAGGGAAGATGTTGAATCGGTTGAAGAAATAGAAGGGAGGGTGAACCGGTTTGGTTTGGTTCGGTTGGTGGAGTTATAATGGGTTTTTTATTTTAATTTGAAGAAGAGAAATGAGAAAAGAGAAGGGGGAGAAAGCGAGAGAGAGACCGAGAGAAACAGGGAGAGAGAGATCGGGAAGGAGACAATGGCGAGCGACGGACGTTCACTGTGACGAGGGCTCGGGTACGCGTTGTCCTGAGCATGGCGGCAACAGCGAGGCTGTTGGCGACCTGATGAACGGCAGGCTAGGGCTCCGCGGGTTTGGCAAATCGGAACCGTGAAGCTGTAATTTTTCTTTGTGATTGGCCGAAGTAAGTCAATAGTTCTGCTTTGATTTCTTCTCACTGGCGTTTGAATTGGACGATTCGGCATGTGTGGCCATGTGTCCAAGGTTGGACGATGGCAGTGGCATGGTGGCTGGGTTGAACTCCAGTTTGACCCATGAATTCTTGGACCGAATCGATCCATTGCTTGTATTGGCCTGACGATTTCTTCCTCCCCGAGAAGATTGGGAGTTTGCCACATGGTCATCACGTATTGGACCTCCTCCATTGGGATGGGCAACTGTCCATCGATCTCCAGCTTTCGCGTAGGTCCTCTGCTGCCTTTAAAATTTATGGATGACTGAGTGAAACAATGTTGAAGTCTCCTCCCTGTCCTGAGTGCTGCAACCGTGGAAAGTTAAGTCGAAGGTGAGATTCTGTTCTCTGTGTGTGTAGTACTCTTTGAACCGTGAACAAGAGTTGGAGATGGGTGATGGCCAAATGTCTCTAGAGGAATGAATGTCGGGGAGCTGACTTGTTTCCTGCTCTCAGTTCTACTGGTAATGGACTTCCCCTGTTCCTTGATTTATTTTCTGGTTGATAAATATGTTATCTAAGCTGCTCTACTGTGGGTTATTACATTAGCTTGTTGAAATGCACTCTTGGTGCCTGAAATGGTAACCTGTTGTTAAGTTGCTCTTGGGTTTTGTGTATTGTTCTGTTGTATACACAGTAATTGTGGGTTTGAATTCGTCCTGTGATTAAGGGCTGCAATTGGTTCTGTTTGTTGGATAGTGCATGTGAAATATATAGAATTTAGTTGGTTAAATTCAGTTTACATTATATAACTATATACTGGAAAGTGGGTTGTTCTGTATTTTCTTTTGTTGTCCGATGGATGAATAGTTGGAAACAATAATCTGTTGGTTCTCTGTTGGTTGTTGAGAATGTAAAGATTTAACTATTTTTGTATGGAATGTTTTTCGTTGGTTATTACCTGAAGCATGAATATGTTGGAATTGGTTTTGGTTATTGGAGATATTATGCATGTATGTCAAATTAAATTCATGTATTGTGAGAATTATGTTAAGTGTGTTGCACATTGATACATGCTCTGTACATTTGGATGATTTACCAACAACCTTTCTAATTGGATAAAAATGATAGATAAATGTGCTATGTTGGTTATCATTTGAACAACTGTGGATGTATAGGGTTCGTAATTATTATCGTTAAACAACTGCTACTGTTCGATTTTGTGAAGTAAATTCTCTGTATTGTCATATGACATTGATGGAATTGGCAACTGTTGTGGGTTATTGTTATCATGTTGCACATGTTAAAATCTTGGAATTGTTATTGCGTGGTTGCTAAGTAATTAAGTTAACTAATGAGATTTGGTAAGCGTTAAGATTTATAGAAATTCAGTGAATGTTATTAATGAATAAATATCGGTTAAATTGGACAATTGTGATTTAAGGGAAAAAGTATAAATTAAATTTATTTGTTTATTGACCTTGAAATTAATAAAGATACATTAATAGAAATTTGTTAAGCGATAATTAAATTATAAACAAGAAATTACGGTATCAAAGTTGGGGTTCATGATTGGTATATATATTGATAAATAAATGTTAATTATTTTGAAGGTATTAACGGGAAAAGAATAGAGTGCTAAACGCGTCACGGACTGCAGGTAAGTGATATGCATTTATTTTGGTCTTCGGACCCTACATCGCAAGAATTAGGACCTTGTTTGCTAATTGTTTACCGCTTTAATAGAATATTTAGGTTGTTTATCGCTTTACCAGATATTGAGCATGTTTCATAAATTGTACTGCTGCTTGCTGGGTGTTTATTAGAATTAGGTTCTTTTAATGATTTGTTTAATAAATGAGCACGTTTCGAGATTTTATAGAGATATGATATGAACTGTATGCATTCACAAGTATCATATATCATTGTTTTCAAAACGATACGAAAATGATTTTTTAGAATGGAAACGAATATTAAATGATAATGATAAAATAAAGTAAAGAAAAAGATAGAGGCTTGGTGGACGCGCTCCCCATGGTTTGAAGCATTGGCACGTAACTCATAAATAGAGGTTTGGTGGACATGGTCCCCATGGTTAGAGGCTTTGTGTAGATTAGCCCCCCAATGGTTGGGTTATGTCCCAATGGTAACTAGTTGAGGCTTTGACACGTAACTCATAAATAGAGGCTTGGTGGATATTGTCCCCATAGTTAGAGGCTTTGGGTGGATTAGTCCCCCAATGGTTGAGCTATGTTCCAATGATAACCAGTTAAGGCTTTGGTATATAACTCAAAAATAAAGTCTTGGTGGAAATTGTCTCCATGGTTAGAGGCTTTGGGTGGATTCGTCCTCCAATGGTTGAGTTACATTCCAATGTTAGACGGTTAAGGCTTTGGGTGGATTAGTCTCTCATTGGTTGAGGCTTGAGTTGAATACCAAAGGCAGAATAATAAAGTTAAGATCAAGAAAATGATAAAAAAAAAAAGAAAAGAAAAGATAGAAGATAAACAAAAATGGAAAACAAAAAGAGATTTTAAAAGCTGCATGACATGTGCATCATATCTTTTATTTTATATCACTTACTGAGCCTTAGACTCATTAGATTAAGTTTTGTGATGTAGGTATGTACGAAAAACAAGAGAAACAAATCAAAGTCAGTTGATGAAGGATTTGCACAGGTGGATCTTGTGGCTGGCTGGACTCAAGAATTAAATGGAAATTATTTGTAAAAGGGTTTGTAAATTATTTAATATTCTTTAATGCTTTGTTTTAATTCCGCTGCGTTTCAGAAAAGGATTTTATTACTTCCGCTGCAATTAATAAATGTTTTAAGTAAAGAATTTTAATAATCAGGTTTTATAAAGGAAAAATACTCTGTCGTTTTTATAAAAAGAAAAGTTTTAAATTTTATGTATTTTTAGTAAATAAAACCGGGTTGTTACAATAGTAAAAATTTATAGTGATTAAAGTTCATCACCTTTTGCTTAAGTAAAAAAAAGTTAAGAAAAAAAAGGAAAATGTTTTATCTCACGCATATCATGTTCATTATGTATTTCACTTCTTATTGAGCGTTAAACTCATAGTTTAAGTCTCATGATGTAGGTATGCATGGTATCAAGGATATGAGCAGTTGATGGAGCATTTGTACGTTGCGGACTTGGCAGGTGGCTAGACTAAAGGTTTAAAAGGAAACTGTAACAGTTTTGTAAATATTTCAAAGTTGTAAAATGGTTTAACGAAACAAAATTTATTTATGCACTTTCCTATTTCAATTAGTTTTCAAATGTAAAGTTTTCCATTGTGTTTTATAAAAGAAAAAATCTTTCAAAATTATATATTTTAAATTGTATGAAAAACAGAATGTTACACTAAGGCCTAGACTAAAAAGGGGCAGTAGACCATGACCTTTTTGGATTGTGGTTCAATCCAATTTTGGGCTTGTTTTTTGCCTGATTTGGGGAATTTTTCTACTCAATTAAATGGCATTAGTTTTAAATAATAATTAGGAATTTAGGGTATAAAAATTTGACTAAAATTTAATACTTTAAATTTTGATACGTACCCTAATTTAATTAAAAATTTGTGGACTGTTGGATTGAATTATTTAGCTTTGGTCAGTGTAAGCCCACTTTGAGGTGGGGATTTATGTTTATGCACTATTGCATTGCATAATTTTTTATAAAATAAACATTTTGAGATTTGTCTCATATTAAAACGACGTGTTCATTTTAGGGTCGTCAAGTTTTTAAATTATATTTAATTTTTCACCGTACATGTTTAAATTAATCATGCATATTATATTTGTGAATCAACTCAGTCGTGTGAACTGAGTTCAATCGACCCCATTTGGGGTCTGTTTTATTTTCACATATTCGACTATGCATAATGTATTTGTTATTGTTAACTAGAGTAATGAGACAATTGTATGTACTGTGTTCTTGGGCGCAAAACCCTAAACCTGATCAGGGTATTTTATGTGGTTTTCACGATCACAGAACATCACTTTTGTTTTGTTATACGCCTATCGCATAATGTGCACGGAGTTCGTGAGTGACTCCATTTTACTATGATTTTTAATTAGTACAACAATACCTATTTTAATTACATACCACATATTAGTGGGTGGTGGTTTTAAACACGTGTCATTTTGTACACATTTTTTTTAAAATAAAACTATAAAATGTGAATTTTAAACTCATGCATGCTAAAATGTGAATTTTAAACTCATGCATGCTTAAACATCATTTTAATTAAAATTATTATAATGTAATCTTTATTGAGTTTAATCAACTCACCCCAATAACACATTTTAGGATTTTATCATACGGACTTCAAGTTGCCGAGTCAAAATTAGACCCAACGGAGTTTATTTAATTTCTGTAATTTTAATAATTACTATTGAGATATATTTTGTGAGGTATATTTTTTATTAGATAACTGTAATCCTTATTTTACTTTTCCGCACAATTATTTTAATTGGTTATATTATATGTTATTTGATATCAATTGTTGACCTGTTAGCTCATGTTATCAGGCTCTAGCTATTAATTAATATTTTAAGTCTTTTGCTGCTTATTAACAAATTTAAGTAAAAAGGGTTAGACGATTCGGTTCATTTGGCCGAATCGTTTCTTATTCTGTCTTGGGTTCCTTGCAGGTTGTGATAGTGATGATGTGATTAGTATTGAAGAAACTCTTCAACTGCAAATGAAGGAAAAAATCAAGTTATCATTGATTTTGGTTGTGATTTAGTACTCAATGAACTATGAAAATTAAAAGAGAAATTCAAGCTCGAAATATCCTTGTGTTAATCAATTATGGATAGGGGTGGGCAAATCTGTTCCTCACTTTATGCACTATGTTAGTTGAAGAGTTGAAGAGTTAGTTGAAGAGTTGGCATTATTCATATTGTCCACAACAAACTATAGAGTGATGATGGGTATGAGAGTTTCGGTGCAAGGACGAGGAGTATGCGACGGGGTAGTGTTAATGATCCAAGGGTTGACAGTAATAGAAGATACCATTGGATTTGGGTACTAATGATATTGTCTTGGGGATGCAATGGATCGGTTCTTTAGGAAAAATAGAAGTCAATTGGAAGAAGCTGAAGATGAAGATGAAGATGAAGTTGGGAATTCTATAACGACCTTATGTGGGAATCTTAGTGAAGCAAAATCGAAGATTTCGCTTACAGCAATAACAGGAGTGTTGTCAAATCGTTGAGTTCTGATGTATTAAAAGGTCCGGAGGAGGCAATTAAGGATGAAGCTGTGAACTATTGAGCCTTAAATCAGTTTAAAAAAGCTTTGGGAACAACTACTAATGGGCAATGTTATTCCCCCGAGATGGAAATGATCGTGGAACCAGAAGGAATTCTGGATGTGCGACAGTTAAAGCAAAACATTGAACAAGTTATGGAAGTTTTGATCAAATGGAAGGATTGCCAATATTTGAAGGCACGCGGGAAGTAGCTGATGATATTTCAATTCACTTTCCTAATGTTCACCTTGAGAACAAAGTACTTTTTCGACCCACAATAACAGCGCTGAGACTCTGTATGAGAAGCAGAATTGAAGTTATTATTAGGACTCAATTATGCCTAATTTGAAAATTTTCTCATTTAAGTTCTTAACTACGATTTGACTAACATAATTAGGAAATTATCTAGATAAGAGTAAGTTGGAGCTTAGGCCGGTTGGGTTGAGGCTCGACGACCTCCATATGAATCCTGACGGTCTGTAGGACCATGTAAGAAAGGGTACCATCCATCTTCTTGATCTTCTGCCCCTGCTCATCTGCAATCCATTCTCCACTTCCCTTGTTGCCTTTCGGAACCAAGTATACTGGCCCTTCGATCCCATACCTACAAACACATGCATATCGATGCAATCACGCTTAAGACATGATGCATTTTTTTATTGATGACTGTCAAAAAAACATGTAATACAGGATAAATAGTGAAGGATACATACTTGGGGACAAATACTATCAAACCATTGGATCTTATCTTTACTATTCTGGCCTCTTCGTCTGTTGGCCTACACAAGGACGAAATTGGAATCGGTTAAATCTGTGTCGTTTGAGTGCACTTACAAAACAGACAATACTTACCGTTTTCTGAAGAAAATTAAAGTATGGATCTCGATTGAGGCTCGACCAGCCATCTGGGCATTTCTGTGCCGATAATTTAAATCTGAAATAGATGTGAAGATGAATATGATCATTATGGGGATCATTTTTTTGTCAACTATTTACGCTTTTGGCAAATGCTATCATCAAAAACCTAAGAAAAAATGTCCCTTACTGTCAGCAATACTGGTAAGTAGTTGTCTGTCTTGGAATATCGTTGGTAGTTTGATGATGCCCAAAGAAGCTGCAAGCAATCTGTGTACGATGACATCTGCAAGCAGAGGATGGCTGACAGTGAATTCGAATTTTTTACACAGTAATACAGTAATGAATGGCCTAAATAAAGTAAACCTGCATATCTTCTAATAGGAGAGGTGAAATGAGTGTATAAGGGTGCTGCAAGCCCATAATGATGGTATTCTAGAGGGCTAAGATCCCCACTCCAAAAATAAACTGCCTACAAGTAGAACTCAGAGGGAGAAGACATTAAACATAATATTCCAAGATATGTACGGTCACATTATGTTATGATATTATGATATTTACCTGAGTCATGCATCTGGTTGTGAGAATTCGAAACAACTTATTAAAGTATGGATCATCACCCTGGAAATATATGAATTTTAAATGAACCGAACCAAGTAAATATATATTCTCTCAAATTATTCATGATCTGGGCGGAAGTAACTAGTAAGCCTTACATGGGCAGCCAACACAATCATAATTTTAAACTTCTGCGCTAACCCATAAGAATTTGCTCCTAATAGGTTAACGTTGATTGGAGAAAACAAAAAACTCACTACTAGTCACTCGGAAAAAAGAACTATGAAAGGCAAACAGAATATTAGGCAAGACATATCATACAATCTTCATATAAGCTTACTATGAAACTTAAGCTTATAAGATGATAGGTAATTTAACATGATAGGATAAGTTTAGGATGACATGGATAACTAACAGAACCAAAGCAAATTTGACAAAGAAAGCATTTTTCTTGAACTACAGTTCATCGATGGAATAGTTTCGTGTTGAAAATTATACTTTGTTGTTTACATAGATATAGACTATAACATATCCGATTTAAGAAAGAGAGACATTTACCACAGCGTGGTCAAGTGAATCAGCTAGTGCCTTTGATGATGAGACGTCCAAGTTGAGACCAACAGCTGCAGCCGTATGGAGCAAAGGTTCAAACATCTCTCTTGTTGGAGTTGGATGTCGCCTGCCGTCAGAAAAAAGTGACACAGTGCATTACCCAACTGAAAGTAGTAGTTAAGCTATATTTAAAATTTCCATTTTGTACTTAGATTTTAATACAGTATGAAAAATTGTTAAAATACATTCAACTTCTTGGTAATTATAGCCCAAGTCTGAGACTAGAGCAGTACATATGAGGCAACCTAGTCATAGAAAAGGTTTAGAAATGTCCAAACTACAAATGCATTATCTCGAATTGTAGAAGTCTGCCCTGTAAAATCAAGAATAGCCCAACAGTGGGTTCGGGCCATACTACTGGAGGTGCACAGTTACACATTACTTGGAAGAGTGGAAAATGCATGGCTTATCAGTAGAGTTCTCCTCCCTACATAGTACAACGTGTTTTGGACTAACCCTTAGAACAAAAACCGTGCAGGCTTCAGCTCAAAGCGGATAATATTATACTATGAAAACTGAGGACGTTACAATGGTATCAAAAAGCTAGATTTATAAGATCCTATCCACTATCTATACGTTCTTCTGCATCTAGAACAATACCGATCAACAAGTATTTCTTTTCAAAATTTCTTAATTATGATAAATCTCTAATTTGTAAAATATTGTTATATCAAATTTTAGTTTAATCATTTAAATAATTTTGAAATATACAAAAACATATTTTAAGAACAAAATTTTGTGATGTAGACTTATGACCAATCCTAGAGCAAATAGTGTTTGAGCGAGTGCAATTCTCGATCACATGATGGACTTGATCGAGAGACAGACTAGGCAAATCGAACAGCTAATGAATGTGGTCATTGCCATGACCCAAGCCCAATCTCAGATCCCTAACAAGCCTTGACCAGTAGACCTTGATTATAAAATATTCCAGAGGTTAGATCCTCCAACTTTTGAGGATAATTTGGCTGATATGATAGCTGCTGAGGATTAGATCAAAACCATTGGCAAGATTTTTGAACATGCTAAGATTGTGGAGGCTGGAAAAATGTCATGTGCGTCTTCTATGTTCATAAGAGAAGCACTTTATTGGTAGGATTCAATGAAAGTGATGCATCTAGTCGCCACCATATCATGGGAGCAATTCCAAGATTTAAAGATATCAACCTTGTCACTTCAAAAAAAACTCGATTTGCAGTCGTGGTGGAAAAGGCATTAAATGCGGAGATAACAAAACAAAAATCATTAAAGCCCAAGAGTACAGAAGAAGGTTTAGCCATGCAACACAGAGAAATAAAATCTCATAGTAGCAATGGACCGAATCTAAACGACCAATGACTCATGGACTAGGTGAAGAAACCTCCAAATTTATAAAGAGGGAGCCAGTAAATCAGATGGTGATACCTACTATTCCTACGTGTCCTACATGCAAAAAGACTTATATTAAGGAATATCGTGCAAATGTGCTGACTTGTTTTAAGTACAGTCAAACTGGGCACTTCATCAACAATTGCCCTATGAATGTCAATGATCATACCAAGACAGTTGCTAAAGTTTTTGTCATGACCAAAGAAGAAGCTGAAGGAAACCCATCCAATGTGACAAGTTTGCTTCTAATTTCAAATGTCTTCTTATGTATTAATTGATTCAGAAGCAACTAATTCGTTTATATCTTTTACGCATTCTAAGAAGTTATAAAATATAGTAGAATCACTAGAGCATAAGTTGGGAGTGGCTACACCTTCGGGCAGTGTAATGTCTAGCGATTCTGTTATTTGAGGTTGTGACATTCTTATTCAGGGTAAGGTGCTCGAAGCAGATCTAATTGTGCTAGTAATGCAAGATTACGATGTCATTCGTGGAATGGATTGGCTAACCAAGCATTATGCAATTATTGACTGCCGTGTGAAGATGGTAAGATTTCAATTACTTGAGAACAACCATTTTTATTCCACAATGATTCAAAAGATTCGAGAATTCCAGTAATATCAGCTATGCGAGCTCATAAATTATTAAGTCACAGATGTTTGGGATTTCTAACAAATGTTATATGTATCCAATTCAAAGAAGCTGTGACCTTGGATAAAGTGTCAGTACCTCGTGAATTTTTAGATGTCTTTCCAGATGACCTCTCAATTATGCCGCCCGCAAGAGACGTGGAATTCAACATTGACATTCTACCTGGAATGAATTAAAGAAGTTAAAAGCTCAATTTGATGAATTGCTGGAGAATGGATTCATTCAACTAAGTTTTTCACAATGGAAAGCACTGGTGCTATTCGTGAAAAAGAAGTATGGTTCTATGAAGGTATGCATCGATTATAGGGAACTTAACTGAGTTACCATAAAGAAAAAATATTCACTTCCAAGGGTCGACGATCTTTTTGATCAATTGAAGAGAGAAGTAGTATTCTTGAAGATAGATCTCAAGATCTAGCAATCACTAACTAAAGATCAAGAAAGGGAATATTTTCAAGACAGCATTTCGGACTAGATATGACCATTATGAGTTTCAAGTAATGTCATTTTGATTAAGTAATGCTCCAATCGCCTTTATGAATTTAATGCCATTAGGAAAGCCTTGTCACAAGTTTTGTCTCTACGACTCATTTCGAAAGGGTTAGTTGAGGAAATGCATAGATTCAATTTGAAGATTGTGCCATGCAGATTACTTGAAAGATTATCTGCAATGACGCTTCAACCTAACTTGCACGAGCAAATTAAAAACAAGCAAATTGGATATGCATTCTTAGTTAAAGTAAGAGATTAATTGGAAGTTGGGAAGAAGTCTAAATCTTCCAAGTCAGAAGATGGACTTATCAAGTATAAAAAGAGATGGTGTATTCCTGATAAGTTGGTTTGAGAATAGTCATATTGGTGGAAACACATTCAGTTCCATATTCGGTACAACTCAGTGCAACCAAAATGTATAGAAATTTGAAACAACATTATTGGTGATGTGCACTGAAGTTGGACATAGCAAAATTTGTTAAGAGATGTCTTACTTGCCAACAAGGCAAAGTAAAACATCAACAACCTGCTGGTACGTTACAGCCATTAATGATGCCTCAATAGAAGTGGGAGCATATAATTATGGATTTCATAATAAGACTTCCAAAGACTATCAAAGGACATGACTCTATTTGAGTTATAGTAGATTAACTAACCAAATCAATGCATTTTCTCCCTGTAAAGACCACATATACTATGGATTAGTATGCACGACTTTATATCGAGAAACTCATTAGATTACATGGTACGCTAGTTTCTATAGTGTTAGATCAAGATACCCGTTTCATTTCAAAGTTCTGGAGAAGCATGCAGAAAGCAACGGACACTCAATTAAACTTCAATATAGCTTTTCACCCAGATACGAATGGGCAATCGGAAAGAACGATTTAAGCCTTAAAAGACATGTTCAGGGCTTGTGCTATTGATTTCCAAGATAATTGGAGTAAAAACCTATCACTAGTGGGGTTCGCTTACAAATGTCCATACATTACCAAATATCCATGCTAGTTATATACTGGTTAGAACTCATTTCTCAATTTTACCATACGTTTAGTCTTTCATTAGCTATTTCAAAATTTCTATGCGTTCAGACTTTCATTATTATCTCATCATATTTTTCATCGATTCTAGTAAATTCATGCATTCATACTTATATACAAAATGACCTACCAATTTATCTTTTTTTAATCCTATGTCAATATCTAATCATGCTTGTGCATTTAAAATACCAAGATTTAAATAATAAAATAACGTTGTAAAAAATAAATTAAATAATAATACGATTTGTGATGTAGGGTCGATGGCCAAAACACTGAAAACCGATATTTTTACTTACTTGGATTTTGAGATAATAGAATTTTAGAGGTTTTCCAAGCCTTCAAATAATCTAGTCTGCTTAAAAGATTAATCGTAGTTAAATTCCTAATTCTTTACCGATAAAATCCAAGATTGACTAGAGTCGAGTTTGGATCGATTCCGGCGACCTAAGAGAAATTCGGTTTAAAAAAGTCACACCCGGTTCTGTGGGTCTAGTTCCATTGGTCCAATCCGGTTTCTTTTGGCTACTTAAGTCCGGTTTAGTTCAACAAGTTCGGTCTAGTTCAGGTTGTTGGTCCAGTTCGATCTAGTGTGATTCAACTAGTCTGGTTCAATCTGGTCTAGTTTGCCAAGGCAAAACCGGTTCAGCTCCAAAATTTTTTTTTTTTTTCCTCACAGTTCACCTTCTTCTTCGCGTGAGAAAGGTAGAGAGTCTTCTCTCTGTTTCCCGATGAGAGGACTCCTTCCTCTCGTTGTTCGTGGTGGATCATCACCGGTGGAAGAAAGCTCGGTTGGAGAAAAACTTTGTCATTTCAAAGTAGGCTTCGATCGAGGTGAGTTGATCTATCAATCGATCGTCAGGGCAAGGTTGAAGCTTCGTCGGATTTGTTGGCAGTCGTCCAGAGTTCGACCCTTGGCTTCCTCGGTGAACCTTGGGGGGTTCTGGGCAGCGTGCGGCAATCAGAGGTTTGCAACAATGGGGAGACTTGGATTTCTTTAGAGGTGAGTCTAACCCTTCACTATGACCCTTTATTTATAGAGCGGATTTTAAACCTGAATCCACCCCACCTCACATTCCACCTCTTATTAGAGAAATCTTCAAAAATACTGATCTCCTACAACAAATTCCAATTTTCTCCTTCTTCAATCAGCATAGTTTTTCTCTCTACTCTGGGCCGTAAGAATCCTTTTACGAATCAAAGCAACAATCTCAATAGTCTGTCTCAGAATATCAAGCCCAACAATTATTTCATCTCTAACTTCGTCTCAATGCACTGGAAATCTGCACTTTTTGCCATAAAGTACATATGTACGTATTTTTATTTACTGAGTTTATATCGCCCTTAGTTTTGTGATATGGGTGAATTTTTAACTAAAGAAGAAATGAGGCTAATCGATAATGTTCTAAAGGCAGATGAGCATACAGAGGAAGACATCATCGGGTTAGAAGAATGATTTAATTCATTATTTAGTTTAAATATCGTTTTAATAAATAAATTCTATGAAAATTTTATTATTGGAAGGATATTATTGTAATGGAATCTTTTATCAGTTTGATACTTTCGTCAATAAAATTTTGAAAGCATGTTTTGTTTTTATATCTTGCTATATGACATTTTTCACTCTGTCTTCATATTTTTATTACTTGAAGAATATATTTTAAACAAAACTATTTAATGTTTGACCATAAATATATCAAATGGATATTTCTTAATAAATATTAAATTTTCTTTCACTTAATTAAAGATTTTGATGTTTTCAAGAATTCCCAAATTTTAACTAAGTTTTCAATAAACTAATTTAACCTAATTTTTCAATTAATTTAGGAAAAATTTTAGTGTTTGAAATATTAGGGAAAAATGAATTTTGGGGCATTATAGTTTGGTATCAAAGTCAAATTTCAACTGGAAATGTGACCGACAAAGACATCGAGACCCCAAGGGAGGGAGATTATGGCAATCCACCCTGAGAAGGCAAAGATGACCCAAGTGTGGGTCCGACTCATATCAGTAGGGATGCACAATCTCACATTGCTTGGAAGAGTGAAAAATGCATGGTTTATAAGTAGGATTCTCCTCTCTATCTCAACGTGTTTTAGACTAACCCTAAAAACAAAATCCGTGCAGGATTCACAAAAACGGACAGTATTGTACTAAAAGGACTAGAAATATTACATGAATACAGACTTTCATTAGTTATCTCATCATATTTTTCGTCAATTTCATTAAATTCATGCATTCATACTTGCATACAAAATGACCTACCAATTTAATTTTTTTTTAATCCTATGTCAAATAATACCACCTCACAAACCAATATATTTTGTATGCTGTTGATTGGTGAGACATGATGGAGGACATTTTAAAACAAACAGAAAAGAACAACAGCACGCAATTTACCTTAACAAAGAAGACAGTGGGAAATGTTTAAGAATTTTTTCTGCAACTGATACATTTGCCGCAAGCATAAACTCCTCAACCATTTGATTGGCTTCTCGAATCTGGTACATTCCTGAAAAAATGAGAAAAAAGGACAAGAAAATCAAGTCACCTAAACAATGTCATCACTGACTGAGAAATATAATCCCCAAAAGGAAACAAAGTCCACTATGAGTTGGTTGAAAATCTAATCTTTCAATTTGAAGATGATAATCCACAACGTATAGCTTCCTTTAATACTAAGACATATAACTTAATTCCAAAATTCATGTAAATAGCAGAAACAACGGTGCTTGTGGAAACTAACTTAGGCTTTATGACTTTACTTTTTACACTGAAATTTGGGGTATGGACAAATAAGCTCCCTACCACAAAAGCTTACCGATATCAAGCGGATCATGTGTTTCAGTATCAATTTGAAATTTGACTTCAGCAGAAGCAAGAGTTAAAGCTCCCCTCTCAATTCGTCTGAATCTCATTATCTGTCAAACAATATCAAACTATAAGTTGCAGAAAGACATACAAATGAGAGTGCCTTATTGTCATTGTATTTGGCATGAACAAACACGGCAACCCCCCTACGCATACATACCTTGGCTAAAGCATTCATGTTTCTCAAATCTGCTGTCACTGGATCCATCAATCGGCTACAACACAAATTTATCCAAAAAGACAAATTGACCACAATTTTTATCTTAAAAAAATAAATACATAAAAGAAAAAATAATCATCAATATTCTGATAGGAACCAATTCTATATTTCCAGAATTATCAAAGAACAACATAGAACGTAGGACACTTCCTTACAATCTAGGCATTCGAGTCCTTAACAACTCCCCACAATACTACTCTCATATCCGATATCGACTACTCTTCAAGCCTTTATATAATAGACTTGACTTATAACCAACTACCCTCAACTAAGTAAGTTTCTTTTTATAACCCTCCTAACCTGTCATATTCCCTTACAGGATTGTTCACTATAATAAATGTCAGTAAAATTCTTCCCCTGATTTAGACTGTAAACACACTGAAATGAGGAATTGAGTTGCAATTTTTCGCTAAATTAGTTTAGATAAAATTATAATGATGAAGAAAGGAACTACAAAAAATATGTTTTTCATAGGAGCTAAAAGTTCATAAAATACATATAATTCTGTATAACATATAATGGCATATGGAAATAGTTTCACCTTTATTTTCCCTTCAAAATTTTGAAAAATCAAAATCTTCTTTTCTCATTGACAGTATGCACATGCCACCACTAGAAAATTTGAGAAACCATTAGGCATAACTACTTAATTTATTCCACACAACACTGATCAATTCAATGCAGTAACTAAATGATAGAAACAAACACTTTATTTCATATATTCCTACACAGTACACACAACCACACTTTTCCACCCCACCACTAGATATTCGAGTCCCCAAAAACTCCCCCCTCCTCCTCCCAAACTCTTCTTGTTTTTCTTTTAATACAACTTCCCTCCCCACCCAATAACGGTCAAAGACAGTTATTCATTTTTTATTCATTTTTCTTTCTCCTAAAGTATGTAAAACGTACTAAAGTACTATCATTACTCCTGGCCCAATAACAAACCTTGTCCTCAAGGTTAAAAGCAGGAAATTGAAAACGGATTTGATCAAAATCCTCCCAAGCAACTTCAAATGACTGAAGGTGCTTCCACTTGATTAAGAACAAAATCTTCCTCGACTCACCACAATTGTGACGGACATCCAACAAAGACTCCAGTTGAAGTTGTCAATCCATATCATTCAACCATAATTCCAATAAGGGAACCACTCACTCAATCGACCCAAAAACGTTTTTCAATAAAGACACATTAAAAACTGGATGAATCAAAGAGGATTCAGGCAATTGAAGCTTGTAAGCCACCTGGCCTATCTGTTGCAGCACCTGAAAAGGCCTAAAATACTGTGGAAATAGCTTAACACTCAATTTTTTAATCACCGATTTCTGCCTACACGGTTGAATCCGAAGCCAAAACAATTCACCCACTTGAAATTCCACTGAACGACATTTCTTATTAGCAGAAAGCGACATCTGGATTTGAGCCTTTTGCAAAAGAAGCATTAATGTGGCCAAAATATCATTCCTTTCCTGCAATTGAATGTCTACTGCCAAGACGACATAATCAATCGGTAAATAGATCTTCAAAATCGGCGGAGGATCTCGCTTATACCTCACTTTGAATGGTGTCATGTGAATAGCTAAATGATACTAAGTTTGTACTAATACTCAGCCCAAGCTAACCACTTCGACCAAACTTTAGGTTTATCACCAAAAAAACAAATTAAATGAGTCTTTATAGTTTGATTTACCACTTCAGACTGGTCATCCGTTTGGGGATGATAAGTTGAACTAAACTTCAATGTAGTACCCTAAAGAGCAAACAATTCCTTCAAAAACATACTGACAAAAATTTTATTTCAATCAGAAATTAGAGACTTGGGAAACCCATGAAGCTTAAAAATGTTGTTGAAAAACAACTCGGCAACTGTTGGAGCAGTAAAAGGATGTCGTAACGGTAGAAAATAAACGTATTTACTCAAACGGTCAATCACAACGAGATTAGTATCCATCCACTCTGATTTTGTAACTTCTCAATAAAACCCATAGTAATGTTCTCCCAAATATCATTAGGGATTAGCAACGGTTGAAGTAATCCTTTTGGAGATCATGATTCATATTTATTTTTCTGACACACTTCACAAGACTTGACAAAATGTTTAATATTTGTGTGTATGCCAAACCAAAACAATTCAACAACTAAACGATGAAGAGTTTTGACAAATACCGCAGGGCCACCAATTGGGCTAACATGAAATAGCTTCAATATGTAAGGAATATATTGAGCTTGTTTCGAAATCACCTTCCTTCCTTTAAAAAATAACAAAGCATTAGTAAGGCAAAATCTCGATTGGAACTATGAATTGTCTTGAAGTAATAATGCATTTTTTATCACACTCAACTTAGGATCGGCATCCACTTCTTTTTCCAATTCTAGCAAATCATATAGACTCTGACATAAAATTCCCTGCATCTCACATTCAAAATAAATGTCCTCTTTCTTTGACAGAACATCATCTACTTTATTGTCAACTCCCAGTTTATACAGTACTTTAAAATCAAATCTTAACTTTGTGAGCCATTTCTGGTGCTCGACCGCCACCTTCTGCTAATCTAAAAGAAATTTCAAACTTCGTTGATCGGTACGAACAATAAAATGACGACCTAGTAAATATGGGCACCATTTTTGGATTGCTTAAACAACAATCATCAATTCTCTTTCATATACTGATTTGAAACATTTTTGTTGCGACAACTGCTAACTAAAAAATGCAATTGGTTGTTGGTTTCGCATCAATACAGCTCTGATATGAACCATGAAGGACCTATGAAAGGATTAGAGACACAACAATATGAATGACCCATGACAAGAGCAAGGACAAAGGACATGGCTAAGAATTTACAAACGTTGATCAAAGAAATGGATGTAAAATACATTATTAATGAAGAACAAAGGCCCATAAATATCTTAAGTATTATGGGAGAGTCCATGGAGGCCCAAGAATGCAAAGGAAGGAAGTCCATATTGTTGAATTTGAAGAAAGGTTTTCGGCCCAAGTCAGTCCGCGCGCGGTCCAGCCCAATGCGAGCGCGCCGTCCAGTCAGCGCGCCCGCCCGCCAGGCTTGACCCCTGACAGCATCGGCGGTCAGCGCCCGATATTGCTGACTTACCTGCGCGCCGACCGCGCGCGTTCATACTTGCCCAGCGCACACGCCGCCGCCGCCCACGTGCTGCCTCCGCATACGACTTTGGTCAACTTTCACCTAACATTGAATTTTATCATTTCTTTTGTATATTTTATGTAATTTTAACATGTTTTAAAGTCCCCTTAAGTTGCCTATAAATAGAGGGCAAGTCTTCAATGTAAATCACAACTTACAACTTGAAATTTGAGAGCATTTTGCATTCTCTTCTTGAGTTCTCTTTGAAGGGCTTGATCTTCTTCAATTGTTGTTTGAGAAGATCATACTTGATAGCTTTGGTTCAATCAACAAGTTTGGTTCGAGTCAAACTCCTTTCTTGATAGTCTCGGTTCTTATCTCTTTATAGATAACGGGTCAAACTTCTAATCTTTTTGAATCATCAAGGCATCTTGGGAAAGTTCCGCATTGTTGTCTGGTCTCGAATCTTCCATATCCGTGGTTCGCATCAAGCTCCTATACCTTTCCCCGAAGCATTAGTTTCGACCACAAATATTTCATCAAAATTGGGTAGTGCTAAAACTGGCAAAGTAGCCATGGCCATTTTTAAACTTTGAAAAGCTTTTACAGCTTCTTCGGACCAATAAAACTTATCTTTTTAAAGTTGTGCAATAAGGGGTAAAGCAATGGCACCATAACCAGCAACCAATTTGCGATAATATCCTATCAACCCAAGAAATCTACGTAATTGGCGTATATTAATTGGAGATTTCCAATCCATAATCGACTGAATTTTGCTAGGATCAGTAGCCACCTCCTTTCCAGAAATTATTTATCCAAGATACTCCAACTCATCTCTAGCAAAACAACATTTCTTCTCATTAACATACAATTTATGTTCAGACAGTGTATGTAATGTTGTGTTGAGATGAATTATATGTTCTGCACACGACTTGCTATATACAAGTATATCATCAAAGACAACCAAGATAAATTTCCAAAGATATTGTCGAAATACCTTGTTCATCAAAGATTGGAATGTCGATGGAGCGTTAGTTAAACCAAATAGCATAACTAAATATTCATAAGGCCTTCGTGAGTTCTAAAAGTTGTTTTGTGGATATCTTCTCATTTAACTCTAATTTAATGATATCCCGACTTTAAATTCAATTTTGTAAAAATTGTTGCTTCATATAATTCATCCATTAATTCATCAAAAAACAGGAATAGGGAAACAATATTCCTATTGTTCAATAATTCATTAAGTGTTCAATAATATCAATAATTCCTATTGTTTAATGATATCCATTAAGTGTTCAATAATTCACACAAAACCTGCAACTATTATTTTTTTTTTAACTAAGATAATGGGACTAGAGAACGAACTTTAACTTGGTTGGATAATGTCAACCTCCAACATTTCATGTACTAACTTTTCAATCTCATCTTTTTGCACAACCGAATAACAATAAGGTTTGACATTTATTGTTATAACCCCATCCGTCAAAATGATAGCATGATGTTGTTCTCTCTCAGGGAGTAAACCTTTCGGCATGTGAAATACATGTGCATACTGTCTTAATAATGCAATGATATCCTCTTGACATTCCTCAGTGACCTGTCCCGAACATAAGATATTGTTACTGACTTGTACGAATACACCCTACTTTGTTTCCTTGGAAGCTTTCATCATGGCTTTTACGGAAACTTTTGTTCGACTTAAACTCGAATCTCCCCGAATAAAAATTGTTTTGTTGTCCAGTGTAAACTTCATGACCAACAACTTCCAAATCAAATACATTTCTCCAATTGATTCCAACCATTTCATTCCCAAAATAATCTCTGAATTTCCCAATTCAATGGGTAAAAATTCCTCCATAATTTCTACTTCTGGTAAAATCAGTAAAATATTATTGCATATATCTCCTCCTTTGAAAGATTCGTCATTGCCCAATTGAATACTGTAATCTGCAGAAGAAGAAACCGATAACTGTAACTCCTCAACCAAACTTTTAGCAATAAAGTTATGAGTCGCTCCACAGTCAATCAAAACAATTATTTTTCTATCTTTAATTGTTCCCCATAATCTCATGGTGTATGGAGTGGTCAAACCCACAACTGAATTCAACGATATTTCGACTGAATCTTTTATTTCTTCAATCAAATTCCTCTCTCCATGTGTATGTCTACTGGAATCCAAAATTATTGTATTCTCATCTTCTAGCATCATCAACACTTGTAACAACTTTTTCTTACATTGATGACCATTGAACATTTTTCATCACACCTGAAACATATCATTTTTTCTCTTCGTAATCTCATTTCTGCATCTATCAGAAATCATCTACCAATCTCACTAGTTTTATTCCTTGAATGAGCAACTAGAGGCAAAACCGATGGTTCCATATAAATATTTTTTGTAGTCGTTGCCACTGTCCAGTTGTGTTTTGAAAAATTTTGGGCTCCCACCTTATCATTTTTCATTAATTCATTCATGTCTTCTACCAATTGTGTTTACTCCATCAAATCCTGAAGTCCTACAGGTCTCATAAGCCTCACATCTCCTTTTATCTCATTCTTTAAACCATTAAAGAAAGCACTGTATATCACCTCCTCAGGAATTCCAATCCTATTTGACACCGTCGACTCAAATTGAGTTCTATACTCCTACACAGTTTCATCTTGTTTCAACAAAAACAATCTATCACACCATGTTCCTATACGCAGATGCCCGAACCTTTCCAATAATCTCGTTTTTAAAATTAGCCATGGCCGAAATGGACGAATCCCAGTCTCCCACTGATACCATGAAAGAGTAGAACCTTCAAAATATACCATTACTGCTTCTAACTTCTCCATTTTTGTAAAATTATTGATACTGAAGTACCTATCGGCTCGGCCTAACCACCCCTCAAGATCGCTTCCAACAAAAATTGGTAGTTCCAGTTTTCGCGTAAGGAATTCTCTGCTAGCAGATGGCCGATTTTCCTCCTGTTTCATTTTCTCTACTTCAAAACTCCTCTGACTTCCTTGGGTCACCGATGTCGAAGGTCGTTCCTCCATCTTCTCCAATATTTTTGCCATTTGATCTTGAATCTAGAAAATACTAATCTCCATCGTCGCGAGTTTTTCCATTTTTTGAACTTCTTCATTTTCGCCATTTCTTTCTACCATTCCATAGCGTCCTCCTTCTTTCCTTCCGATCGGGTAATCATCCAGATTGACAAACATGCTCTGATACCATTATTGATAGAAACAAACTCTTTATTTCATATATTCTTTCACAGTACGCACACAACCACACTTTTCCACACCACTACTAGGTATTCGAGTCCCTAGAAACTGCCCCCTCCTCCGGAACTCTTCCTGCTTTTCTTTTAATACAACTTCCCTGCCCACTCAATAACTGTCAAAGACAATTTTTCATTTTTTATTCATTTTTCTTTCTCTTGGTGATGCATTAACAGAAGGGGTAAGAAATAACCTGTAAATATTGGAAGAATTATGAAGAAGAATTGGTTGAAGATGTGTTGAAGAAGTGAGGAATAGGTTGATCAACCGAAGGTGGCAGCTCCTAGGCGCAGTGGACGATCAAAAGGCAGGCAGTAATCAACCAGCGCTAAAGAATTTTGATCAGCCGCAACTTTGTAAAGAAGTAGCGGTCGGGCTCGTGCAGGCATAGATTGACCAAAGGATCGACCGGAAAAAGGGTAGTGTCAATCTAATTCACGGTCAGTCGATCATCAACGCAAAGTTGATCGACCGGGTCTTCTGCTTTCCTTAAAATTGCCTTGAACTCAAATATGGAAAGTTTGACTTCGAGATTCAATAACTCCCTCATTTTAGAAGCTTTTGGACTGAAATTTGGACAATGCTTACTTGGATGAATAATGAAAAGATCCTTTCAAGAATAATAGGAATATCCGCCACGGATTAGGACATATGTTTGATAGAAATAGATCGCCAGAAATAGAAGTAATTGTGATGATTGCTTCCGTAAGGATGATTTGTCGATGAACAAGCCTCTTGATGGTTGGACACCACTTCACACAACTTTCTTCCAATAAATAGGGTTGCAAATGCCAATAAGAGAACCACTCAACTCAAAGTGAGCCCAATTTTGTGATATTACTCATATAAGGTTACTTTGGATATAACTCACCAAAAATTTAAAAAGAAATCACTCCAATTTCGAAAATAAGTCAGCTTTTTTATTATCAAATTTCACTCCCTTAAACATGTACATAAGGTGGCTTTAAATAGCCAATTACAAAACATCAAATAATAGTAAATTAAGTAAGCAACAATAACCAACTCAAATTTTCCTTAAAATCCATGGAATGCATAATTGTGCGATTTCTTTCATCTTTGATTAAAGGACATACATTTTTTGTGTTTAAACTTCAGCCATGAACATTTTGATCATTTTCAATATGCCCCTAAGATTTGTAAGTGATGTCATGTATTAATAATTCCAAGCTAGACCCTTTAACCAAAATCATTAAGGAAATATTAGCACAATTATCACCCTTAATGAATAAAGAGCAAACTTCATCATTGTTTTGTTTTGTTTTGCTTTCTGGTACTTGCTCTTCTTGACATTCTTCCTTCTCTATTTGAGATTCCATAGATAATGATGGTCTTTCTTGAGGTGTTGTGACATCTTCTTTATTTTGTTCTTTTGCCTCAAGAGTTTCTTCTAATAACATGTCGTGACCTTGAGCTTTCAAGTCGTAGTAATATTTGAATAATCCTTTCGACCTCGTCTTCCCAATCCAAATAATCTTCAGAAAATTCCGAACCTCCAAAAATAGAGATAGATCTTCCAATTTTTCCTTGCTTGTAATGTAATCGCAACTCTTCCCCATTATAAAAAAATGATATCATGAATTAGTACAAATTGTTTTAACTTTGATACCAAATTATGCACAAGCGGAAGGGGTAAGAAATAACCTATAAATATTTGAAGCATTACGAAGAACAATTGGTTGAAGATGTGTTGAAAAAGTGAGGAAGATGTTGATCAATCGAAGGTGGCAGCTCCTAGGCACGGCGGTCGATCAAAAGGCAGGCGGTGATCGACTGGTGTTGAAGAATTTTGATCAACTGCAACTTTGTAGAGAAGTGGCGGTCGAGCTCGAGCAAGCAGAGATCGACAGAAGGATCAACCGGAAAAAGGGCAGTGGCAATGTGATTCATGGCCAGTCAACCATCAACACGAAGTTGATCGACCGGGTCTTCTACTTTCCATAAAATTGCATTAAACTCAAATATGGAAAGTCTGACTTTGAGATTCAATAACTCCTTTGTTTTAGAAGCTTTTTGGCTGAAATTTAGACCACGCTTACTTGGATGAATAATGAAAAGATCCCTTCAAGAATAATAGGAATATACGCCACAGATTAGGAAATATGTTTGATAGAAAATAGATCGCCAGAAATAGAAGTAATTGTGATGATTGCTCCCGTATGGATGACTTGTCAACAGACACGCCTCTTGATGGTTGGACACCACTTCACACAACCTTACTTCAAGGAGTAGGGTTGCAGATGTCAGTCAATAAGAGAACTTACTCAACTCCAAATGAACTCAATCTTGTGATATTACTCACACAAAGGATATTTTGGATATAATTCACAAAATGTTGAAAAAAGAATCACTCCAATTTCGAAAATAAACCAAAACTTTTCTATTATCATATTGCACTCCCTTAAACATGTACATAAGATGGCTTTAAATAGCCAATTACAAAGCAAAAAATAATAGTAAACTAAGCAAGCAACAATAGGCCTAAATCGGCTCATAGTATAAATTGTTTGATTCTTTACTTAGTAGTTACTAAGTAATTTAACTAAAGGATTAATTAATTCATTCTTCCTTTCTTCTTCTCCAAGTCTAGAGGTTTTTTGGCAACTATTTCATATTGGTGCTCGACCACTTAAATGGTTTTCATATATAGACTTCCTTGGTCACCAATCTTGGACACTTTGACTTTTCTTAATCTTTGCTCTCAGTTCCGTGGGCTTTTGACAGCAAACGAACTCTAAATTTAACGATCCGACCCATTATAGAAAGCTTAGGAAGTCAACTACAATCTTCATGAAGCATTCTTTTTGAAATGACATCGTTTTAAATGCCAAAATAGTCAAACACTTGTCGAATATCATAAGGAAGACAGTTGTGGAAAGTCCTTCAATTATTCTCTAATTGTTCTCGAATTTCCCCTATGTTTAACCTTAAATCTCTCATGATAATCTTGGAAGTTTGATTAATGATGGAATGAACTCGTAGTCCATCACCTGGAGTATGTAAAATGTATTTGAGGACTATCACTAAAGCAGATTTCCAGTCAGAGATTCAGTCTGACTACCATACTCTCACTCAAAACCTATTGTTAGTAATAAATTACCACATTTAGCTGCGCAAGTGGGCGTGAAATAGAGACACATTCTTAATGATCCCTCCAAGATACAAATTTTAGAACTAAAAATAAATGACAACATTTGGCTAGCATAATCTCACATCCCTGACAGGGATCCATCATCTTACTCATTTTTAATTACCCAGCATATTGCATTCACCAACAATGCCAGCTGAAATGGTAAATATGAAGTTGTCTTCGTATGATTCTGATATTGGTGAGTAATGAATCAAAACCACTATTTGCGCGTCACGGTGTCTAAAGCACCCTAATCTTCCAACAAAATATAATATGAAACATGACTTCACAACGAAACATGGAATTGAGAAGAACCTGTCATCCATCCTTGCTTGAGCTTCAACATACGACAAAGATGCACAAGACTTTATGACACTTTTTGTGTATCTCGTAGAAATAATCTCAGCATTAGGTGTCATTTCCTGAAAATCAAGTAGTGATTAAGAAAAATAATGACGCAAAAGTCTGATCAAAATGCACACAGAAGCAGTTGTATGTAAATGAGAAAGTTGCTCAGAGCAACCATGTAGGTGATGTTTATCAGTGAGATTTTTCTCCAGAACAACCAACAAAGAATTTTTTTCCCCCTTATCTGGAGATAAATTACAAACAGAGAAATGACAAATGACTTCATGAATTCTACAAGAAACGAAACCTATTATGAATTTCCATGATGCATTTTCAGAGTAAAAGATATTCAATCAGACTCTGTACACTTACCGTCAACAAACACGTATAGTACTTATATGCAGTATAAATAAAGTTTTAGTGCTCATATGTAGTATAAATAAACTTATTCTCCATAAAGGTTGATATAATCTTAGTAAAATTACATACCCAAATAACAGAGAAAGCTAGCCTTTCCACATCAGCCCGAAGAGAACATATATCTGTACGAAAAGTTTTTATTAACATGAGATGTATTCTGAAAACAGTAATCGAGGAATACATCCTCGAATATCAAAGTATCATGATAACAACTAAGAGAGGAGTTGAAACCTTCTGTCAAAGGCTTTGGAAGCATGTCAATCCTCCGCTCAACAAGGTAAACAGATGTACCCCTTTGTGCAGCTTCCTCATCCAATGGAGTGCCAGGATACACAAAATTTGTTACATCAGCAATATCTAATTGAATATAATTAAGATACACAATGAAACTCAAGACAAAAAAATAAGAAAAGAGGCCAAAATTAGTTTTTGGCACAGAAAGAAGGAAGTGTACTTGTCAGAAACTGGCGAAAGACCATTAGCAAAATACAATCAAAATTGGGTGTTCAAACAATACCCCAACAACGGGTCCTGGCTCGGTCTTGAGTAAAGAAACAGCGTATCTACAAACAGTTTAGACACTTCTGCCCAATTATATGTCAGCAAGCAAAAGGATACGAACTCCAACTTCAAAATTCCCATTTGGAAGAGTCATACAGTGGAGTGCATCATCAATGTCCTTACATCCTATATAAATCAAAGGCAAATTTATTTCAGCATTACTATGGGCCAAAAAACTGATTTCTCACAGCTCGCAAGTAAGAGGTGAAATAAAATTATGTCAAATTGCTCACAGACCAGGAGGATCCACACTAAAGATACACAGGCGTCTCAAGTCCTGCCGAATAGGATTTGCCAAATCATCAAAAGAAACTGACCACGGTAATGGTGGCAAGCAAGCCAGAACTTGAGAAGAAAAGGGTTTAGGGTTAATATCATTCTCAATCAAAACCACCTGCATAAACCCATAAACCTCGATTGATGCCAATAAATGCGAACACTACAGATTTTTTCTCTTTCCTCTATAATCACAGTAGGAAATACTCATGAATCGCAATTTTACTTGTTCACAGTTTCTTCATCATTCTGAGAGAATTCAGAAACTATCATTTACTCTAAATTTATTAATGCTGCATTTTTCCGTTTTAAGAGTAAACTTGGCATGAATAATGGTCACTGTCCCTCTCTTTTCCTTCTTCCACTCATCACTTGCACATAAAAGAAGATAGTTGAACAAATTACTACGTACCTCACTTTCAGTATCTCTATCTCCTATTCCTCCTATAGTTCGAGCATAATGACCTGAAGGATGTCTAGAAAAACGGTCCCAAGAATCAACAGCCACCATGATTCTCTTGTCCATGAGATTCTCAAGCTGTCGAGTTTGAATTCGAATTTTTGGAATTCTGCGATCTTTAGAGACAAATAAGGCATGAGCAACACCACCACTTCCAGCAGGCATAGGCATTGGCTCTAAAGACCCACAATAACTGCATTAACCAAATCAAATCTGACACCGAATCCCATTACTGAACAAAGTGAGAAGGAAAACCAAGGACAATGACGTTTTTAAGTAAACATGACAAACATATGTGATCAAATAGCGGTTGGTATCATCTAAATTTTATCCTACATAAATTTACAATTTAAATTAGATCTTCACAGGGTCCTTCCGGATCTTTGCATACTACACGCTAATTCAATGCTCTCATTAGTTAATTAAGATGTACTTAAAGACAAAAATATAATGACATGGTTTGCATTTTATTACTAATTTACCAAAATATCCAAAAAAAAACTTTATTTCCTTGCCTAGTCCAAAATGAGAAGAGACATGATATGACCAAACATAAAATCTTCAGCAAGGTTGTACTTACGCATGCCAATTTCGCTTTATAATTCCAATAACACGCCCAGATGGCCGACAAGATCCTGAATTGGACTCTCCACCATTTGGTAAAGCTGCAGATCTAGGGGCATCATCAGCACTGGCAGGGACAAGGCGAACATCTTCACCCACTTCATTTTCTGCAAAGGTGTAACAGAGAATCAAAGAAAAGACAAATTTTGTACCAACAGTTAATTACCATGATTGCATCATTTTCATCCAAGCAAAGCTGAATATGGTCATGAAGCATAATCCCACACTTAAATATTAATATAGTTGTCATGAGAAATAAACTGGTGGAACAAGGAAATTGATTTGCAGCGAAGGGAGAAATCTTACATGAGTACTAAGGGAACTTGTTGAAACAGTTATGTTAATAATTAGCTAAGACATCTTTATTACATTGATCTACTTTTTGGAGAATGCGATAAAAATAAATTCTTCCACTTCTTTCCTTACTCTTTCATGATATAAGTCAGTGAGATTAATCCTATCTTTCTCACTCCTTTCAAAGAAAAAAACCTGAAAAGGATGAACAATTATAATGTCTTTACCTTCTTCAACTATGGCTAAAGACTTCTCCTCATGCCACTGGTCTTGGGGCAGCAATTCCACAGCCACAATGTCACCATCAAAGGCCCTGTTCATGCTTGTTCGCCCATATATAATTATTTCATCACCAATACTCTCACTTCCCACGTATGCTTCAAATGGATTGTAACGATTAACACGAAGTTTTCCTTGATGGAATATACCACGATGCAAACCTGCTGTGATCTCTGATATGGGCTTATGCTGAAGAGAAAAGGAGGAAGACTACCTTTCAAAAAGAATTAAAAAAAAAAAAATACAAAGACACCCCATTTCATGAAGCACAAAATTTACAAATGGAAAGTGTAGATTAGCTGGCCCAAATACAATACCTCTGTATAAATGCCTTTTCTTTTTGACGGTCTCAAATCTTCAACTTCCTCCATACCTGTATCTCCACTAGTAGAATGCACAAGCAGGTCAAGCAAATCTGGTCGCCCCAATGATTTAACATATGATTCAACTGAAAAAAAAAATTAGAGTTTGCAAGAAAGATTCGCATTAAGCAATTGAGCACAAAGAACATATCCAGATGATAACATGACAACAAACAAGCACAAAGTCATATATACTTGTCTCTGCAGAAATTCCCTCTTCAATGGCCCTTCGTTTATTCTCTCTGTCATTAGTTATAAGTAAAACACGAGCTCCACTTCCCAGATGACTTTGATACCACTGTGTGGCTACTCGAATGGCTGTTCAATTATGTTTAAAAAGTTGATGCCACAAATTAGATGAAATCGAAGAACAACTATTTGAAATAACATGTAATTAATGACATGAATATGATAAAAAGCATGACATAAAATAAAAATTATAAGTAATGATTTTGCAAAAGGTAAAAACCTCTGTCATTGCGATCATTTTTACTTTCTCCACCCATATCTTTAATGTATGTATCCCTGTAGAGACAACATCTAAGACTGATTAATATTACTTGACAAGGTTTAACAATTCCAATAATCACATCAAAGATAGGAAAGCAGGGCATTGGCATAGAACAATTACAAAAAAAAAAGCCCCAAGGTCTATGTGTTATGTCTCTCAGTGCTCTCAGTATAATATTATCCGTTTTGAACCGAAGTCCGCACTGTTTTGTTCTTAGGGTTAGCCTAAAACACGTGGTACTAAGTAGAGAAGAAAACTCTACTTATATAATCCATGCATTTTACACCTTTCCAAGCAAAGTGGGATTTTGCAATCTCACTAACATGGGTTGGGTCATTTTGGCTTTCACAGAGCAGACTGTCATAATCTTCTCCCCTTAGGGATCCGACGTCTTTGTCGGCCGTACTTTCGGTTGGGATTTGACTTTGATACCATTTGTAAAGTCCCCCAGCGCTCCTAGTACAAGATTGTCCGCTTTGAACCGAAGCCCGCATGGTTTTGTTCTTAAGGTTAGCTCAAAACTCGTTGTACTGGATAGAGAGAAAAATCATACTCATAAACCATACACTTTCTACTCTCCCAAGCGATGATTGATTTTGCACCCCCACTGATATGGGTCAGACCCACACATGGATCATTCTGTCTTTCACAGGGCAGACTATCACAATATGGGATGTACAATACATAAATAAGAGAAAATATGCTCAGACAAGCTTAATTCCGATAGGCATAGTAATTTTCTTTAATTTTGATAGGCAAAGTAATTTTCTTTTTGAGACTTGACGTTTCAAAAAAGGCTCATCAGAAATGGCAGCCATAATCCGACATAAGAGAGGTAGAGTTACCTCCAGAGTCCCTATGAGAAATCACTTTACCATAAGGAGAGGCCAATATAGATAAAAATCTCAAATTTCAATTATCTGAAAGAACAACAGCCTTTCAATTATGATAGAACTTCAGACAGCAATAATATCTACTTCATCTCATGAACTGACTGAACAGCTCTGATTACTGTTACAAGATGAATTCTTGACAGTCAATTTGAACCTTAAGATTTTCAGCAAATTTCCATCTTGAAAGGGCAACTTTTCTCATTAAAATGGTGCATAACCGGTAGAAGATGATTATAAGGAAAGCATGAAGACAAACAGAAAACATACTTGTGATGTTCATTTGAGAATACGAAAAATCTTCTAAGAGAGTTGCTGCAGAGAGCCCTGACTCTGTTATAGATGGAAAAATTTTTGTTTCTAACCTCGTCCAGCACGATGGACAGTATAACAATATCATCAATCGCCGGATTCTCCAGCAAATCAATCTGCAAAGTACTTAATTTGATAAAGAAACGAACACTCAAAAGGCAAAGGTAACGTTTCGGGAAGAACTAAAAGTTAACCTGAGTGAGAACGACATTTGTGTCGAGAACAAGAATAGGAGCAGGAGAAGCACTCAAGCGAGCAACCGAAGAATCACAAATACTACAGATTAAAGCTCCACAATAAATGTCGTCTCTGAGGTAGTGTTCTCTCACTTGCTGCAGAAAAAGACGAATTCGCCATCAAAGCATACCAGAAAATGATAGGCAAATAAAACCCACAGAGTGGAGAGGAAGGAAGAAATTGTTAAAGGTGGTTAGAGAATTGAGCGAAGTTACGGACCTTCATTACTTTGCCAAACTTGGTTTTCTTGACGAAAGACTTGCTGTGCAACATCTTTTCTCACCGCCTTCCCTGCAGCTCCCTTTACCTTCGCTTTATGTTGAAAATGGCGGAACAGGGGCAAGTGCTAATGTTATTTCACCAGCTGCATCGTCTCCCAGGGTTTCAAACGGTGACTCGGGGGTTATAATATTCTTCTACTCTATGCCTGGTTTCAATTTGGTAAAACGCCCTTTTATAATAATAAACTAAATTTAATTATAAATCATTTCAAAATTTTACTTTTTGGGTAAAAATAGGCTTTTAATGGTATTAATTTTATTTTTAAATAAGTCTCTCATTTATTTTTCATAAAAGCCACGTGATAATTTTCTTTAGTCCAAGTAAACTAATTGACTTTGGTTTAATTGTTTCTGAATTAAATAAAATATTCTTAATTAACTTAATGTAAAAGTGACATGAAATAATATCCAATTTAATCATGTATTTTACCTCATTAGATAGATGATATACATAAAAATAATTGGCACTCAAATGTATTAACGACCAAAATAAATTGTAGAATCATTTAAAATTAATTTATCTCTTGTCCTTGGGTATATGATATATTCGGTTTGGTTCAATTCCACCTTAATTGAAACTGAACCAATCAGCTTAGTTCAAAATTTTTTGAAATTAAATATGTAACATCCCGTATTTTTCTATTTCTTTAAAATACGTAAAATTTAAAATTTTTTCTTTTCGTAAAAACATCAAAGTCTTTTTCCTTCATAAACCCGATCACTAACACTCGATCGCTAAAACCCGATTGCTTTACTTTCACTTTTCTCAGTTTCCTTTCACCCTTATCAATTTACTTTTAAAAGTCATAACATTCTTTGAATAAAATGCAGCGGAATAAAAACAACATTAAAGAATAAGAAATAAGTTATAAAACTCTTTTTCAAATACATTTCCTTCCACTCTTTAGTCCAGCCAGCCACAAGATCACCCGTGCAAATCCTTCATCAACTATCTTTAACCTGTTCATTTGTTGCTCGTTCCTACCTACATCACATGACCTAAACTAATGAGCCTAACGCTCAGTAAGTGATAAAATAAAGTGCAGATGATATGCATGATCATACAATGCAATTTAGGCCAAGAGTGCATACATAACAAACATCATAGAACCATGAGTAACTCAGTCTGTAACGACCCGATTTTTATTTACTTGAAATCGCGTGAAATTTAAAACTTTTCTTTTTATAAAATCAGAGTAAAACTTTTCTTTATAAAACCCGAGCGTTAAAACTCTTTTCTTAAAACATTTATCAATTGCAGAAAAAGTAATAAAATTCTTTTTATAAAACACAGCGGAAGTAAACGAAGCATTTAAAGAATGTTAAATAATTTACAAACTCTTTTTACCAATAAATTCCTTTTAAATCCTTTAGCCCAGCCAGCCACAAGATCCACCCGTGCAAATGCTTCATCAACTGTCTTTGACTTGTTCTTCTGTTTCTCGTACGTACCTACATCACAAGACCTAAACTAATGAGCCTAATGCTCAGTAAGTAATAAAAGAAACGGAATACAAATATGATGCATGATCGCACAATGCATTACAGAAGAGAACCGTATCTCTTCTGGAAGTTAAGGTGGAATACTCTCTAGAGTCATGTGGCCTAACCAGTCACTCCGACGAGGAGATATATCCATCGGGGGTGTTACCACAAGCAGGTATCCTCACTTTTGTTGAAGACGTTGGGGGTTTCAGAACGGGATAAATTGTGAACCCTAGAATCCACGTAGCTAACTTCTAAACCTACCACTCCCTACGTGGGAGGAATCTACCGTATGGAAAGTCACAATTCACCCGAACCCCCACACGCCTATTTACGTATTTTAGGATGACATACAATATGTCTATAAATACCTACAGTCCTATATGATCGTATAAATGTCTAATAAACATATCATTAAAAGAACACACAACACATAAATCCTAATTCTTGCGATGTAGGGTCCGAAGACCAAAACACAGTAAGTATCAACTTACCTGGAATCCATAGTGTAGTTCAGAAATTAACGTTGCTCTTCATCTCTTTTATACCTTCAAAATAATTATCATTTATTCATTAATATTTTATCAGTAATAAATCTTAACTTTGATATCATTATTTCTTATTAATAATTTAATTATCGCTTAACGAATTTCTATTAACTTATCTTCATTAGTTCCATGGTTGATAAACGAATATCCTTAATTTATACTTTTTCCCTTAAATCACCACTATCTAATTTAACCAATATTTATTAATTAATAATAATCACTAAATTTCCAAAAACCTTAAAGCGTAATAACTCTCATTAGTCAACTTAGTTACTTAGCAACCTTGCAATAATCATTACAACGAAAATAGCAATAACCATTTATAGTTGCTCATTCCATCAATGTGCCCTAATAATGAAGAGAATTTACTTTATAAAACCGAGTAATATTTTATCCCAAAAATCAGATTTTCCACAGCAGAGAAGAGAGCTATTTAATTCCTTCTACCTAGACGATAACCAACGTAGCACATTTACTTATTCTCTTTATCCAATTAGAAAGGTTGTAGGTAAATCATTCATTAACATAGCATAATTTTAACACATGCTCACTTATTTCCAAAGCAATACTCAAACATGGTATTATTTTCCAAATTTCAGAACATAGCTCATATGAAATTCATAATAGCCAGAGAGCATTATCCAAATATTCAGAGCTGAACCTCATCAATAGGACACTAGATTTCAACAATGGCTCACGGTTAAAACCAATCATCCAGCAGTTACCAACACACAAAGATCCAACTCTACTATAAACCCATCTGTGAAAGATCACACAACAAATACAAACAGAACCAAGAATCATCCGTCCTTCATTATAACATTTCAGCATTTCACAGTCGGAATAACAACAGAGTTCAATACCCATCCAAGCAACAAAATATAATGTCATATAAACCCATCAGAAAGAATGAAGGAGGTATTTTTACCTGAAGAACACCTACTTCTGCCACTCAGTCCTCGGCCATAACTCACAACATCCTCACCAGCCGATTCCTTCACTGCTTCCAATTTACTCTCCACGGTTTACACACACACAGGACAGGGAACATCTCCCACTTCATCTCCGCCAGTTTTCTTCACGCACCCATCAACACACTTATCACATGTAGCTCTCGGCCCATTCACAGAGAGCTCTTCTCATTCACACACTGAAAATTCTTCCGGACACTTCACTTGTTGGACTGGTTTATAGCCGAGAGGTCCACTTCACCTGGCGAATTGTACGCTTCAAGAAAGGGAGGTCCACTTATAAATTTCCACGTGGAAGGCCAGCCAGATGAAGAAGTCCAACCTGGTCCGGTCCAACTTGAACAAACCACTCCAGCCGATTCACGCCAATTCGTCTCTACCGATTTTAACCTCCGAATTCGCCACTGCCAGTCGCCAATTCCTTCATAACAGGAAGTCAGGAGAAGAACAATTAACATAAACCGTCGACTTACCTCCATTGACGATTCGCAGTGCTCCAATTTCGTTTCTGAATGCCGCGGCACACACCGAGCCCTAGCTCGCGTTCGCCGTTCGTCGCGCAGCCGCAGCCCATCGTCGCCACCATGCGCCGAACCCGAGCCAACGCCGCTAATGTCCGTCGCCCGCCGTCGTCTCTCCCTTCCGATAGCTCTCCTTCTCCCTCGCCGTTTCTCTCGGGTCGCCAGCGAAGCCCTCCCCCTTCTCTTCTTATCTAATTTCTTTAATTAAATTAAAATAAAACTTAATCTAATATTTAATCTCCCTTTAATCCCATTTTAATTCTTTTAAATCTTTAATTCTAATAAATCTCCTTCCTTTATTTTAATTTCTTCTAATTCCATTTGACTAATTCCTCATTTCACTCTCTTTTAAATAATTAAATTCTTTATTTAATTATTTCCATCTCAAATCCTAATTTTTTTTCTCTAAATATTTCATTATGATAATTATCGGTCTAATTAAAATTCTTCAATTCGACTTCCAAAATAATTATCCATTAATGGATATAATTATCTCCCAACTATTATTTTTTTAAACTTATTTTCATGATAATATATTCCATAATAAAATTTCTCCGAATAATCTAATTATACCCCAATTAATTTCTTGTTAAATAAATCCTTGATTATCTTTAATTAATTCTGATTACGAAAATTGGGGTATTACACAGTCAATCCACAAAAGGAGTAATATATATATATATATATCAAGGAGTTACTCATGCCGTATACACTCCTTTGTTACGAGAACGTTGGGAATTTCAGAACAGGAAGCAATGAACCCTAGTATCCCATGTCGCTAACCTATTTTCTCTCTAATCCATCCAACATGGATCTATATGACAATGGGACGTCATTAACTTCCCGAACCCCCACACGCCTATTTACATAGATTAGTTATGTCATACAATATGCTCATGAAATCATACAATCCTATATGCAATAAATGTCTAATAAACACATCATTAAGAGAACCTAAATCTAGTAAACACACAACACGCAATCCTAACTCTTGCGATGTAGGGTCCGATGACCAAAACACAATCAATATCAACTTACCTGGCGTCCATAGTGCGTTTCTGTTTCCTTTATCTTTTTTATACCTTTAAAACCATAACGACTATGCATTAATAACAATTCCCTAAACCTTAACAAATATAACGGAATAGCAATAACTCACAATGTTGCTCATTCCATCAATGTGACTTTACTTTACAAAACTAAATAGTAGTTTGTCATAAAACCATATTTCTCACAACAGAATAGAGAACCAGTTAAGTCTTAATTTAACTTGAAATTACTGAGTGAATACTTTTTATATCCTTAATCATTCAAAACTCATAACCAACAACCAATTCATCTCTAATGACCAAAACATACATTACACCATAGTGGAAAACATACTCCGAGAACACGTAATCACTATGGAAATTTAAGCCAATATGTACAATATTTCCACTCCAAACCAAGAGGCAGCATATCCAACACAAATAAAACAATCACAACACTTGGCAATAACCACAACAAGGACGAGACCCACTTGCAGCATATATTCAAGCCAACATAAAACCTCTTTCTGTATTAAGCACATTCAACTAAGCACAAGACATTATAAAATATATATGAAGGAGAAAGGAAACTACAGAGAACACCCAATCACTTTCTGTATTAAGCCATAATCACTCAACAGTCTAAAATTTATTACACACCAAATGTAGTCCTCGGTAGGAACCAAACTAAAAGTAACAAAACCATTTCCAACAACCAGCATCTGTCCTTTTCTAGCAACCACAATTTCTATCAACAGAAACAGAACAAAAATCCAACAACAAGCATCCATTTCTTTTTAACAACCACTTTCATAAATCCATGAAGAAAACAAGGAATTACCTCAGAAAGCAGAGAACAGGACCTTCCCTCACTGCACGTCACAGCAGTACACTATCCAAATTGCAGAGGAACAAACAAAATCTCTCAGAGCAGTGAAGAACAGATACGTAAACTGGGTACCTACCCCACTTAGTTTATGGATGCTCCAAGGATGACAACTTCAGTGACATTTAAAGAAGGAGAGTCGATTCCCATCCCAAGGGGAAGGGGTCCACTCATCTGAAACCAGATAAGACACTCCCTCACCGTCCAGACGTGTCGCCAGCTGAAGGAATCGAAAACAAAATGGGATACGGAAGAGAGAAGCATCATATTTTAATGGGTTTTTCAGCCAATTTTGCCCTTCTAGACGAGGTGCGTCGTCCGCAGTATCGTCCGCATCGTCGGACAAGAAAACGCATCTCCAGTCCTTCGTCTGTACTATCCACAATGCATATTTGGACGCCATTTAGCGTCCGCATGAGGCATCCGCAGTCGTCCGAATGTGTCTAGACTTCGGACATATTCATTTGGACGCCATTTTCTCTCGTCCGCTACCGTCCGAATGTTTCCAGATTTGTACAGATTCAAAACGGACGGCCCTGCTACCATCGCAGCGTCCTTCAGTGTCCGTACTGTGACAGTTTAGAGTTGAGGACGCCAAATAACATCCCAACTCGTCCCAAAGTCCATTTTATGTGTTTTTCTTTAACTTTTTATCTTAAATTTCATTGGCCACATATGCTAAACCATATTAATACCTACTATGATCTTAGCACAATGTCATGCATGGATTATACGGGCTTTTTCTTTTTTCGGGACATTACAAAATAGGTTTGGTTTGGATCTCAACAAAACTAAACTTATTTGTTCAGTTGTACTCAGTTCTTTTCTAATGTGATTCGGTTTTGGAATTTTTGGTTTGGGCTGGATTTGAGTCATTTTCTATGCACTCTTTTAATCTTGTTTAAGTTGGTCCAAGCCCAATTTGGCCATCTTAATTGAATTTATTACTTGAGTTCTATAATTTTTAAAATTAAAATACTATATTAAGGGTAAGATGCCAACTAATCTTTGAGTTGAAGTCTCAATATACCACTATAAAAATTTTCACAAATAATTTCATGTATAACATAACAGTTTTAGAATTTAAATGGAGTGACTAATGTTGCAAATTGGAGATTCATATTCTCTAGTTCAAGGTCTTTTTTTCAAAAATATAAAATTTATTTTATTCAGTGTGTTTTAGAATTAAGAAAGTTTTGGCATAAAAAGTTGAAGGTCAAATAGCAGAATGAAGAGTATTCACATAAGAAAATGTGTCTGCGCGATAACATGTCTGCAAAAGAGAATATGTTCGCAAGAAAGTTGGTGTTCACAAAAGAGAATGTGTAATACCCCGATTTTCAGTAACGAGATTTAATTTGGATAATTGAGAAATAATTGCGGGTACTTGGTAGTGGTGGGCAAGAACCGACCAGAACCGAGAACCGAACCTGAACCGACGATTGATTCCAATTCGGTTCTGGTTCTTGATTCCCAAAATTGTATTTGGTTCGGTTTCGGTTCTTATTTTTATTTTCGGTTCGGTTCGCGGTTCTTGGTATAGAGAACCGATTGGAATCGAGGAACCCACTGGAACAAGAGAATAATTACACTAACTCAGACATTTCCTCTCTCTCTCTCTCTAAATATGGTGTTACAGATAAAGATGAAGAATTAGAGGTAGAGTTAGGAGTCGTTGTGAATGATCTTCTATGGCTATCGATGCCATTTTTGTCCATCTTTTCCTTGCTCAAGCTTAAAAAAGAAGTTAGAATCTGATTATTCTTTTCCTTCTGCATCTTTTCAAATGGGATTTTCTTTCCCATCTTTATATGTGTGTTTATACTCTTCTTTGCTTTTGAAACTGACCCTTCATTTGCGGTCTTCAGTTGACGCATATGAGCAACCTAATTTTTTGAACAGGGACTTAAGGTAAGCCTTTGAAGCTTTCAGCTTGACAATGGAGGATTGCGCGAGCTTTGTGGCCCAAGACTTTCCAGGGTTTTCTCCATTGAAGCTGCTTGCTTTCTCTTCATCAAGTGAGCACTCGAAGAAATAATCATCTGGGTTTAGCTCTCAACTAATTGGACAAGATTCAGAATGTGAAACATTGTAGAACTCAAATAGAGTACTAGTTTCACCGAATGGAACTGCAGATCGATCAACCCTCCTCTATAACTTCCGCATTTTTTCTTAGTCTTCTTGTGCCGAAAATCTTTGTTTAAACAAGAGGACCCGAAAAAAAATGAATGAAGAGCACACTCCTCTGACAAAAAATTGTAGAATCAATAGCAAGAAGCAAAAAGAGATGCGATTGAAATTTATTTTGCCGAGGAAGAGATGGCGAAAGAGAGAGCAAGCGAGAAAGAGAAAAACAAAGCGATTGAAAAACTTGCATAAGAAGTTTGGGAACCAGAACCGAGCCTCGATTTTGGTTCCGGTTCTGGATCCGGTTCCTTGCGCTTCATGTTCCCGTTCCTTACTCTCGAAATCGAGAACTGAATGGTCGGTTTCAAGAGGTCCGAAACTGGAACAGGAACCAAACCGGAACCGAGCCTTGGTTCTGATTCCGAATCTGGTTCCTTGCGGTTCCTGTTTCGGTTCCTTACTCTCAGAACCGATAACCGAACGGTCGGTTCCAAGAGGTCTGGAACCGGAACTGAGAACCGATTTGCCCACCCCTAGTACTTGAATTAATTGGATAATTATCGGAGTATTACCAAAAACGTAACCATTTAATTATAATTTAAAGGAATTTGTTGGATTATAATTGGGGTTAAGTTAGTGGGATAGAAATAAAATTGGTCGGTTCGACTTGGTCTAGAAATAAATTAGTGGCCCAATTCAGCAATGGAGATTAAGTGAGGATTTATTAGAATTAAAATATAGGGAAAATGACAAATTAACCATCGTGGTTTGCGCTCAATGACAAGTTAACCACTATCCTTTATTTTCTAATAAATTAACCACTGACGTATGGAAAAATGACAAAGCCAACATCGTTGTCACGTTTGTTGTTAACAAGCTGATCTGGAGCCGCGGCGGTTCATAGACAAAACGTTGTGGCTCCGTGGTTTTCTAATTAAAGAAAGCCAAATTTGGCCTGGCCGCCGCTGTGTCGTGGGCTACCGTCGTGGTGTATTGGGATGCCACCGCGGTTTGCTAGACTAGGCTTCGAATTGTATAAGTAGACAGTGAACTCCTCGCGATATTCTGAGGCATTTTGTTAGCGATTAGCGAACCCTAGAGAATTCTGAGAGCCAAAGAGAAAGGAATTTTGTCAAAGTTGAAGAATTTGTTGAAAAACAAAGGGTAAATGGCAAATCAACCATCGTGGTTTGTGGTCAATGATAAGTCAACCACTAGGGTATTTTTTTTAACAAATTAACCACTGACGTATGGGAAAATAACAAAGCAAACATCACAGTTACGTTTTTCGTTCTCCGTTGACAAGTTAAAAACGCGATGTGTGGTCAAGACACCACGTAAAATGCGGTGTCACAGTGTAAAACGCGGTGTCACTGCGTTTTTACGCGAGGCACCGCGTTTTTATGCGGTGTCACCGTCAAACACTGTCTTTTTTTGCAAAAGACCAGAACACTTGAAATTCCAGGAACCCGCGACGACAGATCCCGCGACTCGACGAACAGACCCCGCGTAAAAAAACACACCCGTGACGAACCGAAGGGACGTTTTGAGCTCAAGGTTTTTCACCAGCCCCCGTCTCCTCCACGGCCATGGTCTAAGAAGAAGGCGCCGTGATTTAGTTGAAATAGTTCTGTTGTTGTTTATGTTTAGTTTAGTTTAAGTTGTCTACATTTGCTTTGTTATTCGGTGCAGTTTCCGTTGTAATTTAATATCTATACATTTGCGTTGTAATTGATCTATAGTTCAATGATGTCCGTTGTAGTTTATACTTGATAAAAAATGTTTGTGAAGATACTGGATGTATGAGAATTGCGTTGGGGGAGTAAAGTAACAGAGGAGATTCTGCCCAAAATTTTGTAGAAATTGTATACTTTTCCATTCTTAATGCTTAATGTTTACAAGCAGCACACATAGAAACATTTTCATACTAACACATCTTACACTTAACTAATCTAACCTTACAATAGCCTACCAGAACCACACCCATACCTAGAAATTACATAACATAAAACTTACCAATCACCTTAAACTCAACCCAATCAACATCAGTGCATTATTATTCACCGTAATATCATTACAAGTAGACAAGTATTAAATAACATGCAACTATCCATCAAATGAAATTGTAAAACAATTGTGTTCCCTCTGTGTCACGGAAGGTTAAGGTCCACGTTTGTGTATGATTGTGTGTGTGGACCTTGCGCATCAGACTCCTACACAACACAATGCAAATGAAATTAGCATATTTCAAACATCAATTGAAAACAAAAATGTGATAAAGGGCTCACTTGCGTGTCAGGAACTCTGTCGGGAGATGTCTCAGGAACTAGGTCAGGAATTGTCTCGGGAACTGTCTCAGGAACTCCCCATAAATGTTCCCTCTGACCTGCCTCTGCCACCCCTGCCTCTGCCACCCCTGCCTCTGCCTCGCCCTCTGCAAGCCCCGGCACTTGACTCACCTCCACCATCGCATGTGTGAGAATTGTGCCCAACACGCCCACACCGACCACAAGTGACGTTCACATTTCTTCTGCTCAGCACTGTCCGGCTTGGAGCCTCGTCCACATCCCATATTCTACGTTTGCGCGGTCTTCTTGGAAGCCTTTTAAATGGCGGTTGGATAATAGGATCAAGATTCGTCACCGGATGCCACTCGATTGGTCCATTGACGGGCCGGATAAAGTGGGAGTACATCGCCATGTATGTTTCCCGATGATAGCACGCATGCACAAACTCCTCAGGGGATCTCCTCATGAAGTGAATGCACGGGACTGCATAGACACATGGGATGTCGGTCAACTCCCACCGGTAACATGTACAAGTACACCTGTCCAAATCGACAGAGTACTGTTCGTTACCATTGGTGACCTCAAACTGGGTAGCTCCTGCAAACTGGGGGCTCTAATTTCGCCCGACAAGTTGTAGTTTGGCGAGCCGAGTGCTGATCTTTTGACACAAAAAGTCTGTCGAGTGAGCCATCTTTTCATTTTTTTCACAATCCTACCCATGATGCCCTTCCGGATGATCTCGAACATACTAAGAATTGGTTTGTCCCGGGCTGGTAGGAGGCAGGCGTTGAATGACTCACTCAGATTGTTAAGGCTTATGTCGCACTTTGGGATGGAGCAGAAGGCATGTTTGGCCCAGGATGTCACAACTATTCCACGTAAGTAGTCGTGGGCCGCCTTGTCAAGCATAAATAACTTACCCATCTCTCTCTCAAATTGTCTCACAGTAGTGGCTCGAGATGCGGCCCACATTGCATCCTTTAACAACCTGATTTTAAATTGTTTTTGGAAATTGGCATACAGGTGTCGGATGCAAAATCGATTGTCAGCTTGCCCTGCCACCGCGCTCATAGCTGGCACTAGACCCTGTAAACATTCATAATATTAGTCATATTCCTACAAAATGCATAACTTTTACACATAAGGCAAAAACAATGAACCGCACCTTTTGACGATCAGAAATGATTGTCTATCCATTGCCAGATGGAGTGTTTAGATCATCGAGCAACAATTCTAGAAACCAGCTCCATGAATTCCTATTTTCTGCTTCGACCACTGCTACAACAATTGGATACATGCCATCGTTCCCGTCGATGGTCACAGCTGTGAGCAACTGGCCTAGAGTGGCTCCCTTCAAATGGCAACCATCCAAACAAATAAGTCGTCTACCACAAGTTAGCACAGCCATCTTGCATGCAGCCAAACACATGTATATTCTTTTAAATACACTCATATCGAGGTCCACACGCACGGAGCTGCTAGGATTAGACCTCCGAATCTCCGCTGCATACGACCATATGAGTTTATATTGCTCATTTCCATCACCTTCGTTAATTTTTTTGGTTGCATTTCTTACCCTTCTAGCAAGACTGGGTGAGATATTGACATTAAAGTACTTCCTCACTGTCTCAATTATGTTCGGAAGATCCCAATCTGCCTGACTTTTAAATCTGTCTAAGTAATGAGTTGCAACCTATTTGGCAGTAGCAAGACGACTTTCCATCTTTCTGGAGCATGTGTGAATGTCATTGTAAAATTTTATTTGAAAGGTCATTTCATCTTTTATTTGTGAGGCGTGCAACCGCCACGGGCAGCCTTCCTGGCAAGCAGCCCTCAGTCGATGCGCATCACTATGGGGGAATTTTATTCCATACCCGTTCGTCAATGCATGCTCAACAATTTCTTCTCTAATCTTCTTCAATGAACTGTACTTTTTACCTAGGTCCAATCCAGGGAATCTGTCTTGTACTTGTGTTGGACGTCTAGGCCTACTCTCGGCCATATCCATGTCTTCATCACTAGTTGATTCACATAAAGAACGGAGGTCGTCATTGTCCTCCTCATGTAGAGTTACTGATACGGAATGCAAAACAATCGCATTTTCATTTCCAATTTGACGTACCTCATTTTCATTGAGCACACAAGTGCCTGTGGGTCCCACTTCAAGTTGACAGTTGATAACAGATTCTTCACTTGCCATTTGCTTCTGAACAAATTTTTCACCTTCGCTAATCGCTCTCTGAAGCTCTCAAGAATTTTTAGGGTTACTTAATAGACTGCGAAATGCGTTCGAATATGCCAATTTGTCTGGAGAAGACAGAGTTAAAAAGAGTAGAGTAGGTGTCTTCAGAGAAGACACCGCATAAGAACACGGTGTCTCGCAAGACACCGCGTTCTACAACACGGTGTCTTGCGAGACACTGCCAAAAAGGCGGTGTCTCGAACACGAGACACCGTGTTCTTAGCTGTGTCTTGCGTTTGACACACCACTTTCTACGCGGTGTCTCACGAGACACAGCCTTCTTAGCGGTGTCTCGAACGCGAGAGACACCGCGTAGAAGGCGGTGTCTCGAACGCGAGACACCACGTTCTACGCGGTGTCTTGCAAACAGATCGCATTTTTGCGCGGCCTCTTGCGAGCGAGGGTGAATTTCGTGACGTTATTTCTATAACGAGAGAGTTTAGTTTGTGAAGTTATTTCTGTGTCATGAGTGTTTATATGCAAGGTGTCCGAAAAAATTTTTGCCAGAACCTCCTCTATTACTTTACTCCCACAACGCCATTTTCATACATCCTGCACAAAACTTCACAGCAATTCCAGTATCGTCTCAGACATTATTTATCCAGTATATAAACTACAACAAAAATCATTGAACTACACATCAGGTAGAACGCACGCAAATGTACAAACATTAAAGTAAACATAATCAACCACAGAAATCCTTAAACTACACATAATTTACAACGAAAAAGAAAATGTACACAAATTAAACTAAACATAAACTACAACTGTACTGAATGAACTAAATTATGGCGCCTTCTTTCTGGACCGTGGCCGTGGCCGTGGCTGGGGCGGGCGCAAATCCTCTAAAAGACAACTTCCGTTCAGGTCCAATAGAACCCCGTCTGCAGCACCGTACAACTCACCCTTATACTTAAAGATTGCACGGTCATGCTCGTGGAAGTGTTCTTCATTTCTGCAGCTGGACAACACCAACATCCCTTCTTCCGTAAGCCGGAAGATGTCGTACGGCCTGCAATGCAAAGTTAATAATTGTTTGTCAGTGACGTGGAAAGCAAGATTAAGAATTTACACAAGAGACAGTATATACGTCTTTTTGTCTGATGGAGTTACAATGATAGATGGACTCCCACAACAATCGCTGGCACCCATATTGGGTGTGCAAGTCAACGGAGGACATAAACAACCCTTGCTTTGGGTGTGCCTGCAATGTAAACAAGCCATAAGATCATCTCAAGAGAACATGCACGATAACTCGGAGAAACGAGATGGTGACTTACGTGAATCCACCCTAATTGTAATAGATTCTTTGACTGATGAAACGCCAATATGGCTTCTTCATTGCTCGCAATACACTGCATATAAGTTCGGATGAGTAGTAAGATAATAGATTATACGCTAACATACAAAGATGGGTTCGCACCGTATTTGGCGTCCCTTCTTGTTCCAAAAAGATGAGATGTGAGACAATGTAATGCTCGCCCTCCAACTTTCCCCCAAGAATTGTGCACGTCTCCTTGTTGTTACGGGTATTTTTCTGGACATATATCTTGAAAGAGGACATGACCGAAACAGGCTGCAAACAACGCCGAGATCCTAACATTTGCATGAACATGATTGAACACACATATAACGAAATGAAAGACGTACCACGCGCACAACTCTTCTGGGTAGAGGTTGGAGCGCCCCAGCTCCAGGTGATCCTTGGCAGCGCCTGACAGGGTCACTGCAAATCAACAACACATCATCACGTGAAACAAAAATAAAATAAAAACCTGGACTTTGCGTAAAACATAAATAACTTACGGCGGAATGTGGCATCAAGTGCGTCATTGGGCGATGACGAGGATGATGATCGGGCTAATCGCCTCCCACGTCTCTTGAGTGCAGCCAACACCTCACGGTGTCGCTGCTCTTCTCGAACATGTCGCTCCTCTTCTCGAACATGCCACTGTTCAGATTGGCGATACCTCTCTGCTGCGAGGTCCGCTTCTTGAAGATGCCACTGTTCAGCTTCTCTATGCCTCGCTTCAGCGAGCTCCGCCTCTTGCAAACGCCACTGCTCTGCAGCGCGTCTGCTCTCTGATGCTTTCACCTGCCACTGTTGGGCAATGGCCCACTTCTCTGTTGCGAGCTCGTTAGCTCTTTGTAGCTCGATTTGTTGCCTTTGCACGTGCTCCTCCATCATTTGCATTCTGGTCATCGACGCATGATGGAGCTCCTCCATTCTGCTCATCCAAGCAGACGACTCCTCAGGCATCGCAGTAAAGTGTGATGATTGTGGAGGAGGTGGAATTTCATATTCGGAGGCTGCATACGCATACTCAGGCTCTGAGTGGGGAGGAGGCGACATATCATAAGAGGTGCCTGCATACTGAGGCTCTGTAACGGGTGGAGGTGCTGCCTTCTGTTTGGACTTGCGGAACCATCCGCCTTCAACTTGGGTGATGCCCAAGCGATCCAAGTTGGCTCTTTTGTAGGTGTTAGTGGTCGTCGCTTCAATTCTTGGCTCATTCGCAGAGATGGGAACCCCAAACTGCTCAACTATAGTCTGGATAAGCCAATTGTATGGTAGGCTCATTGATGGGTTGTTGACGACCTCTTCCATGTGCTTCGCTATGATATATCCAATGTTCACTTTTTTTTTTCCCTGAACACCTTCTCTAAAATATACAGATCCATGCTTGTAACATGGTCTCGATGCCCAATCCTAGGCAAAATTGTGTACGTCAATATCATGTGGATCACTTGGGCCATTACATTCAACTCATTAGAATTTGGCCTCTTGTAATGGGCAATCTCAGGATCCTAGTGCAACAATCTAAGAATGGCTAGCCCATCTCCTTCCTTGATAAATGGTGGCTTCGTCTTAGCTATGCCATAATATTCCTCGCTTGCCCCATAACATTCAAGTATTGTATTGATATGGTCGGGAGTAAATCTCAACTCCCGTCCAAAAATATACGTTTGCACCTCAACTGGCTCCTCGGAAAGTTGGAAATTTGCGTAAAACATCTTAATGACTCTCTCGCAATAAGTGCCCCCCATCCGACACAACCCGAGTAATCCAGCATTTTCCAGCATATGTTGAATGCCCATTTCCGTGAAAGAGTCAAAATCGACTACTTTGGAAACAATAATGCCACGGTGTTCAACATCTTCTTCATACCGTCTTTTGGCATCGTCTGTCGTGAATAATAACTCTGTTTCTCCTTGTTCAGGCTCGGCGGTGTCTTCGTCTTCCACCGTCGTTGCTTGTTCAACTTCTTCAACCGCCTCGGGTTGAACATATTCACCCCAGGAGGCTTCCACCGCCTCGGTTGCTCGTCTTTCACTAGCCTCCCCCCTCCTCCTCCCACACTTCTGCATGAATTTCCTACCTCGGTCCATTGTGCTCCTTGAGTAATTCGCCAACCTGCAGTATAATAACCCAACGAAATGTCATAAGTCAGTATAATAGTATTTACGCAAATAGTCTATCGTATATAAATCAATCAAAGTCAACAACTTGATTGCCAAGAAAAAAAAAACTAGAGAAGAGATTCTTTCTTCAATTCAGTACACATACTCTTTAATAAGTCTTCAAAGATAACACAATCAACAAAAGCAACACAAATCTATACATTGCATTCTAGATTGCAATCTGGAATGCAATCTGTAAATTGCATTACAGATTGCAATTGCATTCCATATTGCAATCTGTAAATCAATCTGTAAATTGCAATTTCCAGATTACAATCTGGAATACAGATTGCAATGCAATTGCAATCTGTAAATCAATCTGTAAATTGCAATTTCCAGATTACAATCTGGAATACAGATTGCATTCCAGATTGCAATCTGTAAATTACATTATAGATTGTAATTGCATTACAGATTGCAATTGCATTACAGATTGCAATCTGTAAATTGCATTACAGATTGCAATTACATTCTATATTGCAATCTGTAAATCAATCTGTAAATTGCAATTTACAGATTGCAATCTGTAAATTGCAATTAGATTACAGATTGCAGTCTGTAAATTGCATTACAGATTGCTCTGCAACCAAAAATATTTCATCCACATTGCTAGGTATCCCAACTTAAGTTAATCAAAGCTATGAAACTATCTGTAATGCAAATCGGAACAGGGGAGCAAATCAATGAAACTATCTGTACCACAATCTCTGTAATGCAAATCTGTAATGCAAAGCAACGAAACTAATGAAACTATCTGTACCACAATCAGAAATTGAAACTAATGAAACTATTTGTACCGCACTCGGAAATCGGAACAGGGGAGCAAAGCAATGAAACTATACCGGAATCAGTTGAGAAATCGCACTCGCCAACTCGTAGTCGCAAATCGCAGTCGCACTCGCCAACTCGTCGTCTCCAACCCGTCGTGTCGCAGTCGCCAACCCGTCGCGTCGCAGCTTCGAACTCTTGTCGTCGCGTCGCAGCTTCGTACTCTCGTCGTCGCAGGTCTCGCAGATCGCCAGATCCAGATTTGAATCTGCTCGATCTAAGTATATGCAATTTAAAGGCACACCGGGTAAAAACATGGTGACACTGCCTAAAAACGCGGTGCCTCGCGTAAAAATGCGGTGACACAGCGTAAAAACGCGGTGACTTGTGTAAAAACGAGGTGACTCACGTAAAAACGCGGTGACACCGCTTTTTACGCAATGTCTTGACCACACACCGTGTTTTTAACTTGTTAACGGAGAACAAAAAACGTAACTGCGATGTTTGCTTTGTTATTTTCCCATACGTCAGTGGTTAATTTGTTAAAAAAAATACCCTAGTGGTTGACTTGTCATTGAGCACAAACCACGATGGTTGATTTGTCATTTACCCAAAAACAAATGGCGTCTTGGAGTGTTGAAGAATCTGTTATTAACCGTCAAGTTGAAGTGGGGCCCACAACCACATTTTTGGCCAATGAGAATGAGGTACGTGGAATTGGAAATGAAGCTGCAATTGTGTTGCATTCTGTCTCAGCAACTCTAAATGAGGAGGACGATTATGACCTCTGTTCAATATGTCAATCCACTAGTGACGAAGACATTAACATGGCCGAGAGTAGGCCTAGACGCCAACCACAAGCACAAACACCTTCGCTGGTATGGGCCTTGGCAAAAAGTACAGTTCATTGAAAAAAATTAAAGAAGAAATTGTCGATCATGCATTGAAGAATGGGTACAGGATCAAATTCACTTACAATGACGCTCATCGGTTGAGGGCTGCCTGCTAGGAAGGATGCATGTGGCGCCTGCACGCCTAAAAAATGCAAGGTGAAATGATGTTTCAAATAAAGTTCTACAATGACATTCACACTTGCTCCAGAAAGCTGGAAAGCCGTCATGCCAATGCCAAATAGGTGGCAACGTATTACTTAGATAGATTTAAAAGTCAGACAAACTGAGACCTTTCCTCCGTAATTGAGACAGTCATGAAGGACTTCAACGTCAACATCACACCCAGCCTTGCTAGTAGGGCAAGATGCGGCCAAAAAAATTAACAAAGGGGATGTCAATAAGCAATACAGGCTCATATGGTCCTATGCTGAGGAGATTCGAAAGTCAAATCCTAGAAGCTCATTGCGTGTTGACCTTGACATGAGTGTATTTAAAAGGATGTACATGTGCTTGGATGCATGCAAGAGGGCCCTGCAAAATTGTGGTAGACCGGTTCTTTGTTTGGATGGTTGCCACTTGAAGAGAGCGACTTCGGGCCAGCTGCTCACCGCTGTCACCATTGACGGGAATGATGGAATGTATCCTGGTTGTTGTAGCAGTGGTTGAAGCAGAAAATAGGGCTTTGTGGAGCTGGTATATGGAATTGTTGCTCGACGATCTAAACACCCCATCTGGCAATGGCTGGACAATCATTTCTGACAGACAAAAGGTGCGGTTGATTGCTTTTGCCTTTTGTGATTATGTTATGCATTTTGCACCAATGTCTGACTCATATTATGAATCTTTGCAGGGGCTAGTGCCAGCTGTCTAAGAGGTGCAGGGCAAGCGGACCATCGGTTTTGCATTCGACACTTGTATGACAATTTTAAAAAACAATTTAAAGGCAGGTTGTTAAAGGATGCAATGTGGGCCGCATCTAGAGCCACAACAATGAGGCAGTTTGAGAGAGAGATGACTAAGTTATTTTTGCTTGACCCGACGGCCCACAACTATCTACGAGGAATAGATGTGACATGCTGGGCCAAACATGTCTTCTGCTCCATCCCCAAATGCGACTTAAGCCTCAACAACCTTAGCGAGTCCTTCAACGCCTGCATCCTACCAGCCCGGGACAAACTGATTCTAAGTATGTTCGAGATCATTCAAAAGGGCATTACGGGTAGGATCGTGAAAAAAAATGAAAAGAGGGCTTACTCGACAGACCTTTTGTGTCCAATGATCAGCAACCGGCTCGCCAAACTACAACTTGCCGGTCAAAATTGGAGCCCCCAGTTTTCAGGAGCTGCCCAGTTTGAGGTCAGCAATGGTAACGAACAGTACTCTGTCGATTTGGACAAGCGTACTTGTACCTATTACTGGTGGGAGTTGACCGGCATCCCGTGTGTCCATGTAGTCCTATGCATTCACTTCACGAGGAGATCTCCTGATGAATTTGTGCATGCGTGCTATCACCGAGAAACATACATGGCGGTGTACTCCCACTTTGTCCACCCCGTCAATGGACCAATCGAGTAACCTCTTATGACGAATCTTGATTCAATTATCCTACCGCCATTTAAAAGGCTTCTAGGAAGGCCGCACAAACGTAGAATACGGGATGTGGACGAGACCCCAAGCCAGACAGTGCTGCCCAGAAGACATTTGAACGTCACTTGTGGCCGGTGGGGGAGTATGGGGCACAATTCCTACACGTGCGAAGGTGGAGGCGAGTCCAGTGCAGGGGCTGACAGAGGCGACAGAGGGAGAGCTAGAGCCAGAGGCAGAGGCGGCAAAAGAAGGTCGGAGGGCACATTTATGGGTTTCAGAGTCCCCAAGATAGCCCCCGAGTCAATTCCTTCCATAGTCCCTAAGACAGTCCCTGAGCGAGTATCTGAGACAGTTCCCGACAGAGTTCCTGAGATTCAGGTGAGCCCATTATCATGTTTACGTTTTCAAGTGTTATTTGAACTATGCTAATTTCATTTGAAATGTGTTTTGTAGGAGTCTGATGCGCAAGGTCCACAAACACAAACGTACACAAATGTGGACCTTAACCTTCCGTGATACATTCGTTTGATAGATTAGGTTTGATATATATGTGATTGTACTATACGCTATATTTGTAAATTTTGAATTGATAAATATGAATTGGTTTCATAAATTTGAATTGATAAATTTGAATTTGTTTCGTTTCAACAATTTGAATTCGTATATTGGTTCCATACATTTGGTTGTAAAGTGTGCATGAAATTTGATTGCAGGTATTGTGAGCAAGCTGCGGCGTTTGTGCTCACAAGCCGCAGTGGTTTGTGAGCAAGCCGCCGCGACTTACATAACAAACCACCGCAGTTTGCTCACAAACTACCGTGGCTTGTGAGCAAACCGCGGCGGTTTATTATGCAAGCCGCTGAAATTGTTGCACTGAATTAACCCAAGTTTCTCCATACACTTTTCTTTAATTATGTACTTGATTTGGGTCATACAGGATTTACTTTTCACTTATCATCACCCCAATTTATAAAACTTTTGCCAGAGTCTCCCTTGTTTCTTTACTCCCCCAAAGCTATTCTCATACATTCTGCACAAAAATCCCAAGCAGTTCCAGTATCATCCAAACATATAATTCATCCAGTATGTTATTTAATTTCTTAAAGTAAATGTAAGCTACACATAAATTAGAACGTAAATGTAAACACATTCAACAAAACATACATTACAACGTAAATCCTTACAAATTACAACAAAGTGTACATAAACATAAAGTCCTACGCCGCCTTCTTCTTTCTGGTCCATTTTGGGCGCAAATCCTTGACCACAAAAGATAAGTGTGGGTCAAGGAATACTTTCTCTGCTATGTCGAACAACGGACCCTCATACTCAAAGGTTGTAGCATCGTGCTCGTGGAATTGTTCTGGAATAGTGCACTGTCGGATCACCCTCATCCCCGCACTCGTACACCGAAAGACACTGTACGGGCTGCAATGCAAAGGGAACAATTACCAGTAATATACGCGGAAAGCAGTATTAAGAATTTACATAATGGAAAATACATACCGCTGTTTGTCATTGGGAGCTACGATGATGGAGATTACTTCCGACATCAATACCTAGTAAGTGAATTGAGTGTGCAGGTCAATGGAGGACATAAAACAACTATGTTTTCGGATGTTTCTGCAAGGTAAACAACGTATTAGATGATCTCAGTAAACATGAACAACAACTCAGAGAAGCGAGATGGTTACTTACGTGAATCCACCCTAATGAGAGTAGATGGTTTTCCTGATGAAACTCGAAAATGGCTGCGTCGTCAACCGCATAGCACTGCATATAAGTTCAGATGAGTACTAAGATAAAATCTTATACACTAACATACAAAGAAGGCTTCTCACCGTATCTGGCGTCCCGACTTGCTCGAGGAAGATGATATCAGTGACGACGTTATCAACGTCGATCACCTTTCCCTCAAGAACTGCGCACGTCTCTATGTTCTTCCGAGTATTTGTCTGGACATAGTTCTTGAACATGTCTATCAAATCCTGAGCCTGCAACAAAAATGTCAAAACGCCGTTAGACAAACAAGGTATGAACATGAACGAACACACATATATAACCAAATGAAAGATGTATCACGCGCACAGTTCTAAGGGTGGAGGCTCGAACTGACTGATCCCCTACATCTCGGCAGGCACGGCTGGAGGAGCAGGTTGGGGGCTTATGGCACCGGTGTTGCAAATCAATAACACGTCATTACGTCAAACACAAATAAAGTAAAAACTGGACTTTGCGTACAAAGTAAATAACTTACAAGCGGTATGTGGCATTTGTTGCTTCAGATGATGATGACGAGGATGCTGTATGGGTTGATCGCCTATCACGTCTCTTAAGTGCTGCCACCACCTCACGGTGCCTCTCCTCTGCTCGCATATGCCACTATTCTGCTATGCGATGCCTCTCTTCTGCTCGCTCCTCCCCTCTTTGCATTTGGACCTGTTGCATTTGCAGGTGCTCCTCCATCATTTGCATTTTGGTCATCACCATATGATGGAGCTCCTCCATCCTGCTCATCTAGGCGGACATCTCCTCAGGCATCAAAGTAAAGTGAGATGATTGAGGAAGGGGCAGCTGTTCATGTGAGGGGGGTGAATGCTGAGGCTCTGAGGGGGCTAGAGGTGCTGCCTGCTTCTTGGACTTGGGAACCATTCCCCTCCAACTTGGATGATACCCATTTGGTTCACTTTAGCTTTGTTGTGCACGTCATTGGCCAACTCTTCAATCCTTGGCTCTTTCTCCGAGATGGGTACCCCATATTGCTCAACGATCCTCTAGATGAGCCAGTTGTACAACAGGTTCTTGGCTGGGTTGTTCAGTACCTCATGCATGTGGCTCAGGATGATAAATCCGATGTCCACCTTTTTCGTGGTGCACACCTTCTCCAGCATATAGAGATCCATGCAGCTAACATGATCTTGATGCCCATTCCGAGGCAAAATCGTGTACGTCATGATCAGGTGGATCAATCGGGTTATGACATTCAACTCCTTGGCCTTTGGCTTGTTGTACTGGGCAACCTCAAGATCCCGGTGCAACAATCTAAGCACTGCTAGCCCTTCTCCTTGGTTGACGAATGGTGGCTCCCAAGACACATGATAATATTGATCGCTTGGCTCGTCCAGTACATATCCAAGCATTATATTTACATCGTTGGGAGTGAACCTTAACTCCCGTCCAAAAACGTACGTCCACACCTCTAATGGCTCGGTGGACAGTTTCAAATTTACGTAAAACATTCTAATAATTCTATCACAATAACTGCCCCCCATCCGGCATAACCCAACTAATCCAGTATCTTCAAGCAGTTGTTTAATTCTCATTCCTGCCAAGGAGTCCAAATCTACTATTTTCGAAACAATAATTGCACGTGTTGTATATCATCTTTATACCGTGTTTTGCAATCCGCTGTCCTAAATAGTTTGAACATTGAACTCGTTGTAACGGGTTGGAACCAGACCAATGAGCCTTCGGCTTCTCCTTGTTCAAGCTCGGGTTCATATTGCCATTGCTCGGTGGTGTCTTCGTGTTGCACCGCCACAAGTTGCTCATCGTGCACCGCCGTGGGTTGCTTGTCGTCAGCTGCTGCAGCTTGCACAGCTTCCACTGTTGCCTTCCCACGCTTGAACGCCAATTTCCTCGCTCGGGAATACATTGTGATGGCCGAGAGTAATTCGCCAAGAGCCGAGAGTATTTCGCCGAGAGCCGAGAGGATTTCGTAGTCTGAACTTGGTGAAAATGCCCGAGCCCTAGGACCATTGGTTGTTATGTATGCAGATTAATCAAGACGCCAAGGCGTCCAGGCAATTTTTGGCCTTCTTTTCTTGAAAAACCACGGAGCCGCGGCGTTTTGTCTACGAACTGCCGCGGCTCCAGATCAGTTTGTTAAGAGCAAACGTGACAGCGATGTTAGCTTTTTCATTTTCCCATACGTCAATGGTTAATTTGTTAGAAAATAAAGGATAGTGGTTGATTTGTCATTGATCGTAAACCACGATGGTTAATTTGTCATTTTCCCTAAAATATAAGAAGATATTTAAATGAGAATTAGAATAAAGGAGAATTTAATTGGAGTGAAGGAGCCAAGGAGGAAATAAATCGGTTGAAGGAAATTAAGGAATAGTGCTGAACCGGTTCATGCTGCTGGTTCGTTGGACAAGTTTAAAATCAGAAGAAGGGGGATGGAGATTGGTTCATTCTGGTCCGCGGTCTGTCGAGGAGAGAAAGAACAAAGAGAGAATAGATTGAGGGGGAGATCCAGAGACTGGGAGTCAGCGAGCGAGTGATCGGGAAGGAGCTCGGGCTCGGGACGGCTCCTGTCTGGCGAGCAGCTGGCGACGAGCGGTTGCAGGCGTCGGGTTACGGGGCGTCCAGGGCTCGGGTTCGGAGCACTTGGCGGTGCGTCGGATGTCTCGGCTATGGTAAGTCAAAAATGTTAGTTTGGTTTAGCAATCTCCTCCTCATGTGTTCTGCTGATGATGCGGTCGCCGTCTTTTGTGTTGGCGAGGAATGGCTGCTTCCGACGCGAAGAATGGCAGTGACAGGGCAAGGGCATCGGTTTGCAAGGAATCGACTGGTGGCCTTGGTACGGCTTGCGATTCGGACCGAACCGGTTAGCTGGTTCCTGCCCGGTGAAGGATGTTAGTGTGTAACTTCAAAAGAGAATCTGTGCGACGAAGATTTCGGGAGTTCTATCCTCCTCAAACTCATTCGAAATCCGATCGAATGGGTTGCCAGCTGGGCATCAATGGCGAAGATACAGGGAACTCTTTGCCTATAAGATAAGACCGAGCTTCCGAGAGCAATTCGGTTGTGGTAGCGGCTGGGTTCCTCCGCTTCTCTGATTGAGGTAAGAGTTCGGTACGTTTTGATTTCCTCAGTCTCCATTGTCCAGAATTTAAAATTTATTTGTGCTCTGTCATTGAGTCGATTCTGCAATTGTTTGTTGCTGTGAAAGTCACAGAGAGCAGGGAATCGAGAGTGAATTTTGTGAGGTGAGCTTCTGTGTGAATTAGAGAAAAGAAGACAGAAAGAGGAATGGTGGAGCTTTTTTCCTCTCGGGTGAGCTTTAGGTATGAGAATTCCTTCAGGGCTGTTCACAGGTTTTCTTTCCTTGCTGCTGATGGTTATTTAGTTATAGTTGATTTCTGTTTGCTAGACTCTATTGATTAAATGGCTCCTGTTCTGGATCGTGATCTGTCAATGGAATTGATTCCCTGTTGATGTTATTGCCTGGTGATGGTTACTAATGATTGGTAGCTTGAAGTTGTTAATCCCTTGTTATTGCCTTATAATCATGTAAGAAGAATAGTGTATATGAAAATAAGTGGATAAAAACTGTTAGGTTAAAATGTCTATGATGATTCCCTGTTTGAGGATTTAAGATGCTCTCTATTGAATTCATACTCACGGGATATTGGCAGATTGTTATGGGTTGTGAGGAATGAAAGCTCTAACATGCATGTTATTGAATTATGAGTATGAGAAATTGGGCTGTCTTTACGAAGATGCAACCACAGTAAATCACCCTCTTCAAATATTACTTCTTTACGACCTCGATTAGCAAGTCAAGCATATTGAGCATTCTTTTTCTCAATACTTTTTCTAACATCTTCATGTAGGGTCTTGACTCTTGCGGCCTTAGAAGTCTCATCTTCACTTAAATAATCATTCATAGGTAGAGGAATAAGATCCATTGGGGTGAGAAGATTAAAACCATATACCACTTCCAATGGCGTATGTTGAGTGGTCCCGTGCACACTCTAGTTATAGGCAAACTCAATATAGGGTAGTTGTAAGTCCCAATCCGTTAAACATTTACTAACAATGGTTCTCAGTAAAGCTCCCAAAGTATGATTTACCACTTCCATTTGCCCATCGGTTTGTGGATGAAAGAAGATGCTAAAGAGTAGCTTTGTGCCTAGTTTTCTCCATTGAGTCTTCCAAAAAGCACTCAAGAATTTTGTATCTTGGTCAGAAACAATACTTCGGGGCACGCCATGTAGTCCCATTATCTCTTTGAAGAACAAATTCACCACATGATTGGCGTTGTCAGTTTTGTTGCGAGCGATAAAATGGGTCATTTTGGAAAATCTATCAACTACCACCATAATAGAGTCTTTAGATCTAGCCGTTCGAGGAATCCCCAAAACAAAATCCACACTAATTTCTACCCACAGATGAGAAGCTACTGGCAAAGGCATATATAATCCTTGCGGAAGGACACGACTTTTAGCTTTCTTGCACACAATTCAACGTTCCATAATCTTTTGGACATCTCATCATAGATAAGGCCATTGGAAATGCTCTTGGACAGCCTCAAAAGTTTTCTTCGTACCAAAATGACTCGCCAAACCCCCGCAATGAGCTTTCATTACGAGTGATTCTCGAAGGGTACAAATTGGAATACAAATCTTGCTTCCTTTGAATAAGAAACCACCCTCCACATAAAAAGGCAATTCGGCCTTAATCAAACAATTTTGATAAATTACTCCGAAGTCCTCATCCTTGGCGTATAATTCTTTGATCCAGTTAAAACCAAAGAGTCTTGCATTAAATTCGGTTAATAGGACATTTCGTCTTGAAAGGGCATCTACAACTTGATTAGTTTCACCTCTTTTATATTTGATGATGTAAGGGTAGCATTCTAGGAATTCCACCCATTTGCCATGCCGACGGTTTAACTTTCCTTGGCTTTGAATATGTTTTAGGGCTTGATGATCTGAATGTATGATAAATTCCTTTGATAACAGATAATGTTGCCACTCCACAAGAGCTCGAATAACTGCATAAAATTCTTTATCGTACGTAGAGTATTTCAAGGTAGCCCCTTTTAATTTTTCACTAAAAAAGGCAACTAGCTTGCCTTCCTACATGAGTACGACCCCAATGCCTAATCCCGAGGCATCACACTCAACCTCGAAGACCTTTGCAAAATCTAGCAATACTAGTAATGGAGCATGACATAACTTCTCTTTTATCGAATCAAAACTTGCTTGGCATGCTGCGGACCATACAAACTTCTTTCCTTTCTTCGTACAATCAGTAATAGGGGCCATGATAGAGATGAACCCCTTCATAAATCGTTGATAGAATGATACTAAGCCGTGAAAGCTTCTTACCTCGGATACACTCCTTGGAGTAGGCCACTCTTGAATGGCTTTAACTTTTGCATCATCCACTTCCATGCCCTCTTTAGTAATGATAAAACCTAAGAAATAGACATTTTCCTGAGCAAAAGAACATTTCTTTAGATTGCCAAACAACTGTGTCGCCCGGAGAGCCTCAAATAATGTTCGAAGATGCTCGATATGGGTTGGTAGGTTGAAACTGTAAACAAGAATATCATCAAAATAAACGACGATAAACTTTCCCATGAATTCCTGTCGACGATGGTGCATTAGAGTATTAGATAACCCAAAGGGCATAACCATCCACTCATAGAGACCATACTTTGTCTTGAAGGTCATCTTTCATTCATCGCCTTCTCGCATCCGAATCTGATGATAACTACTTTTAAGATCAATCTTAGAAAAAATAGAAGCACTGTTGAGCTCGTCTAACATATCTTCCAAACGGGGAATGGGAAACCGATATTTGATCGTAATTTAATTAATGGCCCTACTATTAACACACATACGCATATAGTCATCCTTTTTGGGAACTAATAACGATAGAACCACGCATGGACTTAGCAATTCACGGATGTAGCCTTTCTCAAGTAGTTCGGTAACTTACCGGTGTAATTCTTTGGACTCCTTGGGATTGAGCCTGTATGATGGCCGATTAGGTAAAGTGGCTCCCGGTGCAAAATCTATTTGATGTTCAATACCTCGTAGTGGTGGTAGGCCTTGAGGTAACTTTTCCGGGAAAACATCTTCAAACTCATTTATCACGTGCAACACCGAATCGGGTATAATTCCCAATTCATCAATTCTTTCTTTGAATAACATTAAGATTAGAGGACCCCCTTGCAACAAGGCTTTCTTTAAATCATTCTTTGATAGGAGCAAAGTAGCTTCGACCCTCCCTTTATTCATGCTCTCATAATCACAGGCTATTTGATCGGGTCGGAGAGGGGTCAAGTTAACCGTCTTTCCTTTGAACTTGAATGAGTAGAAGTTTGTAAAACCGTCATGGATTGCCTTTCTATCAAATTGCCAAGGCCTTCCCAATAACAAATGACTTCCAATCATAAGCACAACATCAAAGAGAGCATCGTCTTCATAACCTCCAATAGCAAATACTAGCCAGACTTGCTTTGTGACTTTGATAGGATCTTTGTCATTCAACCAATTGAGGTTGTACGGATTCGGGTGAGGTGTTGTCTCTAATCCCAATTTCTCAACAACTTCAAGGGATACAACATTCGTGCAACTCCCTCCATCTATAATTATCGAACAAAGTTTTCCTCCCACTTGACAAAGGGTATGGAAAATGGTCTCTTTTTTATTTTCTTCTTCATGAATTTGTAGTGTCATTGATCTCTTCATTACCACTAGCAAGGGGCCATCTTGGCCATAAAAAGTCTCTTCCAATGATTATTCAATAGGGCAAGAGGATTCTCCCTCTTCATCTTCACTAACAATCTCATTAGAATCTTGTCTTATCACCATAACTTGTTTGTTCAGGCATTGAGACGCAATGTGGTCGAGGCCAAGGCATTTAAAACACTTTATTTCTCTTGTCCATGGTTTGGAATTCTCACCAAATATCTTCTTCTCTTCATTGCTTTTTAAAGGAATAATCTTTTCATCACCTTTAGGAATCGGCTTGGATGGAGGAGTGTTCTTTTGAAATGGCCGATTTGATGATTCTTTCATTCTTATCTTCTTTTGCCTTTCTATTTTTAAGGCAAGTTGAATAATGTCATCCATCGTATTAAAGGGTTGTAGCTCCACTAGATCCCCGATGTCTCTTTGAAGGCCTCTAATGAATCTCGCGATTGATTGGTCCTTAGGCTCTTCATTGGAACAATGAATTTTAAGAGTCTAGAATTCGGTCAAGTATTCTTCAACCGATAATGAGCCTTGTCTCAAATTTTGAAGTTGTAGAAAAAAGTTATTGCTTATAGTGGAATGGCACAAATCTCTTTTGCATCAACATTTTCATAGTCCTCCAACTTTTAATATCATCATAACCATCCCTCCTTCTTTGTGCTTTAAGATCCTCCCACCAAAGAATTGCATAGCCGGACAACTCCAAGGTGACCATTTGAAGCTTTACTTTTTTCAAAAAATTATAGCACTCAAAAACTCTATCCACTTTCTCCAACCAATCTAGGAAGTCACAGCCATTATTAGAGCCCTTAAAAGGGGAATGGTTACCTTAACATGTCTCATCTCATTGTGGTTGAAAGATCTCCTTCTCGGGCTAAAGGAGCAATCCTCCTCGGTTTCATATTCAATTTCATCATCTAAGCTTTCCACTCGGCCCCTTGAATCCATAGATGTGCTCAACATTCTTCTTGGTTTTGGAGTTCTAGGCTCTCTTACATGATCATAAGAAGGTCCCTCACGGTCTTGCTAAAGCCTTTAAAGTGCTTCTCTCATTTTATCAAGTTTAGTTTGGAAATTTTTCTCAGGTTAAGTGGTTTCTCTTTCAGGTGGTGGTGAGTTGTTGTTTGGTGCAGTTCTCTTGCCTTGTTGGTAATTCATCCCACTTCTAGTACTCATTATATGCATCAAATAGAATCAAAATACAGCAGCAATGTAGTAAGATGGCTTTGATACCAAATGATAGAGTCCAAGACTCTAAAGCTTCTAAGAATCGTGTTTTGGTAATCGGCTAGACAAGAAACCCAAGTTGCAAAATTAGAATCGGGGAAACTTCACTTGCATACGGGATATGGAGCTCAAATTACAGATTCAGTAGTTCACAAGCCAAATAAAAACACTTCCATTAATTAGCTTCAAAGACGTTGCACAAACGAAGTTGTGCTGGAGAGAACTCGAAGCTTGGCGCTAGGGTTTTGCGGAAATTCAGATTTTTGCGGCAAAGAGAAAACAACTTGAATAATTTCTATAACTAGAATACCAATCACGAAATAGCCTCAATATCTTCACATAAAATAGAATCACAACTTCGTTAGATTCAAGAACACATAACACCTTTCAAGAAAATCAAGAAGACAAGATCAAGAACATCAAATTGGTCCGCAGGTCCCTCAAAATGGCCGAGGGGGCAACTAGTTTGGAAATTTCCAAGAAATGACAGTCAAACTTGGCTTTACTGTGGTCTTCTATCTCCACACTACAATGACAATCTCGAGATGAAGCTGTTGGAAGAGGTAGTATAAGTCCTCGCCTCCTAGGCTGCGCAAGAACAAAGAAGACAATTATGAGATGGTGAAGGAGCCGTGAAGCACTTCGAACCACCTTGGAGAGTTAGAGAGAAATCTCTAAACAACAAGAAATTTTCGATTTAGGGTTTTCAAAAGTCAGTTAGGGTTTCATTAGAGAAGTCTAAATATCACTCTAATGATACAAATAAGAAAATTACATCTTTGCCCTTGAATCCACAAAAATTGGGCATGAGGGCTTGGTTTACATGCAAACCGAGCACCTCCATTCCTACAACAACAAAACAATCTAAAATTCTCAAAACTAACTCCTAACCAGTCATCCAATAAACAAGACATTTAAAACCATAAGTTTAACATGGAATCTTCAATAAAATACTCTTATTCAACCTTGATATCTTCCGCCAATGTGAGCTCCTCTAAGTCGGGACAATATTGCTCAAGCCGATTAGAGTTTACATGGCTCCACGTGAAGAATGTGACGCAGAGCTTTCTTGTCTTTATGTGTTGGCTCCTCCATAGGCCCCATTAAATGATTATGCCCTGCAAAATAAGAACTTGTTAGAAAAGCGACGAGTCTTTTGGCTTGGGATTTGGTAATCGGTTCTTGGGGCATATCACTTCTTGCCTTGACCTTTCTTAGTCCTCAAGCTTGGCTTCTTGGGCTGGTTTCCGTAGTAACAAATGCATGGGCTTCCCTTGGTCTTCACAAGTTGGTGGCTCCGTCACTTGGCCCACTAATAAGTTACCTTCCAAGTAAGTGAAAATGTTGGTGTTGATGAGTTTTCGGGCCCTAGCCCTTGTAATTGAACTTTGTAGTCCATCAAAATGTGCTTTCAATCATAATGTAGAAAGTAAAGGAAAAAGGGTTGTTATAAACCACAAGTGTTTTTCCAACTATCTGGCATAGAACTAAGCAATAACAAATTCTATAATGCATCCTCTAACATGATGACCATATCCAACTGTTAGTTCACTAAACATTGAAACTTGCTCATGTGCTCGTTGATACTAATCTACATATTTCAAATTCATAAGACTCTAAATCATAAGAGCTTTATTCTGAACACTCTGACTTTCGAAAATTCATTCTAGTTTTTTCCACAGTTGATCGACTCTAGTCTCTATAGCAATTCCCAATCTATAGCAATTCTAGTAATTGGCTCATAAAGATCTTTACAGTAAAACTTATCTTTCATCCTAGATTTTCACATATAATAACTATCAAACTTCAATTTTCTCATCGAACCCAAATCCTTAGCTATTTTAATCCACATAAGAAATCCAAAAAATAATAAAGTTGCAAACTTTTATAGCTGTGGTGAAACATGATCAAATTTAACTATCTAGTTATTTAGGTCTAATAGCACTTGTTGGAAAAAAAAATAGTCTATAAATTCAATTATGCAGCATATAAATTCATTTTCTATCTTTGTGTGCTTAAAATATACTATTATGCCAATTAATAATACGCCACAAAATATAGTAGAAAATAATGAGACATTGAACTTTTAATGTGGCTTGGCAATGCACTTACATCTACGCCACCAAAATTTGATATTATCTTCCACTATAAAATATTGAGTGCAAAATATTCGTTCTAGGATAAACTAAAAGTAATAAATCTCGAGAATCAATATTCACGTCAAAATAAGAGAAAAATAGGGCGATCTAACCAAATCATCGGGTGGCACAACTCAAGTGACTGAGGCTATTTAAAAATCAGAAATGGCAGAATTCTATAGCTAATCAAAATAATGAACCCCTCCAAAATCTTGGCCAAAATGGAGAATAATCAACCCTTCAACCTTAAACACAACAATTAAAAAATCCTTTAAAAAAATCTCCTTTTTTTTTTTTCTTTTTCTACATCTTTTTTTTTCTAGTCATACTCTCACTCCCCTCTCAAAATATCTCTACCTCTTTTTTCTCTTTCTTCAATTTCTTTTTAAAACAATTCTTTTCTCTCTTCTCATATATTTTTTTATTAAAGTTAAATTTGTGATGGGCCCACCTCAAATATGAGGTGGAACTATCGTATATATTTTCTCCATTTGAGCATTATATATGTGTAATATTGGTACTAAATTTGAGAGTGTGCTCGTAAAGAGCAACGCTTAATTAGCAAGCACTGAGTAATAACCCTTGTGTTATTATTCGTTCAGCTTTTGGAGAATAGAATTGCCACTTAAGCAGAAGTTGTTGATGATAGTTATTCACCACTCTTTTCTTTTGCTGGGTATTGACGTACGTGGGTGAGAGAGAGAGAGAGAGAGAGTATTCTGTGGGTGAGAAAATGTATTCTTTTTCACTGCAAGGATCTAAGCTTGTACTCCACTATAAAAGCTGTTTTTCTATTTTTAAATGAAGGATCTAAGCATTCATGGATGTAGGATTTTATTTTTTTAATCCAAACCATGTTAAAATTGTGTACTTGATTTTAGTTCTGTTTTTTTAGGGTTTCTTCATTGATCATTTTTTCATGACATGTGGTGTAGTGAGCGTGGACCATCAATAATCAATAAACAATGGCAAAGTTTTAGGTAGACAAGTTCACTGCTGACAATGATTGCAGCCTATAGAGGATTAAAATGAAGGCTTTCCTGGTACACCAAAGATTGGCTGCATCCATTAATGATAAAACCATGGTTGCACTCTAAGCTTCTTATAGAGATAAAGATGTGCATGTAGAATCACATGCCCACAGTTCTATTCTTTTTAAGTCTTGGTGACGATGTGCTATGCAAAGTCACAGAAGAAAGGTTAGCACTCTCGATCTGGTCTAAATGGGAAGGTCTCCACATGGAAAGATCCTTGGAAAATAAATTATATCTAAAAAAGAAATTGTATACACTAAAAAAGAAATTGTATACATTGACCAAGGAAGACAATGAAATGTCAAAACATTTAGACGATTTTAACAAGCCAATTTTTGGACTTAATTAGAATAGGGGTTAAAATCGAAGAGGACGATCAAACACTTATCCTTCTAAGTTCTCTGCCAAAAAATTATGACCATTTTGTGGATACCATGTTAAATGGAAATAGACCTATGTAACGATCCGGATTTTTATCTTTACCTTTTTTTTTCCTCAAAATACGTTAAGTTAAAATCTTTAGTTAAATTAAAACCCAAAATCATAAAACAATTGAGATCTTTTTGAAATTTGTATCAGAGCGCTCGTTTTAAATTCTGGTCGCCATCACATTTTGTAAAAGTCATTTAAATCGTGGAAGACTAAGATTCATTAAATCTGTTTGCAAAAATATAGCGTAAGCGAAATAAAAATCGTTTATTTAAAACATTTATTAAACGGAAGTATTAATCAAACGTACTTAAAGTTCAAGGTTAAAAGTGTCACATTTTCAAAATGCAAGTTAGGACCATAAAACAAAACGTGTGTACCATTAACCCTTACAAAACATATATTTCATTCTCTCTTTCAGCCATCCGTCTACTCCAGTCACGTTGCATCTGGACACTCTGCAGGCTCCACGGGGAAGACCTCCTCTTCTACTCTCGGTACTACCATCTCCTCTTCTTTAGTTGATTTAAAAACTGGTTAGGACAAGCCATAAAGAGGGTATATATACTCCTTTAAATTAGGTCTGCCCTAACAACAAAATGACCAATATATTCTTACAAACATTGAACACAAAAATAGAGGACTCTCGGCTACTAAGCCTAAGTTGAGAGCACCACAAAAACACAACCGATATATTGTTCAACCAATGTTCCAAATAATTCATAAAAGTGTTTTATGCTACCTCCTTGAAATTCTAGATGTCCTTGAAGTGCCTTTACTATTGTTGTTGTCCGCAAATGCATCCAAAGATGACTATGAGAGTGATGGTGGATGGATTATCTCTGGTGCCTAGATTGCACTCTCATTTAAGGAAATGCTTTGGTTGCTCATTATCACTTTGAGATGGTACTCCTTCCAACTTATCATATAAATCTTCATTAGAAAAATAAGAAGTAAAACGGTTAAAGAACCTTTTCGCCCGTGCTCTTGTGATGGGTCCTTGAGGTGCATCATAATGGCATAGTGTTGGCTGAAGTATGTGATATATCTCCTATGTTGAAGTTTACCCATGCAAGGAGAAAAAAAAGGAGAATTTGGAGTTTGAGATATGTTTCTTTTTATTTATTTGTTGTTTTGTTATTTTTTTATTGGTGGTGGGTTAAATTTTAATGTGTTATATGAGAAAGGTGGGTGAGGGTTTATTTAAGGAGACATTTGGGGTAGGAGAAAGGGAATTGAGAATATGAGAGAAGAAATTGTGAGAGAGAACATATCTCTTGAAAGTTTGTGAGTTTTGCAACCTCCTTCAGTATTTCCTTAATTTATGTTAACATGCAAGGGATATAACATTGTAACACAAGTAGACAAATGTAATTTTTTATTATTATGATGAAAATCTACTATTTCTTCGGTTGAAATAAAATTTTAAAAAAACGAAAAAAGAAAACAAGTGTTGTAAATGAGTCTCCATTTTTTCGCAGACATTAACATATTCCTTCCGTAAGACCAGAAACACCTGCTCCAAGTGTTACAAATGAGTCTCCACTTTTTTGCTAAATAACAAAATGTCGTCAAAGAAAACAAGAATGAATTTATGCAGAAAAGGCCAAAAGACATCATCCATCGCTGCTTGAAATGTCAATGGTGTATTCGTATGGCCAAAAGATATCACAAGGAATTCATAGTGACCCTCATTGGTGTGAAAGGCCATATTAGGAATATTCTTAGAGCATACCTGAATCTGATGGTATCTTGATTTTAAATCAAGTTTAGAAAAAAAATTGTACCCGTGCCATTCATTCAATAACTAAAATAAAAATGTTTTTTGGAATCGTCACTTTGTTGAGGTAAGATAGTAGACACAAAATCTCCAGCTTCCATATTTCTTTTTAACTAACAAAATGGGGCTGGAAAATGAGATTTCAGCTATGTCAAATTATTCTTGCAACCACTATCTCATTAGCTAACTTTTCAATCTCGTTTGTCTATATATGGGGATATCAGTACGGTCTACCACTCACAAGTGATTTTCCCTCTTTTAAAATGATGGCATGATCATGGGCATGGATGGGAAGAAGCCATGTTGACATCTCAAACAGAGCATGATACCTGTCAATGAGATGTTGAATAGCACTAGGTACTGTTTCTAGAGGCAAAAGATCATATTTCATCAACTGTAAATTGCAACATTCTACCTCAATCGGTTATTTCTTCCTCCTCTACCTTGGTCGAATTTCTCATAGTTTCTTCCTCCTCAATTTTCAAAACTTACAGTGATGATTGATACTAAATTTCTCGTCAAACCAGTATCAAAATCCTTTTTCCTGTTTTGCCTGTAATTCAGAATCAATTAGTTTCTTGAACTGAGCACTTGATATGGGAGCATCAATCATTGCATAGCTTATCCACCACCATTAGAAGTTCGTGTTGCAGGGAATGAAATGGGCCTTGCGCTGGGAATTGTAACCGAGGACCTCCCTTAAGAGTTAAAATTGGTGCTGATCGAATAAGAAGGTCTGGGCTCCAGGTAATTGCCAAAGTTTTTATTAGCTCTTAGTACATTGATTTTATCTTCTATTCGTTAGGTTGTCTGCATGATCTGACTCAACCCACTGGCCAAAACACTAATAATTCTACTTTAATATATGCCTGCAACCTGTTTACAAACTAGGCTTCTAGCATGTGATTATGAACGCCTCTAAAAAGGGTTGCCAATTTCTCAAATCGTTGCATATACTCTCATTATTCCCTCTTGCCAAACTTCTAAAAAAACACTCTAACAACATTCCCTAATGCAATGGACAAAATGGGTCTAGCAACCGATCCTTAACAATAGTCCAATCTCAAAAAGCGTGTCAACCATCCTCCCACTAATATCAATCGAGGGCCACGACATCCTGATGCACCACCAAGAGGTGAAAAAGGGAAACTCCTCACAATAGGCTCCTATTAAGGAAAGAATTGGGCTCAAAATGGCAGCTGGCTTAACTCGTTCAATATGTGTCCAAATGACGTGAAATTTGGACCACACTTTGTTCTGTGAATGAAAATGAAGGCCTCCAAAAATCACATGGAAATTCTTTTGGAAGAGAAAGTTATGGATGAAGGGATGCAAGCTGGTCTGAATAGACACCTAAACCGTGCTTATTAACTTCAATAGCCTCCAATGGTGGAAGCACTCCAACTTTGGTCTTTGTGAGCTTTCTACTCCTTTGCTAGAGATGTCTACCTCTAAAAAAAGGTGGAGAAAAAAATAGGATAAAGAGAAATCACCTAAAACTCACAAGAAAACGGTGAGACCAATGTTGACACCAAAATTCGATCAGTTGAACACTAAGGGAGATGGCCGAAATGGAAGGAACTCCAAACCTTTTGAAAAAGGATAAACTTTAGCTGAAAATTATCCCCTTGGGCAGACCTTAGAGAGGGTTTAAATACCCAACAAAATTAGGGTAAACTTCCTAAAGACAACTTACTAAAATGCCTTCACAAAGACACATGTTCGGCTAGACATACCCTAACTGAGCGACACCAACAATTGATTATTAAACTTAACATAAAATAAATAAAATAAAATATAAATAAGTTCTTAAATCTTGTATGAAACAATGATCTAATGGATCGTTCTTCATGGTCTGTCTTCAAATTGAATTGAGTTTCAGTTCCGAGTAAGTGAAATTGGGCTTCTTTAACAGAAAACGAAGCTCTCTGTTTGCGAACCATTTGCTATAGCAAATAAACTCCAATGTTTTCACAAGACTCCATTCTAGAAAGCTTGAAAAGTCAGATACAATCTTCATGAAACACACTTTTTGATATAAGACCCTGAAGATAGCCAAATAATCCAAATATTGCTCAGGGGTCAGCTTGTCAGCAGCTTATGAACGTCTAAGAAATTTTTCAAACTTGTGTTTAGTCTTTCACTTATGTTTGATTTTGAATAACTCCATAATACTCATGGATGCTGGATGAACAAAAAGAATGATTTGAGCATATTACTCCCTTTGATCACTTACAAAAAGAACAATAGAATTAAAGTTTGAAAATATTTATGCTTAGTTGTCAGTTAAAGGTTTCGGTGGCACATCACATCTTGCTTCTATCTCAAGTTGCAGAGCAAAAAAATCACTCGACCTGAAACACCCAGTCGCCTGGATTTCCCCTTTCAAACGCAAGCATCTCTAGCTTCTCCAATCAGTTTTCACCCTCAAGTACACTGAACATCTCAATTGGTCCAGTCCCATGACTACCCTCCCCCCACTACCATGCAAAGAAAGATGCCAGCAGCTATAGGATCAAAGCCATGTCTACCTTCAATGCCACCACCGCGTGAGAAACTCCCCCTGGTAATGAGCCAATTTCTGTCCTTAACTCATCACAAACCTGACCAAATATGTCGTCACTTGCGACTTCCCTTTCTTCTCATTTTCTTTCTTCCATTGCTCTTATATCATATGATACACCATCGATGATAAATCAATTCACATAACAATCAAAACAAAGACAAAAAGTTCACACCACTCATTCAATTCCTAGACTTTCAACAAAATCACCTCATCTTGATGATCCGATGACCCTCCAAATCCCTCAAAGAATCCACATAAATCCCTCCCTGGTCAACGTAATAACGTCCCATAAAAACTCACTCCCACACACATTACAGAAAACCAATTACAATTAAATCAACTCCAGAAACATAAATGGCCCAATTCTCTCCTTCCTCTTCTGCCTGACATACGTGAAATGCAATGGCGCGGCCTCATCAAGGTAATGAACTTCTCTATTCATGTTTGCAATATGAACAATTCGATCATCTAACAACCAGAGCTGTATTTTAATAAAAATAATGTATTGAGTGATCATAGGAAAAATGATGCCGAAACCTCAGAGAAGCAGATTAGGACAACATTACACGTCTGAACAAGCACAAACCAACAATTGTCCATCCACTAAGTGTAATGGTGCAATACCAAACAAAAACAATGAAAAAAGGAGCTTATTATATCTACGTGTTACAACCACCAAGATTATATCATATATTATTTGCCTTCAATTTAATAGGGTACATTTTTCTTTTCGAACAAAGGATACCTGTTAACAAGCTTCGGCCGGCTAAGTGTATAAAGGGTTTGATGAACTCCAATTAGCCAGGAAAAAATGAATGATACACAATGGAAGGACAAGGCCATAAAGTTGATGAAAACTCTACAAATCTTGCATGGACTTCATGGACCATTAGAAGTTGAACCAGATGAGCCTATGCTGAGACTTGTTGATAAATTTACTTCAGTCATTCCACGATTGGATGCCCTTTCCATTTGCCGTCTTTTGTATCTGCTTTTGACCACTTCTTCCTTTTCATCTGCGAATGAAATAAATGTCTGAAGATGGCTTGAACGAGAGGCTTGCCCTGTTGACTCGAGTTCGTCGGAGTAATGCTTTCTGTACTGCCGCACCATGAGACAGAAATAAACACAAAGCGAAAGCAAACAAGCTAATCCACACACAAGAAAGAGCCCCCAAAAGCTTATAAGCTGAAGCCTTTCCACCTCATGTGTTGCAGTTTGTGAGGTGCAAGCACTTCTCCTAAGCCATTTATCATGGATCTTTTGGAGATCACCATTTTCCGATAGTTTCAAAATGGCAGTTGACATGTCGATCGCCAGAGGCGAGTCTCGTGGAAAGGCCTGATATTAACAGAAGAACCAGCATTTGTAAATAAGAATATTTCAGTTTGGACAGTGGAGTGAATGCCCATTAACATGAATTTAACTCAGATTAAATAAAATAAACCACAAGAGAGTTCCAAATGTGTTTGCACAAATCAGGGCTAACAAGCTTTCAGAATTGGAAACCGAGCCCAAATTTAACCTTTTACAGTTCGGTTCGGTTCTTAGCTTTTAGAACCGGAAACGAAACATAATCTTTTGGTTCCAAAAAAATGGAACCAAGTTCGGTTCCTGTAAGTGATCAAACAGAACCGAACAGGACCAAAATCAAAGGTTCAATTCGGTTATTTCAGTCCAGTTCAGTTTTTCCCACCTCTAAGCTTAAGCACTGACGACAATATGGTAAAATTAATTTAGTCTAAGAAAGATATACTCACAAATCCCCACCCATTTTTGGTGAACTCTTGACCGACAATACTGAATTCACACCGCGTTGAAAGGAAGAGCTCTATATACGCACGCTCATCAATGATAGCAGCAACACCACCATTCTGTGGCCCATCATTCAGGGCTTTTGAATAATCTGCTGCAGATATTAGAGGAATTAACCTGGACTCGTGAATACCAAGTTCTTCAATAAGGTAATTTCTAGCAAATGAGCCCTGCTGGTAGCCAATTCGGTCATTGCTTGCAACCAAAGTTTCAATTCCTTTGATGGGAGAAGAAAGCTGTTGTACTGTGAGGATCGAACTCAAATTCGCTGTGTAGCTTGAGTTTATTATCAGAACCACAAATAACCATAGGAGAAGCACTAAGCGACCGAGGGTGCTGACAGTGTTTTCTCCTGCAACCAAAAGAGAAAATTGATAATCTAGTAAGCTTGAAGGAAGAGGGTATGATATTATCCATAGCTACTGCAAAAGAAGGCTGATTTGTTCGATCGGATTAACTTACTTTGGGAGAAGAACAGAGTCGAAAAACTAAACCTGCAGTTGGAAAAGTAAATAGATATAATTATTTTTCGATTTAGAAAAAGAATCAGCAAGTTCATAAAGTTCTCAAATAAAGAAAAGCATAACTATTTTTGCTAGAGATCATCTTTTCAAGCAAACCCTCTATTATTCAAACGAAACTAGTGCAGTTAGAAGACAAATGGACTAGCTGAGAAGATGGTGATTTTTTATCTACAGCTCTAACTTACCATAGAATTGTAATAACTTGTTTTCTGGGCGGACCTCGGAATTGAACATTCCTCCTATGTTCCAAAATCCAAACAACTGCTCCAACAATGAGGAAAAAGACAGCAGTAACAAGCCACATACTTAGAGTGAATGGCCTCAGAAAAGCCCAAGCATTAGAATTTGACTCCCTCACTCGAGCAATGACTACGAACCCGGACTCGATATATGGCTGAGTGAAATCAACCATCCTTGTTCGAATCGTGGTAATAGCAATATCACCTACTGCTGCATCAAAAACCTGGATAAAAAACAGATTAAACAGTACAAAAAGAAGAAACATTTTTATTAAGTTCATCTAAAATAACTATTTTGAGCATCATACTAACCCCAGTGGTGATCAATCGAACAAGCTCAGTACCACTCGGATTTGTACGACCATCACCAAAGGGAATTAACTGATAGGGAACATCATAAGGCAACAAGTTAACTGCAGCAGTGAAGACATCAATGCAATACCCAGTAAATGTGGCTGAACTATCCACTTCTCTGACAAACTCAAGATAGCTCACTCGTTTCGGCACTCCAATTCTCAAATGTCTCCCATTGTATGGAAATACCCACCCACGAGGCCTCTGTGTCGTCTGTCCAGGCCAAATCACATTGTATAGCTTTTTATTTAAAGCAGAACGATTAGGAGGATTTGAGTAAAGACTTTCCGGAGGTAAAACAGATAAGCCCGAATAATTAGACCAATAACCAACTCTCCTAACACCTGTTCCAATAACATTGATGACTTCAAATGCAGGTTGAATCAAGTCCCTCTCTGCGGTGAATCTGAATGGACCTGTAATGCCCGTCATATTAACCTCCAAAATGCTCTGAAGCAATAATTTTCCTCCATTAAAGATGCTCATAGAGTCAAGATGCAAATTATCAGTCCCACTTAATTTGAAATGATTTGAGAAGGATAGATTTCCTCCATGATTAAAAAATGCATCAATTGCAAGGGCAAGCACCCAAACTGTGTCATAGGCATGTAAAGCATAAGTACTCAATCCAGTGGGGCCATTATCGGCTTTTCCCTTAGTCAAGTTGCTCCACCTTGAAACAAATTTTCTTTTGAGTTCTGAGTCTGGTGTGTATATTCGCAAAGTAAGAACACCTTGAATGCTTTCCATGGCCTCATCAGGAAGGGGAGAATTAGTATCTAAAAGAGAAGATAACCAATTGGTTGTTATCCACACATATCCAGCCCCCATCATTCCTAGTCTTTTGGCCACTCGAAGAACAACTAATCCCGTTGTCTCGTAGGTGTGAACGACAAGGATCCTCGACTCAGTTAAAACCACCTTAACCAATGCATCTGTCACCTCATCTTGGCTGGCATCGGGCCTCAAAGGTGCCTTGTAAGAGATTTTACAACGCTTTTCAGCAAGCTTGTCCCCTAATGCGGAAATTCCATTTCTACCATGGTCATCATCTACAAAGATTGCAATCACCTCTTTCCACTCATAGTAGTCAACGATTTCAGCTATTGCAGCCATTTGAAACTGATCGTTCTGGGAAGTTCTAACGAAAAATGGAAACTCGAGGGAGGACAAGGTGGGGTCTGTGGCTGAAAATGATAATAGAGGGACCTGAAGCTCGTTTGCAATGTGTGATATGACGTGAGCCGTAACAGAATTTTGGGGGCCGATTATCGCCATTGTGTCTCTCTTCATGAACATCAAGGCTGTTACTTAGGAGTAAATTGTTAGACATTAAAAATTAGGCTGGAACATCAAAATATGATTATTGAACTGATAAAGAATCGTTTTTTCCCTAATTTAGTTTTTCTCTATATAAGTTCTCTCTCTCTAGTTCATATACTGCTTTCTAATTCATCTAGTCTCTTCCCCTTCTCTTCTTCTAATCTAATATCTCTATGTTACTTCCCTCAACACAATCACAATCCCATCTGCCTCACAATCCCAACTCGTCTCTGATACACCCATGTATTCAACAAGCCAAATTCCAGTATTTCTCTTATTCCTCAGGAAGTATTTTACAACTTGTACGAAAAGAATTACAATCTTCCTCCTGTGAGTCGTTCGGGATCACCCCAGAACTCCTCACTCTACACTTAGACTTTTTACAATATTTTTCAATATCCCTACCTCTTTTTTTAACAACTTTCATACTACAAAAACTGCTCAATGCTCCTTTACACGGCTGTTCCATTTATATTCTTCTTTCTTCTAGAATATACTTTTGTTATTGGAGGTAATTGTGTACCAGTCTCTTATTCTAAGCAATTCATACTTGTAAAAATGTAGAAAAAAGTTACACCTAAAGCTCAAACAATGGAAAAGAAACAGTGATAACATACACTCAACAATGCTGAGAAATCCGCTGTAATTAGAATCCATCATTGTAAGTTTAAGCTTTGTTCCACCCAGAACGGCTGGATCTGCATTCACATCTTCAACAGCAGCTTCTACTGCAATTTTCGCAACTCTGCCTATCATGGAGCTAACTGAGAACAGAGACCCAATATTTACAACATCTGGCCTGGAAGACACATTAGTGCTGACACCCCTTGATAAGCTCTCAATCGAAATAACCAGCAGGAAGAGAGTATAAACTACACTCATCCTGATTGTACCTACAATAATTTAAGACATTTCCACAGTCCGCTTTTCTCCCCAAAAAAGCAACGAACAATATCACAAACCCTCCAATCGAATATTAAATTTCAGCATGAGCTCCAACACATACAAGAAAGTCACTAAAGCAAGAAAAGAACGCAAATAAAATTTTCTTTCATAGGCTAACTTCAGAAATGCAACAATTACTGCCGTTAAAGAATAAAGTAAGAGTTTGATTTGCTAATAAAGGAGCACAAAGAAATAGCTGAGGTCTTACAAGGCGTGAAATCAGCCAAATCTGCTGCCACCCATTAACGTCGCAAAGCCAAACGTGCAAAAAGGTTATCTTTTTAAGGAGCTATCGTAAAGAGCAAAGACCAGTTTCCTTTACATAAACACAGCAGGAGATGGTACACGTTTGGAGTAAGAAATCGTTAAAGATAATCGCAAAAAGAGATTGAGATGGAAAGGAAGTAGCTTTTTTTGATGCCCGACAATGATGATAAATTTTTCAACCAAGAGAATCACATAAGAATAATGGTGTTGCTGGCTGGCACTATACGGAGGAGCATTCCCATTTGGAAGGGAGCGCTGTGGGCCACACTAAGCATAAATGTCACTTAATCAATGGAGGATAATCTCCCTGCTATGTGCATCCAGTCATCCACATTGGGAGGAGGAATATGATGACATGCAAATCTTTGCCATGGCACGAGTACTCTAAAAAAAAACGTGTCGTTTTTTAATATAAGCTTACGTGTTGGTGGATGTTCAGAAAGTTTTGTAATTCATTCTCCCTTTACTTATATGGAGAGGCTAGCTTGGCCTTAGCAAGGGCGAACAACAGATTTTATTGTGTTATTTGGCTTAGTTATCTTCTCGAATCTACAATAACTTTCAATATTTAAATATTTGTGTTGTTAAACTTTTTTATCATTTAATAATTGAGATTTAGTTACTCTTATTGTACATTACACTCCTATTGAGATTTAGCTTGTTCTTCTTACCAATAGGAGCTACAACTTTCTAGAGTATCCACTTATAATCAACAAAATCATCTAAATCTATAATAGAGTCAACCATAATGAGTATTTATCCAAACTCAAAAATAAGGAATGAGTCTTATACCGGGTTTAAGAATCCAAACTAGAAGAAAAGAAGTTATAGTCATGAACTTCGCTGATGTACTGAGGCGATAAAAAATTTGACCTTAAAGGGCTACCATGGTCAATCTGGACCTTGCAACGAACAACCAGAGTGGACCCCCAGTCTAGAAACTAGGTTTCAATGTGGACCTCAGGAGCTTTGCATCTTGGAATGCAAAAATAGAATATGCTTTCGTGAACACACTCATTTCTACAGAAATCTGCCTTCCGAGGACACGAGTGTTGAGAAAATAAAAAGTTTATTTATTAAACTTTATTTGTGCTATTTAATTAATATGTGGTTTGTGGTTAATATGGATAACCGATAGTGATTTTTAAGTTAAGAGAATTGTGAGAGTTAATAAGGAGTTTTCTTTATTTTAGAAGTTATGAGCATTTGTGGCATTTATGAGTTTTTAACTCTTGTACTCTACGTTGTTTTTTTTGTAAGCCTATATAAAGGCATGTTTAGTTAAATGAAAAGCATCACTTCCTCAATACTCCTCTTTCAAGTGTTTTTTTTCTAACAAAGTGGTATCAGAGCTTGTGAAAAAGAATGAGAGAAATATGACTAGTAGTGGAGGAATGGGTCCGCTTCAAATACCGATGCTTACCAAGCTCAACTACGACAATTGGAGCATCAAAATGAAGGCGTTACTAGGAGCACAAGACGTGTGGGAGATCGTGGAGAACGGTTTCCAAGAGGCGGAAGAGGAAGCCGATCAAGCGCAAAGAAACGCGTTAAAAGATATTAGAAAGAAGGACAAGAAGGCCCTTTATATCTTGTACCAATCGGTGGACGAAGACACGTTTGAGACCATCGCTAATGCCGAGTTATCAAAGGCGGTGTGGGACAAGATCCAATCGACTCATAGAGGAGCTGATTGTGTGAAAAAGGTAAGGTTGCAAACTTTACGTGGTGAGTTTGAATCGTTACAGATGAAGGAAACGGAGGGGATAGCGGAATATCATACAAAAGTAATGACCGTTGTCAACCAATTGAGACGGAACGGTGAAGAAATCGCTGATGTTCGTGTCATGGAGAAGGTTCTACGAAGCCTAAACACTAAGTTCGAGATCATCGCCACGACAATCGAGGAGACGAAGAATCTCGAGGACATGACAATTGAACAATTTATAGGCTCGTTGCAAGCCTATGAAGAGAAGAAGAAAAGGAAAATGGAGCAAACAGAGACCGTTGAACAACTTCTCCAACTCAAACTCAAGGAGGAGAATGGTCGTGGACGTGGAAGAGGTCGCGGTTGTCGAGGCCGTGGTGGAAGAGGTGAAACAAACACCGACATTTCTCTAAACTCATGTGAATCTTCAAGAGGAAGAGGAGGCTGAGGTCGTGGAAGACGTGGTGGAAGGTCCGGGAGAGATAAATCTCAGGTAAAATGTTATAATTGTAACAAATATGGACATTATGCGAATGAGTGTTACTCACCCCAAACATAGCCCATCAACTATAAGCATCAGGACCGGTCGACAGCCGGCACATCCAACGCCCATCAAGGGCAATCCAATTATGCAGAGGAGAACGGGACCTTATTCATGGCTTCAAAGGGAGAAGAAGAGAGTCGAGATAGCTTGTGGTATCTTGACACCGGAGCCTCAAATCACATGTGTGGGAACCGCGAGATGATTGCGGAGTTGAACGAGATGACGAAAGGTAACATTGCCTTTGGAGACAATTCTCTAGCTGCCATAAAAGGAATAGGTAAAATTCTCATTCGGTTAAATAATGGAGAGCATCAATATATCACAAGTGTTTATTACATTCCCAATGTAAAAAATAATATATTGAGTGTAGGACAATTGTTAGAGAAAGGATTTGAAGTTCAAATGAAAAACAATTGTTTGTATTTGAGAGATAGTCATGAGAGACTTATTGCTAAAGTCCCCATGACCAAAAACCGAATGTTTCCTTTGAATGTATGTAATGATGTTGCAAAGTGCTTGAAGATGTGTTACGAGGATCCCTCTTGGCTATGGCATCTACGGTTCGGACATCTCAATTTTGGGAGCCTAGAAGACTTGTCGAAGAAGGAGATGGTGCGGGGTCTATCGCACATTCACAAACTGAACCAAGTGTCTGAAGGGTGTCTACTCGGAAAACATCATCGAAGTAGTTTTCCGAAGGAGTCTGTGACAAGAGCCAAGAAGCCTCTAGAACTCATCCATGCTGATGTGTGCAAAGCAATTAATCCAGAATCTCATGGTAAAAGCAAATACTTCCTTCTCTTTATTGATGATTTTTCAAGAAAAACATGGGTGTATTTTTTGAAGAAAAAATCGGAAGTATTTGAAATCTTCAAGAAATTCAAGGCACGTGTGGAGAATGAAAGTGGCTTTATGATCAAGGCCATGAGAACCGACCGAGGTGGTGAATTCACATCAAATGAGTTCAACCGATTTTGTGATGAAAAAGGCATCCAACGTCCGTTAACGGTGCCAAGGACACCTCAACAAAATGGCGTGGCAGAAAGGAAGAATCGGACAATCTTGAACATGGTAAGAAGCATGCTAAAGACAAAAAAGATACCAAGGGAGTTTTGGGCGGAGGCCGTAGCTTGTGCGGTCTATTTGACAAACTGAGCACCAACCAAAAGTGTGCTTGACCAAATGCCTCAAGAAGCATGGAATGGAAGAAAGCCTGGAATCGGTCATTTCAAGGTGTTTGGGAGTATTGCATATGCTCATGTGTCGGAAGAAAAAAGGACGAAGCTCGACGATCGAAGTGAGAAACTCATCTTCATTGGCTATGACGCAAGTTCAAAGGGTTATCGCCTCTACAATCCTTTGAATGGGAAGGTAATTATTAGTCATGATGTTGTTTTTGATGAGAAAGACTCTTGGGATTGGAATATACAGGAGGAGGAGTATGATTTCCTTCCATACTTTGAAGAGGATGATGAAAACGAGCCAATCAGGGATGAAATGAGTGAAGTTTTGCCCACTCCAGCATCACTCCAGTCGACCAATCGGTCATCATCTGAAGGCTCAACGTCAAGCAATGCATCGTCCAGCAGAACAGAGACATTTTCTAGCGATTCAGAGAATGAAATTGGCCCAAGAGGTACTCGAAGTCTACGAGAACTTTATGAGGTAAATGAAAATCAAAATGACATAATTCTCTATTGTCTTTTTGGTGATTGTGAGCCCATTAGTTTCCAAGAAGCCATTGCAAACAAAAAATGGAAGGATGCAATGGATGAAGAAATTCGAGTGATAGAGAAAAACGACACATGGGAGTTGACCAAACTTCCAAAAGGGCACAAACCGATCAGAGTAAAGTGGATATACAAGACAAAGAGAATGGCCAATGGTGATGTTGAGAGGCACAAGGCAAGACTAGTGGTGAAAGGGTATAGTCAACGACATGGCATCGACTATGATGAGGTATTTGCCCCCGTTGTTCGCCTTGAAACTATTCGTTTGATTATTGCTTTGGCAGCCCATAATCATTGGAAGATACATCAAATGGATGTCAAATCGGCATTTTTGAATGGAATTCTTGAAGAGGAGGTATATGTGGAGCAACCGTTGCGTTATGAAGTCAAAGGTGAAGAGGACAAAGTGCTTCGATTGAAGAAAGCTCTTTACAGTTTAAAGCAAGCACCGAGAGCATGGAATTCAAAGATTGACAAATACTTTCAAGAAAAGAAGTATATGAAGTGTCCTTATGAGCATACCCTCTACATAAAAATCCAAGGTGAAAGTATACTAATCATTTGTTTATACGTTGATGATTTAGTATTTACCGGAAACGATCCTAGCATGTTTGACGAGTTCAAAAGGGAGATGGCAAAGGAGTTTGAAATGACGGACATTGGTCTCATGAGTTACCATCTTGGGATCGAAGTCAAACAAGGTGAAAATGAGATTTTTATATCCCAAGAAGGTTATGCTAAAGAAGTGCTCCAAAAGGTTCAACATGGATAATGCTAATCCGGTTGGAACACTAATGGAATGTGGGGTCAAAATCACCAAGAAAGATGGAGGAACATTTTTCAAAAGTTTAGTTGGAAGTTTGAGATACTTGACATGTACAAGACCAGATATTCTTTATTCGGTTGGAATCATTAGCCGATTTATGGAGGAGCCGACAACAAGACATTTCAAAATGGCTAAGAGGATACTTCGCTATATCAAAGGGACGATTGAGTATGGTCTTTCCTATGTTTCTTCTAGCAATTTTGATGTTGTTGGTTATTGTGATAGTGATTGGAGTAGTGACTTGGATGATCGGAAAAGCACTACGGGGTTTGTATTTTTTGTTGGTGAAACAGCGTTCACATGGATGTCAAAAAAGCAACCCATAGTCACATTATCAACATGCGAGGCAGAGTACGTCGTGGCAACTTCATGTGTATGTCATGCAATTTGGCTAAGAAACTTAATAAAGGAGTTGAAGTTTCAAATGGATGATCCAATGGAGATTTTTGTTGACAACCAATCGGCCATTGCCTTAGCCAAAAATCCGGTGTTTCGTGGGAGGAGCAAGCATATTGATACCCGATTTCACTACATTCGGGATTGTATCACGAAGAAAGAAGTGGAACTTAAATATATCAAGTCACAAGACCAACTAGCGGGCATTTTCACGAAGCCCCTCAAGTTGGAGACTTTCATCAAAATGAGAAGTTTACTTGGTGTAACAAATCAAGTTTAAGGAGGGGTGTTGAGAAAATAAAAAGTTTATTTATTAAACTTTATTTGTGCTATTTAATTAATATATGATTTGTGGTTAATATGGATAACCGATAGTGATTTTTAAGTTAAGAGAATTGTGAGAGTTAATAAAGAGTTTTATTTATTTTAGAAGTTATGAGCATTTGTGGCATTTATGAGTTTTTAACTCTTGTACTCTACGTTGTTTTTTTTGTAAGCCTATATAAAGGCATGTTTAGTTAAATGAAAAGCATCACTTCCTCAATACTCCTCTTTCAAGTGTTTTTTTTCTAACAACGAGCTTGTGTTTCCATGAGGCAAATTTCCAACATAATACATCGAGGAGAAAACAATATATGAGCTCAACATTACTGGGATTAATCTATGGATTCGAGTTTTCAAATTCAAATCAGAAACCAATATGAGCTCAACTTTAAGCGTGAAACATAGAGGAGAAAACAATTGACTCTTGAAGTCTCTTCACAAAAGTTAGAAATGAAAGCTTCACGAATGTTCCTCAAGCCTCACTCTCATTGGAACTCTCATTTTTCTCTCGGTCTTTCTCAGCAGCTGAATGAGGGAAATAGAGTTTTTCATTCCCCTTATAAAAATTTAACTTTTATTACTACGCAGTAACACCGAATTTTACCAATTTGATCAAGTGACCGAAAATTCTCTTGTGATCTCTACGCGATAAAATGAGTCAACTCTAAATATTTTGACCGAATATTATGCGAAAAATTTACATATAAAATTTGCTGTTTTTACATGGATGATACTAGTTGTTCTTGAAAAAGTTTCTCAAAAGAAATACTTTTACTTTAGAAGAATGACCATGTGTTTCACTTGCTAGAGAAGTGAAATTTGTAATTGAATAAGAATAAATCAAGTTGACAAGTGTAAAGTACGCAATTAAACGTCTTGTTCCCTTTTATTATTGTTTATTTTTCTGTCATTTATTTCAATATCATAAATAATCTCGTTGTTATTTAGTTTTAAATTATATATATTGATAATATTTAAATTGAATAACATTTGAAGATCGACATTTTTATAAGAGTTAAGTTAAAAATGCAATTCTCTTACTTTTAGGAAGATGAATATAATTTCCTTATATGATTCAATGATAAAATTGGAATTTGCAAAATTGTTGGCTCAATCAAACTTCAAGTCAATAATGCTACAAAATTACCATCAAACATAAAATTAATAAGGATCACACCAAGTGTGTCTTCTTTGTTGATTTAGTCCCTTTTATGCATCATTAAACCAGTTTCATACTTAACATAAAACTGTAATAAAATATATTGTAGTGATTTAACCATAATGTCTAATAATTTACTCAAATATGCATACTACCATAATGTAATAAGAGCAGTTAGTGAATAGAAATATCAAAATAAATGAGCTCAAAGTATCGAAACATAATTAACTAAATATCTTAATATCTAACATTAACAATAGTTTTGAGTAACATTCATCCTTTCAATGTGTTAGGTAAATGTCTTAGACAATAACCTTTTTGTTAACAGATTTGCGACCATAAAATATTGATACCATCTCTTTTTGAACGTTTCTAACGACAAGATATTTCAATTCAATGTGTTTACAACTCCTGGTACATTTGTCATTCTTAGAAAAGTGGGATAATGCAGAATTATCACAATAACTATTCCAAGTCCTGAAGAGTTCCATAGCCTTAATTCTTGAATAGTTGCCTCGAAGCTTGTCATAAACTCCATTTCCATGGTAGATGATGTGGAAGATTGTTGGACTGTTGGATTGAATTTGATAGAGAAACGTGGATCGTTGAATTAGAAAAAATGCTTCTGAGGAAGTGTTTGATGTCGCTTTGATGCAAGAGATTGTTGGACCATTGGATTGAATTTGAGGAAGAAATGTTAATTGTTGGATTGGAAAAAGATACTTCCACGGAAGTGTTTGATGTTGCTTGAATGTGGGAGGTTGTTGGACCGTTTGATTGAATTTAAGGAAGGAATGTGGATCGTTGGATTGGAAAAATGCTTCCATGGAAGGGAAATATGTCATTCGAAAGAGTTCAGTAAATAGAAATGTCGTTGTTTTAGGTTATTGATCATTTATGCGGTAGTGAACGTGTCTGCGACAACAAATTTAAGTGATGAAACAATGTCGTTTGAAAAAAAGGAATTAGTGGAAACGTTGGTGTTTGCGGCAAATAGGATTGGCATCCACAGTAGTGTTGGCAACCGTGAATGAAAGACTAAGGGCTAACGAGGATGACTGTCATCGGTCAAATTGGAAGTAGTTGATGTCCCCTGTCGGTGCTTGTGCGTCTGCTACTCTTCGAGCAGATTTCTTGTCATGATCTGGAGGCGGGCCTAATAGAATCGCTGGGTCAGGCGACTCATTTCTTGGAGAGAACCCGATCGCCCAGCCCAAGGCTAGGGAGAAGCGGAAGTCTTAACATGAAATAAAACCCAAACCCGAGTCACATAAGTTAGGATCCACATAGTGATCAACATGAGGAAAGATAGTATAATAATAAACAAAATAAAGTACTGTGCAAGAATTAAACCAAACAACACCAAACAATCCAACAAATCCCAAACGTACCAGAGATGAAGGGACTTGGGCCGACGAACCTCCACTCAACTAAGAAAAGATCGATACACCCACCAGAGGGGTACCGGCTGTTAGGATCAAGCGCTTACCACTGTGCCAAAAATTATAGCTGATAGCAAAGGTGCAAATTATTTTCTTATCTTGCATAGCAGCTAGTGCCACGTCACGATGCCCGCAGGCACGAAGGATGTTGGCTAGTCCCCCCCGGTTGGGTGAGCTTTCCATCAGGGGTGGAGTGTCAGTTAAGCCACAAGACCAACAGATGTATCCCTTCTCTTGTTTCAGAAATCCTTAATGTCTGAAAAGACAGAGATTGGTGACGGTTGTGGTGACACCCCTGATGGATAGCTCATCCCATGTAGGGATGAAGTTATAGTTAAGCCACAATGACCAACATATGTATCCTTTCTCTTATAACTAAATATAAAGATAGAAAAGATGAGTTCTTTTCTAAAACAAATTGCATAAGCATGCATGAGCATAAACATTTCATTCTATTTCTTATTGAGTGTTAGACTCATTGTCTTACTCGGGATTCAGATAATGGTAATGATATCAATGTGGAAGAGGAGACATTGCCAGTTGAGATCTTGGGTTATTAGCCGGATTTGACTTGATGGGTTATGACTCATAGAAAATAATAATGGTGATTTTGTATAATTAATTATGGTTTTCAATTAACATTTTGTAAGATAATGGACTTTTGTTAAACTATGTTTTGAAATTATTTCGCTTAATTACTCTGATGTGTTTTAATTGCACACGTTTTAAAGATATTAAAAAGAAATTTTTTATGGCTAAAAATGAAATAAATAAAAAAGTTTAAAAACACAGGGCGTTACAGTTGGTATTAGAGTATAACCAGGTCAAACTTGGATCTATAGACTGTTGATAATGCAAGACTCATAAGGGAATACTCCTTCGACTGTAAGTGAAATGTTAATTGTTATTTATTTAATTGTGTTGTTAGTTTAAATTATGTTGCTAGTAGAAATAATTAATAAAAATTACTTTACTTGTTTAATTAGTTTAATATTAAAAAAACAGATAGATAAAAATAAATAAATATAATAAATAAAATAAATAATAATAATAATAATAAATACAATAAAATAAAAATAAGAATTAGAAGATATATATATATATATATATATATATATATATATATATATATATATATATATAAAGCAAAATAAAAATTCAATTTCTTAATACTTCTTCAAAATATGTTGGACTATAGAATGGCTAGAAGAGCCAGAGTCTAGGGGTGTGCAAAGTGAACCAGAACCAATGGATCGAACCGAAACCGGAAGATTTTGGTCGGACCGGTCCGGTTTTTTGCAAAAAAAAACGGAAAATTCGGATTAAATGGATATAAACCGATCCTGGGCGATTTGGGCTCGGTTTTGATTTTTCAAAACCGAGAAAACCGAAACCGATGAAATTTAGGGTTAGGTGTTCTTTTCTTTCTTTCATATTTCATTCTCATCTCTCCCTCGACGGCTCGCTCGACCCTCACCTCCTCTCTGAGTCTCTGTCCTGTTTCAATCTTTCGACATTCTCTCCCTCGCCTGCTTGCCTTCCTAGTCCTCCTGAACTATTTCGTTGTTTCGTCTCCAACAGTGCACACTCTAGTAGTCTAGAGACTCCAGACTCTAGCGACGGATAAAATCCGAGACTCAGTAATCGCTTAAATTTGGGAGTGTTGTGTTGTGCAGTTAGTAGTTGTTTGAATCTAGGATTAGGAGTCCTGTGCAGTCGATAGTCGCTCGGTAGTTCAAACTTCAAAGTGCTTCGAATCGAACTTTTGATGAATTTTTGCTTCTCGCTGCTGGGTAAGTATTTTTCTTGCTGCTTCATATGTTTTATTACTTTCAACAACTTGATAAACAAATTGAATATAAATATGTTAGGAGGGATCCATCCGATCAAAAGAGAATTGTTTTTCTGAACATGTTATGGATTTGGATTTGATGTCATAGTTCTCAATCTGTTGTGGCTTGGGTAAGTCAAAATGTTTGTAGATTATGTATGCAAATTCTTATGCCGTTTGAATTTACTATGGATTTTGATATGATGTCGTCTGAATACTTTGATTATTTGTGGTGAATTAAATAACATTATGATAATCTGATTTTCTATTGGGTAAATTCTCTATTTTCTTACTTCAATTTGAGTGTGTTTATGCTTGATGTTTTCTTTTGTTTATTTTTGAATGGACGATTCTTATTAAAATTGATTCTAAAGTGGTTTAAAATTATTCTTATTAAAATTGATTCTAAGTGGTTTATCAACTAGGTTTTTAAAGATGTGAGGAAGGAAGAGGAAGCAGAGAATTGTGACAACTTATTTACCTCTTTGTTTTGTTAATTATCTGCTACTTTTTAGTTTTTATATAGCATCATTGTCTTACTTTTATTTTTTGATGCTAAGCAGATGTTATGACATGGTTTTGGTAAAACAACATATTTTATGACACAAAGACATAACCGAAACCGAACTGGATTTTTTGGTTTGGTTTTGGTTCGGTTCCTTAAACTTCAAATAGTGGTGTTGGTTTAAGAATTTGCAAACCGAAACCGACTGGTTCGGTTCCATTTCTTACCAAAACCGAACCGAACCGGTATTTGCACACCCCTACCAGAGTCAACATACAAGTGAATGACGAGAGGGAAGAGACACTTGTTGGACCAGAGAATGATAATGGTCATGAGGGTGCTGGTGTTCAGAATAAGAGGGATGAAGCCCTCGATCATATAGCTATTGTGGTAGAACGACAACCTCAATTATGGAGCATCATTTTCAATTCATGGAGTGATTTATGGAAAAGGAGAACGGAATGAGAATGGGAATCATCGAGCGATAATGGTTCTAGGGGAAGCAGGCTAGGAGAAATTTCAATGGCTCAAGCCTCCCTGTTTTGATAGTAATGTTTCTGACGTTGCTAGAGCCGAAGAATGGATCCGTTCTCTGGAGAACATGTTTGAGTATGCAAACATAAAGGAGGCTGAGAAAGTAAAATGTACTGCCTATCTATTAATTCAAGACGCTCGATTCTAGTGGCACTCAGTTAAAGTAGCACGAGATGTTCAAACCCTTGCTTGGGGAACTTTCAAGGAACTATTCTATGGAAAGTATTTTAATCTTACCATCCAGACACATAAGCTGGTGTAATTTACACATTTACGCTAGACTGGGACGGTGTCAGAATATGTCCAGAAATTTGAAGTATTATCTCGATTTGCTTCACACCTGGTGGCCACAGATGAGCACAAGGTCAACCATTTTGTCCAATGACTCAAAATGGAAATCCTCGAGGGAGTCACTATAGCTGGTACGAAGGATGTCCCTTATGCAAAGATTGTTACAAAAGCCTTGGTAGTTGATAACGTAAAAGCAATCACAGCCAGACAAAGAGAAGTGACTCAAAGGTTTTGGAAGAATAACCAAAACCAGCCACAACGTGGTGCTCCACCTGCAAATCGAGGAGGGAAAAGACCGATGGAGAGTGGGGCGCAATAGGGAAAGGACAAACACCTTATGACATAGGCAATTGCTAATCCGCCCAACCAATGCCCAAGATGCCAGAAGACTCATTATGGGCAATGCATATTAGGCTCAGGACTGTGCTTCAAGTGCGAAAAGTCGAAACATGTGGCAAGAAACTGTCCAACTTTGCTGGGAGGATCTAGCGGGGTGGCTCCGCGCGTTTTCTCACTATATGGGAATGATGGAGAGGAGGACCTACCCATGGCAGTATCAGGTACACTTGATATTAAGAAGTAATCATATATGTGTGCTACTATGATATTATATTCTTTCGAAGCATTTGCAATTCCTGCATTAAAAATGAAGAAATGTTCTAATCATCATAGGTACTATCCATATTAATAATATTGCTACACATGTCTTATTTGATACTAGAGCTACTCACTCGTTCATTTTAACTAACTTTTGTTCGAAAGAAAACTGTCACCCTAGTCTTGTGAAGAGTGGGTATAGAGTGCTTCTACCTTCAGAAGATTATCTAACAGCTAGTAGCATTCTAGAAGCATATGAAGTCAAAATAAATGACCGCATTTTCCATGCCGATCTAATTGTTATGGATGTGAAAGGATATGACATTATCCTGGGCATGGACTGCTTATTCCAGAGCCAGGCGGTTATCAATTATAGGAGAAGAGAAGTCCACTTTCACCCTCTTGATAGCGAGAAACACATTTTCCAAGGGGTCAATGAAAGAGAAAAGATGGCGGTTATCTTTGCACTCAAGGCATATCGTCTTCTGAAAAGCGTATGTGAAAGATTTCTAATAAATGTGATGGACACTACAATGGTAGCAAAGACAAAGATAGAAGAAGTTATGGTGGTTCGAGATTTTTCGAGAGTCTTCTTGGATGATCTCCCTGAATTACTGCTTGACCAAGAGATTAAATTTACAATTGACTTACATCCTGGCACGAAACCTATTTCGAAGAATCCGTACTGAATGGCGCCAGTAGAGTTACATGAATTAAAGGTTCAGCTGGAGGAATTGATCAGTAAGAGATTTATCCGTCTAAGCTTCTCACCTTGGGGGCTCCAATTTTGTTTGTGAAGAAAAAAGATGGAAAGTTGAGGATGTGCATAGACTACTGGGAGTTGAACAAGGTGACAATCAAGAACAAATACTCTTTGCCGCGTATCGATGATTTATTTGACCAGTTGCAAGGTGTTTGTGTGTTCTAAAAAATTGACCTTCGTTTAGGGTATTATTAGTTGAAAGTCAAACTACGTGATATACCTAAGACGACATTTTGACTGAGGTATATGCATTATGAGTTCCTAGTGATGTCATTTGGGATGACCTACACCCTAACTACATTTATGGACTTGATGAACCAGATCTTTAGAGATTACTTGGACAAGTTCTTCATTGTTTTCATTAACGACATTCTGATATATTCACAGTCTGAGGAATAACACTATGAACACCTCAAGATTGCCCTATCTGTCCTAGAACAACACCAACTATATGCTAAATTTTCAAAGTGTAAATTTTGGCTAAGTGAAGTCAGCTTCCTTGACCATGTGATTTCTAAAAATGGAATTGCAGTGGACCCAGCTAAAATTCAAGCGATTATCGACTAGGCACAACCTAAGAGCGTAGGTGACGTGAGAAGTTTCCTCGGACTGGTAGGATACTATAGATGATTCATATGTGGATTTTCAAAGATAGCTCTGCCTCTTACAAGTTTGACAAAGAAAAATGTAAGATTCTGATGTCGGATGAATGCGGAAAGAGCTTCAAAGAGTTGAAGCACCAGTTGATGTTAGCACTTGTCTTAGCCTTACTGGTGGAAGAAGGCAACTTCTGTAATTACTGTGACGTGTCTAAGTGTGGACTAGGTGGGGTGCTCATGCAGAGTGAAAAAGTAATTGCTTACACTTCAAGACAGCTCAAACTGCACGAGGTTAATTATTCCACTTGTGACCTTGAACTCGTTGCGGTGGTGTTCACACTCAAGATATGACGACATTATCTTTATGGACAACAATGTGAGATATACATAGATCACAAGAGCTTGAAATATATCTTTACGCAGAAAGAATTGAATATGAGGTAGCGACGATGGTTGGAATTCATAAAAGATTATGACTGTGAGATCAAATACTATCCCGGGAAGGCAAATATTGTAGCCGACACCTCTAAGCAAGAAGGTCGCAGTAATGAGCATGATATGTGAAGAGATGCTCGTAGGACTTCAGAAAGATGTTCAAGAATTAAACATGTAAATGGTTCCTACACAGTTGGCTGTTGTTTTATCAGTGTTAACATTGAAGCCTTCTATACTGGAAAGAATTAAAGAGGCCCAACAGACTGACGCCCAATGCGAAGATTTTAAGCTGAATCTGACTCTGGCAGAGTTTCGGTACTATTCGATCTCTGGAGATGGAATTGTAAAATTCAAAAACAGATAGTATGTGCCCTCTGACTCATTGATGCGATTGGCAATATTGAGGGAAGTCCGTTCTTCAAGCTTTTCCATCCATCTCGGATATAATAAGATGTACAAGAACCTCAAAGTGCACTATTATTGGTCGATGATAAAGTTTGAAATTGCTTAGTTTGTAGCTTTATGCCACGTATGCCAGCAAGTAAAGGACGAACGTCAAAGACCTGACGAAATGCTTCAGTCGATGCCAATACCAGAATGAAAATGGGAGCACATTACCATGAATTTTTTTATCGGCTTACCCAAGACTGCAAAGGGACATGAAGCAATCTGGGTAATTGTGGACAGGTTAACCAAGGTTGCCCACTTCTTACCCATAAAAATGATGTACAAAATGAATCAATTCATGGATCTATATGTTAAAGAGATCATGAGATTGCATGGACTTCTAGTCTCAATTGTGTCTGATCGGAATCTGTTGTTTACTTCCGTATTTTGGAAGAGTTTGAATAAAGTTGTGGGCATATAATTAAAGTTCATTACCACCTTTCATCTATAGACGGATGGCCAAAGTGAATGCATAATCCAAATATTAGAGGATATGTTGTGCGCTTGCGTGTTGGAGTTTTAAATCGGATGGAGAAAGCTGCTACCATTGGTGGAGTTTTCCTACAATAACAGCTTTCAGGCAACTATTGAAATGACACCTTACAAAGCACTGTATGGTAGAAAGTGCAGATCCCCATTATATTGGAGCGAGACTGGTGAAATGAAGTTTTATGGCCCAGACATGATAGATCAAACTACCGAGTCAGTTGCAATTATCAAATAGAGAATGATGGCTGCTCAAAGTTGCTAGAAAAGCTATGCCGATCATCGTTGATGGGACTTAGAATTTAATAAAGGGGACTTGGTGTTTTTGAAGGTATCACCTTTTAAAGGGATTAAGCAGTTTGGAAGAAAAGGGAAACTGAGTCCATGATATATTGATCCCTTTATAATTACAAAGAGAATCAACAAAGTGACATATCAGTTGCAACTACCAGCCTCCATGGATGGTGTACACAACGTATTCCATGTATCGATGTTGAAGAAATGTCTTAAAGATCCAAATATGATGGTACCTCTTGTTGATGTGGAAATTCAAACCAACTTAAACTATGAAGAAATATCCATTCAGATTCTGGATTCAAGAGTAAAGGAACTTCGACATAAGTAGATCTCACTAGTCAAAGTTTTATGGCAAAATCATTCAGTGGAAGAAGTCACGTGGGAAAGAAAGGAGGATATGGAAGCCAATTATCCTAAGCTATTTAGCTAAATTTCGAGGATACAATTTATATAAGGGGGGAGGGTGTAATATCCCGGAATTAAATCAGGATTATGAATAATAATATTTATGAATTTTAAAGATTTTGAGATGATTTTATCAGGGAATATAATACTCCGATTTCCTGTAATGAAATTAAGTGAAGAAAATTGAGAAATTAATTGAGTTTAAATTTGGATAAGGGATTATTTGGATATTTATTTGATGAAAATTATTAGGAATTGGGAGAGATTGAGATTGATAAATTAAGAATTGGAAATAAATTAAATGAAGAATTAATTGATGAAGTGAAACGGCGACGTTTGGAATAGAATAAGTGAAGCAGTGCGACCAGTCGACAGTATATTCTGTGGGAGCGGTTGATATGCTCTAACCAGTTGACATGCATATCGATCGGTCCCAAAGAAAATTGCAATTTTCCTTCAGATTTTGCCACGGTTTTGCCTACCCGACAACTTTGCTTAATTTTCTTTTTTGCTCGCATGTAAGATGTTTTGCTCATATTGTAAATTTAATTGTTTGCAATGGCCTAAAAGAGCATAATGATTCCATTATGAAGATTTGTAAAGTTGTTAAATATGTTAGGTCTTCTCCTTCCAGAATACAAACGTTTAAAGCATGTGTGGACAGTGTAAATATTACTTGCAAAAGTAACGTGTGTCTTGATATTCCAAATTGATGGAACTCAACATACTTATTGTTGGATATTGCTGAAAAATTTGAAAAAGTGTTTATAGAGTTAAAAGAATATGACAGTCAATATGTATACGATTTTTTTCAAGATGATAATTTAAAAGTTCCTCCATCTGATGAAGATTGGTGTGTCGTTCGTCATTTCATAGTATTACTGCTAATGTATTTTTCTCAGAAATATGTAAACTTCATACAGTTATCAAAAAATTTGCTTCATGTGATAACTCATCACTAAGAAACATGGCATTTAATATGCAAATTAAGTATGAAAAATATTAGGAAGATTTCAGTAAAGTCAATCACTTTATGTATGTTGCTATTGTTCTTCATCCACGATATAAGTGAAAGTTCGTAAAACATTGTCTATTGAAATTGCATGGATTAGAAATGACAAATGAGTTGATAATGAGACAAGAACATACAATTAGAAGATTGTATTGTGAGTACAAAATAAATTCACCAACAAATAACATGGAACAAGTTTATACTTTTACACTCGTGGTTGACATTACTCATGAAAATTTAGACAATGACAAATTTAAGACGACATTTCATGTAGAATGTAATGATGAAGATCAGTTTGCTAATGAAAATGATGTTGAAAATTATTTGTCTGCAAAACTTGAGAGTTTTTCATCCGAAATGGATATATTGAGTAGGTGGAGAATGCACACTACAGAGTATCCAACCTTGAGTAAAATAGCAAGAGATGTGTTTGCTATTCCCATTTCGACAGTTGCCTCAGAATCGGCATTCAGCTACAGTGGTCGAGTGTTAGATTTCTTTCGAAGTTCCTTAGCTCCAAAAATGGTAGAAAGTCTTATTTGTCTTTAAAGTTGGATTCGCGATTGTAATAGACCTTAAGATAATATTTATGAATCATTGGAAGAAGTCACGCAATATGAAAAATGTATAATTACATATATTTAGGTCTATTCAATATTAGTGTTTTTAAATGTTATTCAGTTATTCTAATTACTAACTTAATTACCTTTTTTGTAGATTTGAATGATTTTATAATAGTAGCAAACGAAGATTGATATTTTCTTAGGTGATATTGTTTTTGTTGATTTGATTTTTGTAGTTGAATTATTCATTTCATTTATCATTGTTAGTATTTTTGCATAATGCAGGAACACAATGTGATGACATCGACGAATGGAGGATTTGGATTCAACACCTACCCGTTCGCGTTCTAAGGCAAAATGTTCTGTATTTCATTTGTTACTTCATAGTTTTTTACACTCTTCATCCATGCATTATAGAGTGAGGTATTTTATTTAGATTGATGATATTTCTTCTATTGAGAGATGAGAGATCTATGAGGTATTTCTTCTATTGATATTTCTCCAAGTGAGGTATTCGTATTTTGCTTTACAGGGTTATGCATGTTATTGAGATTTGTGGTTTTTTTTTTTTCGGAGAGATGGATTGTTCAATTTTTTGTAATGGGTATTTGTTTTCTGTGGAGATATTGAGATAGGAATGTTAAAGTCTGATGAATTGATGAGTGATGAGTGATGACTTTGTGAATTGAATAATTGATGACTGATGATGGTTTATATTCTTCATTGATTCTTACTTTAACATGTAAAGTTTGAATTTGAATGTTTGATTGTTTTGTTTGTAGTGGAGGGAAGCTTTATACATTATACTCATTTTTTATATTTTTTGCTAAATTAAACCGAACCGCCAAACATAATCGTCAAAACTGACCTAAAAACTGAGTAAAAATTCAAAAAATCAAATCGAATACAAAAAATTAAAGGCATGAAAAAACCAAACTGAAACCAAAACTGAACCGATTAGAACCAAAACCGAGGTTCGGTTTTCGGTTCAATTTTTCACTCTACTCGGTTCAGTTTCGGTTTTTCAAAATGAAAATCGAACCGAATCGGTTCGGATCTAATTTGGTCAAAAACCAAACCGAATTGAACCGATCCCACCCCTACACATTAATAGATTATTATTACAAAAATCTAACATGCATATCATTCTTCTGCTACTGTTCATTTGGTTGACAACCATTTTCAAACCTATATCCTTTTCGGTTGACCGCTTTTTAGACTCCGGTCGACCGCACGCTTCCAAAATTCTCCCAAACTCTACCTAAAGAGTGTCATTTTCACCTTTGGCTTGCCAACTGTTGTGGATTAGTGTCTTACTCAAAGGTCTTGAAATCATAAAATTTCTTTTTGTTGTTATTATTTTTCGTAAGGGAATATGTAAGGATGTTATTATTATTTTGCATATCAAAACAACTTGTAAAATATCTGGAATCAGCCAATATCCCAAAGACAATTAGAGGTCATTGCAAAGTAGAATAAGTTGGAAAAAGATGATTTAAATCTTTGAGAGATGAAAAAGATAGAGAAATAACAAACATTTTACACGTCCATCCACATCAGCTCCACCGTCCACGTCAGCTGCACCTCCACCGGCCACGTCAGCTGCATCTCCTCCTGCCATGTCAGTTGGACCTCCTCCTTCCACGTCCATTGCACTAATTCCATGGACGACAGATGCACAACCGTCATATCATGTGGAGGTGGAGGACGATTTTGTGTATCCTACGACAGGCGATCCACCTCCCCCTCCTTAGGCCTCACCCTCCGTACTAATTAGTGAGGAGAGGTGGCAGTGACTTGTCGTCAAGTTGGATAGATAAGAGAGTCAACTTGGCGAGATTGAAGCCAAGTTGGGTAGACAAGAGAGCCAACTTGGCGAGATTCAAGCCACTGTACTTCAAATGAAAGAAGTACAGACACATATGGCAACCGCTCCTCCAACAGCCCAGCCAGCTCCTCCATCAGCTTCTCCTGCATCTTCCGATGTCGGTTTGGATGGATGCCAATATGTCTTTGTCTTTGAGCTTACATGCACTTTCCATATATGCATTAATACTATTGATTAATATTGTGTTACAATTGTGCAGGTCTCCTATCATTAGGCAACCGTCCCCTCCTCCAACCCTTGCCAAAGTTCAGAAGATTTTGGCAATGGGTCCTCCAGTGATGGGTCCTATAGTGGGTTGAAGGATAACAGTGCAAGTGGTATGTCTTCAAGTTGGTTTTGTATAATGTGTAGAATTTGCACTTACAACACTGATTTTCCATTGCAGCTTGTGAAATTGATGGACGAGTTCATGGCACTTGCACGGGTAAATACAAAGAACAACAAGGAGACATGTGCACTACTTTGTGGCTCCAAGGTAAGAAGCAATGTGATTTGAAACGTATTCTCAGTTGTCATTTGAAAATGTATGTTATGCGTCGTGTTGTCGATTTGCAGGGTAAAGAGATCTGCTCAATAACAACCCTTCTTGTGCCAAAGCAAAAGGGAGCTCCAGACTGGGTGAGAATTTTTAACCAATTTATAATATGTTGTTATTGAAAAAAACTACATATATAAATAAATCGCATTCTTAACATGCAGTGCACGATGACAAATGAGGAGGACACTGCAATGATTCAAATAAGGGATGGGATGTTGACACTTGGTTGGATCCATGTAAGACACTTGTAGTCATTCGTGCAATATTTCTTCCCCATAGCATACACAGAGTAATATTTCTTCCTCATACAGTGCCACTCGCAGCTGAATTGTTTCATGTCATCGATTGCTGTGCACACGCAGTATGCGTACCAATTGCTGATGCTAGAGGCAATTGTAATTGTCATGGCACCGACGGACAAAACGCGATATGTTTTTCAACTCTGCGCTTTGAATGAAGTGACAAACTAATTTGGTCTCCCAATTATAGCCAACACGGCATATTTAAAGTCTCTTGGCCTTTAGGGTGGTCAATGATTGCCAAGTGTCCGCAGCAGGGCTTCCATCTCCACGAGTTGCACGATCCTAATGACCTTTACGAGGAGAGCTCTCATGTTGAGATGAGTTTCAACTTGCAGTTCAAGGTCATCGATATCCGGGACAAGGTGCCATCCATTTTGGAAGATGCACCTGTGATAGAAAAGGCACCCGCTACAAAAGAGGCACCACCTGTAACATATTCAAGAACTGCAAGAGGTTCAAGAAGTGCAAGACTTGCACGAACATTAAATAAGTGGCTCAATTAAGTTGTTTTTGTAAAGTTTGTTTAAAAAATTGTATATTGGTGTTGCAACTTTAGAAAGTTTTTTGTAAAGTTTATTGTTGTGATTTCTGCTGTTAGTATAAATTGGTTGGTGGTTTTGGGCGAGGGACACCCCAAACAGTTGGAGGGCCGTCCATTGGTTGGCGAGGGATGTCCATCATATCATAACGGATATCCGGCATATCATAAAGGACGTTCGTTATGATATGACGGATGTCTGTCAGTGTGCAGGCAGATTCAAATTCCATAAGGTAGATTCAAATTCCAACGCATATAACAATTCCAAGACAGATTCACAAATTCAATTCCAATGCATATCACAATTCCAACGCATTGAAATTCATATGTACAAATAAGATACTAACGCAATAATATTCGGGGTATTACATATGTATAAATAGGATACCAACAAATACATAACAACACTTATAGAAGACCCATGGTTAAGGATGCGGATGTGGGGCGACGGACTCCTGCAAAACACAAACGTAATATAATGTCAGACAAAACGCACATAATGAGAACAAAGAATGAAAGCATAACAATATAAGCACCTGCGTATCAGCGACAATGGTAAAACCCATGAAGGTGTCGTGTGAGCGTTCTACTCTGCCACTACCACTTGACGCGTTAGTGGATGAGCCTCCACCTTGACAAAAGCAGACATTGTGGCCCACACCGTCACAATGGCTGCATGTCATGGGCACATGTCTCTTGCTGAGTACCGTGCGGCTACGAGTCTTGTTTGCATCTCGTACTCTTCGTTTTCGAGGTCGACCTGGGAGCCTCTTAACTGGTGGCAACACAATTGGAGGCTGGTTCGTTTCAGGCCACATGTGGTGGCAACTGACAAGTTGGGCAAAGTGGGAGTACATCCTCATAAATGTGTCCCGATGGTACCATACATGCACATAATCCTCAACTGAAGTCCTCATAAAATTGATACAAGGGATGACATGACTACGTACTGTTCATTACCATCACTAATTTGAATTCGATTAGCACCTGCAGGTGTTGGACACCAATTTCGAGCTGCATGTTGCAGATTGGCAAACTTATTTGTGGTCTTAGGACACAATAGATCCGTTGATTTAGCTATCTGGTTATGTTTCTTAACGATCCTAGTCATTATGCCTGTTCTAATCATCTCGAACATAGTGAGGATCGATTTGTCCTGGGCTGACTAGAGGCAGCCATTGTAGCACTCGCTCAAATTATTGAGGCCTATGTCGCACTTTGGGAAGGAATTGAAAGCATGTTTCGACCAACACCTTGGGTTAATGTTCTGTAGATATGTGTGCGCTGACGGATTGAGCTCCTGAAGTTTATTCATCTCCTTCTGATATTGCGATGATGTTGTGGCCCTAGCTGCCTTCCATATGATATCTTTGTACCGCATGTAGGGATATTATTTTTTGAAATTGGCATACAAGTGTCTAAGGTAGAAACGATGCTCAACTGCTGGCGCATATTGTTCAATAGCAGACACCAACCCCTTATGTCGATCGAAAATAAATGTCCATCCCCTACCTATGTCACTATCTATGTCCAAAAGCAAGCAGCACAAAAAAAAGGTCCAGGAGTCTCTGCATTCTGATTCAACAAGTGCCATAGCAACCAGATAAATTCCATCATTGGCGTCAATGCTGACGGCTGTGAGCAATTGGCCTGGGCATGACCACTTCAGGTGGCAGCCATCCAAGCAAATGACAGGTCTACCAAACTCCCTCAAACCTCTCTTGCACGCATCCAAACACATGTACATCCTTTTAAATATTGGAGTTGGACGAGGCGTAATCTCAAGAATATCTACCATCAACAACAATATGCTGCCGAGATTGGATCTTTAAGTCTCTTCTGCGTAAGACCATAGTTGCTTGTACTATCCGTCACTATTCCCTTTCGTCTAGGTTCAGTGCTAAATTCCTGGCCCTTCTGGCAAGACTAGGGGTAATATTGATATTAAAGTCATTCCTGACAGTCTCAATAATGGAAGGTAGGTCCCACGTGGGTTGACTTTTGAATCTATCCAAATATTGGGTTGCCACCCATTTGTAGGAAGTGTGTCGGCTCTCCATTTGTCGTGCACATGTGTGCGCCCCATTATAGCTCTTAATTTGAAAGGAAAGCTCACCCTTCATTTTTGAAGCGCGAAGCCGCCAACAGCATGTGTAACACCTCATTATTGTTTTTCCCGTTCATACGATCTAATCAATTTGGAATAGTTAACGTATTTCATTTCATACCTATATGTGTTATTTTATGACGTATAAATTGTAGAAAATATTATGGGACAAAATGTAAGTTGAGGAAAATTGAGGAAAAGCTGTCCAGAGTCAATTCGAACGAATGCGGATGCCATGGGTACGAAGTTCGGCGTCCGCACCAGCTTTGGCCACCTGGGGATGAAGGCAGGATGGATCCTCGCGTCCTGGACTGACCATGTCTTTATGTGGACGAATGCAGACAAGATTGGGATGCATTTGCATTGAATTTGTATCAATTTTGGGTACTTTCAGACGAGTGTTGACGCCATTATGCGTCCGAATATGGCCTGCAGATGGAAATTCATTAGAGTCAGGATGCAGTTTCTCATCCTCATCTATAAATTATGTCTGCAAAGTACTGTTTCAGACGCATTGTGGACGGGGTGCAGACACAAGGTCTCGTTCGAAAGCCCCCAGTTTTACGAAAAATAAATTTAAAATAAATAAATTTTGGGGATAAAACTTTGGGATGGTAGCCACGAACTTGACCTGGAGATACAATTCTTCAACAACTGAATCACGTCACCTCCATTTTCGCACATTTCTCCTCCCTAATTGGTACACGTCGATTTCCTACAATTAAGTTTCATCCTTTTAAATATAATTTGGAGCTTCCTTTAGGGAGATGGAGATTTTTTTCCCCTGCGAGATGTGTCCCATTGGAGTGAGAAAGTGATGAAAGCTTCTGAAGTGTTGTAAGAATTCAAAGTGGAAAGTTTGTCCTAAGAAGATTCGCGGAGGTGGAGCGATCGTGTTTTTCCCATAGACAGAGGAGATTGTCAACTTCAGTCATTGCTGTCCGTGAGATAATTTCTTTAATAGAGGTAAGGATTGGGTAGAGTCTTGGCCGTCAAAGCCCTACCCACAAGTAGTGTGTGTGAGTGTGTTAATGTAGATGCCCATTTCTTGATTCATTGGTTGATTAATCCCTGTAAAGATTTCCTCTGTTGAGTGTTCAAATTCTTTAATTTTTCTTGCAAATCTATTTACCGAAATTGCTTTATTTTGTCAAAGATAAATGATGTGAAGAGTGTTGAGAATGATGGATTATAAGTATTATAGTAAAGAATGATGAACCAATGAATATGAACGAACTATGAATTTCCCTTCTAATGATTTAGTTTCGTACAATTCATAGTTTTACTTTGATGTAACTGTGTTTAGTTTCATTGTAGTTCCTTTAACTGTTACAATCTCTCCAAACATTACATTTTCATAATTTATTTTACTGCTATGATTTAGAATGGATGAACTGAAACTGTTGAACTGAAATTGTTTAAAGAAAATGACACCCACAAATGAATGGTTAGTAAATTTTCTAAATATTACTGCTCATTCTTGATTAGTAAACTTATTTATGATTACCGCTTATTCTTGGTTCTGGTTAGGAGATATAAACATCCCTGTTTGACTTGTACTAAATTATCTAGCACGTTTCCTATAAATAACAAATCATTGAGCATGTTTGCAACCATCATTCATGAATGATTTTTTTAGCATGTTGTATTAACTAAATTACTGAAAAACCTTCAAGCAGGCCCGTTCAAGTAGTCACCTTAACATATTCATTTTTAATTACATGCTTCTGGTAAATTGTTAAATAGTATTAAAAGCATGACTAGTAAACTCATATAACTCGACGTCATTGATATCAAATTCTATTATGATTTTCATGATAGTAAATTGTATAATCAAGCATATTATTTGTTGCGTTAAATTCTTTTTATTATTGTCTTCTTTGTGTGCTCTTAATTATGGTTATTTGTTATGTGTGCTATATGCGTAGCTAGTTGTTTTAAATCATTTTCATTTAATTATATTCTTTGATTCAATTATCGTTGTTTTATTATAATGTCTCATGCATCATGATAATAGAAACAAGTAGGGAGTGTCATTTTGGTGTGGTACTCACATGCATAATGTGAGGAAAAATGAATGAATGTAATGAACAACACTGTAATGGGAAGTTGAGGGGTGAGTGAGTAGTTCAGATCTAGTTCACAAGATTAGAAGCCGATCAAACTATACAATCACACATGGGTTCCTTCAACTTTGGCTTGAAATAAGAGTTATGAATGAATGAACGTAATGAAATATTGGTTTGAGGAGGATCCATTTTAAGTACACTAAAGAGAGGCATGATATAATGCATATTCCCTTTCCTTACTGAGCCTTTAGGCTTACGTATTACTTATGGTGTAGGTAATGAAATGATAATGCCTGGAGTGGAAGATGATGCATTTCCCGTGGAGCCTGCGGTGTATCCATATGAATCACGACCCGAGTAGGTGAATGACCTAAGAAAAAGATAAACGATTTGCTTAAGTTGTCAGGGTTTTAATAATGGCTAAGATTTGCATAAACCTTATTTTGGATGTTATTTCGTATGATTTTGCTTTGAACTCTAAAATTATCTAAAGCATTTAAAACTGTTTCTGCATACTCTGATTATATTTCTGCTCTTCAGTTTTACGTTAAATTTGATATTTGAAAATTCATTAGTTTAAGTAGATAAAAAGGAAAAAGAAATTTTTTTCTCGAAAATTGTAAAAAGAAGAAAATTAAGAAATAACAGATTTTGACGCGGGGCGCCACAGTTGCCACAGTTGGTATCAGAGCCATGTCACTCTCGTGTGATTCACTGCGGATAACCCAGACTCGTCGGAAAACGCTCCTCTGACGGTAAGTTTCCTTTTGATAAACTGTCTCCCTAAATGAAATTGTTTCGCTATGATATAGAAATGCATAAAATTGTCAAAGCTTTACATATTTTCCCTTTCATATCATATTAAGGCATGAAAACTCAATTGACCAAAGTATCTTCCTTAAATTAATTATAAATTGTAGAAAGAGTACTAGAAATGGCTAGAAGAGGAAGAGGAGATGTGCCGTGCAATGAGGATGGGCCTCGAGCACCCGGTCAAGAAGGGAATCTCGGTCGGGATGAAGCTCTTAGCCATATAGTTGCAGTTGTAGAACAACAGTCTCGACAGATGGAACGAAAGTTCCAATTCATGGAACAACACTTTCGATACATGGAGAGGTTCATGGGATAAGATCATGGAAACGAGGTTGGTATTGAGAATCAGCGGCCGAATACCCATCCAGCCGATTCAACTGGCCCATAGAGAAGCTAGATGGGAGAAGTTTCAAAGACTCAACCCTCCCTATTTCAACGGGGACATTTTGACATTTCGGGAGCCGAGGAGTGGATGCTCCTTAGAAGACAAATTCACATGTGCAGTCTATTTACTAACGCATGAGGTGCGTTTTTGGTGGGACACAGTTAGGTCTTCCTGAGATGTTACAACCCTCACATGGAGAGAATTCAAGGAGCTATTTAATGAGAAGTATTTCAATCACACCGTCCGGACGCAAAAATTAATGGAATTCATGTGCCTATGACAGACAGGGATTGTAATGGAATATGCCCAATAGTTTGAAGCATTGACTCATTATGCTCCTCAATTTGTGTCAACAGAAGAACATAAAGTTCACCACTTTGTGCAAGGACTGAAGATCGAAGTGCAAGAAGGAGTCGTTGGAGTCGAAACTGAGGATGTCAGCTATTCGAAGATTGTAGCAAGAGCTCGAGCATTGGAAGGGATAACACTTATGGCAGTTAAGCAGAAGGATGCAAATTAGAGAATGTGGAAGGAAAATTCTATTCAACAACTACAAGATGGTCCGTCACTGGGCCAGGGTGTTAAACGACCATCTGAGTTTAGAACACAACAAAGATCTGATAAGAAGCCCATGACACAGACAACTGCAGTTCCTCCACCTATTGTCTGTCCGAAATGCATGAAGATGCATCATGGTGAATGCTTGGTTGGTTCTGAGAAGTGCTTTGCTTGTGGAAAACCTGGTTATATAGTCAGAACTTGCCCAAACCAACTCGGTGGACAAGGAGGAGTGGTCCCTCGGGTATTCGTAGTGTATGGCCCCGACCAAGTTGATGAACAACTAGTCGTTGTAGCAAGTACACTTAAAATTTATGTTTTAATTATTATTATAAATAATATTGATTTCTCCTAGTTAAATTAAGAGGTCTTACCTTATGATAAACAAATTATTTAACTCTGACAGGAGCAATTTATGTTAATAAGTGTGCTGCTTATGTCATATTCGATTCGGGTGCCACACATTCTTTTATTTCAACAAATTTTTGTAAAAGGGCGAACTGCCACTCCAGTAGTATAAATTGCATGCGTCGTGTGTTGTTACCCTCTGGTGATAATCTAATTGCTGATGGAATGCTTAAGGCCTATGAATTGGAAATAAGTGGCCGTTTATTTCAGGCTGACTTAATTATCATGGACATGAAGGGATAAGACGTCATCATTGGAATGGACTGTCTATCTTCAAACCATGCAATCATTCACTCTAAAAAGAGAGAAGTCTGTCTTTGCCCTCCGGGTAGTGGGATGCACACTTTCCAAAGAGTCAAAGAAATAGGGAAGTTGGTCGTCATCTCCGCGCTTAAGGTAGACAGGATGCTGAGAAACAGGTGTGTCAGATTTTTAGTGAATGTGTTGGACACTACCACAAATTTTGAAACTAAGATGGAGGACGTTGCAATAGTTTATGATTTTCCAAATGTATTTCTTGACGATCTTCTCGGTCTACCCCCAGATCGTGAGATTGAATTCGAGATAAACTTGCAACCTAATACTGAACCCATCTCCTGACACCCATATCGTATGGTGGCAACCGAATTGCAGGAGTTAAAACTTCAAATTGAGGAATTGATTGTCAAGGGGTTTATTCGCCCGAGTTTTTCTCCTTGGGGCACACCGGTATTATTTGTCAAAAGAAAGATGGGACAATGAGAATGTGCATCGACTACAGAGAGCTAAACAAGGTGACAATCAAGAATAAATATCCCTTGCTAAGGATTGACGACCTTTTTGACTAGTTAGGCTGTGCCAAGGTATTCTCAAAAATTGATCTTCGCTCAGGCTATCACCAATTGAAAGTCAAACCTGAGGATGTGCCCAAGACTGCATTTCACACCAGATACAGACACTATGAGTTCTTAGTGATGTCATTCGAGTTAACCAATGCCCCGACAGCCTTCATGGATATAATGAACCGAGTCTTCAAAAATTATTTGGATAAATTTATTATTGTCTTCATTGATGATATCCATATTTATTCCCGATCGAATCAGAGCATTGTGAGCATCTAGGACAACCTTGTCAATTCTTAGCCAACATCAACTGTACGCAAAATTTTCTAAGTGTGAGTTCTGACTGAGCAAAGTTGGTTTTCTCGGCCATGTAATCTCCAAGGGTGGTATCTCTGTAGACCCAACAAAAGTACTAGCAATGGTGAACTGGTTAGAGCCGAAGAATGTTGGGGAAGTAAGGAGTTTTTTGGGCCTGGCCAGATATTACAGACGTTTTATTGAGAGATTCTCTAAGATTGCTCTACCATTACTAGTCTAACAAAGAAAAATTCCTGATTTTGGTGGACTAGCGATTGCGAGAATAGTTCCCAAGAGCTGAAGCATGGATTATGTAACACCCCGACTTTTTATATAGGGGTATTACAGAGGACGTGTGCTGAGCGTTAAGTCTTGGGGTATCCCAGCCCATACACGCGACGCAATTGAGAGGATAGGGTATCTAGGATATTACATTTCACATGGTTGCATGTTATTTTATGACATGTAATAAGGGGAAGTGTTACGGGATAGAAGTTATGTGAGAAAATGTAAGGAAAGTGCTGACTGTGCACGTGCTGACTGTGCACATGCAGACGACCCCGCGGATGTGGTTCCTCGTCCATAAATGCATAGAGCGTCATTCTAGCGCTTTGGGATGACTCGGGGACGCTGTTTTCTTGTCCTAAAAGTCGTCCTTGCCTTTATTGATGTTTCAGACGAGACTACAGACGAAGCCAAGTGAATGCAGACACCACTAGTCACATCTGAATTGAATCTGTCTAGAACTGGACAAATTCAGACGTTCACGGACGAACACAGATGAGGACTAGCCTCGTCGACATTGAATCTGTCCATTTCATGGACACATACGGACAAGGGTGGATGCCTCATGCGGACGCCAAACCTCGTCCAAAAGTGGTTTGTGGATGGTACGGACATGGATGGGGACACATTTCCTCGTCCGAAGTTCCTTTTTAGCCTACGGGATTAAGTCTTGCGGACGAGCCCTGTGCATCCACACTCGTCCGAAATAGCCCATAATCTACGATTAAAATAGCGATAAAATGATAGAAAATTGTAGGAAATCTTAGAGTAGCAGGCAAGAAATCCTCCCCCAGCTAGGCGACGACCTTCCCTGCCATAGCCGCCCTCCTCTCTATGCCTTGTCTCCCTTAGGAAATTATGGTGTCTCCTCCCTCTCTCAGGTAAAGTCCCCCTCTCTCCATCCTTCTCGCCATTTTCTTCCATCTTCAGCTTCCTCTCCTTCCTTACGTGAGAAGCTCCAGAGAATGAGAGTGAGCTGCGAGAGAGTGAGCCCGTGAGAGTGGAGGAGAGTTGTGTGAGATGTGTGTGTGATGTGAGTGAGCTAGAAGTGACGAGTAAGCTGTTGAAGAGCTGGAGGCCGAGTTGGAGCTACTGTCTAGAAGCTACAGCTGGAGATGTCCATGCTGGAGCTGCTGATTCCGTGAGCTGTGGTGGACTGGAGTTGTTTTCCCTGCGTGTGTCTTCAATGATGGTAAGAACTTGGGTATGTCTTGGCCAGGTGGAGGCCCTACACCGCAAGTATGGGTGCGTGATTTGTGGAGTCTGTATGTTTTCTATGATACTCTACATGTTTTGTATGCTTATTGTTGTGTGTTGTCCATGTTTGATACTCTGTACATTTTTGTGCTTGGCTATTTACGTGTATTGCTACTATTAGTTTCCTAGTTGATATCCTGGATTAGTTTAATGGACTTGTTACTGCTCTGTAGGTTTGGTTGCTTTGTGATATGCCTATGGTTGTTAGTTTTATTGCTTTGTTATTATATTGTGGTTAGATCTCTCTTATTAATTTGTTGATTAGTTGATGGTTGTTTCGTTGATGGCTTTACTCGCATGATTAGTTTGGTTGCCATGTTACTATTAATTGGTTATGAATTGACTAATTGAGCATAATTAGATTAACTTAATTGCTAGTTGATGATTACGTCATTGAAGCTACTTTGTATGAATTTACTAATTGAGCATGTTGGGATTAATTAAGTATGTTAATTGATGGCTTAACTAATTTATTAATTATTGATTAGGTTGTTAATCTACTAGTTATAGATTATAAACTCTCACTTAGTGTTTGAATGTATGATATGCATGCGTCCTTAGTTAATTTCTTGTATGTACCTCAGGGTAGACTTAGGCATCATAACGATAGAAACAAATAGGAACACCACCACGGGGTGGCCACACGCCTTGAGTGAGGAAGAACTAATCCTTCCCTTATTGGGACCATTAACCCTCTTAACGTAATTAATTAGAAATCATAGGATTTTCCAAACTCCATGCTCCATGTACGAGCTATTCCTAAATTACGTAACTAAAAGATTGGTTTGGGGCGGACCCATTCCAAAGAATTAAAGAGAGACATATGATCTCGCATAAAACCCATTTTCGTACTAGGCCTTTAGGCTCACGTCTTACTTGTGGTGTAGGTACACGACGCACAGAGTCCTCAAGCAAGTGAAGAAGCAGTTGATGAGAGATTTGCACGAGCAAGTTTATGGTTGGCCATGCTATGAGAAGTGAGAGATAATTGAGATGTAATTAAATTAAGATTCCTTATTTTAAATTATAATTAAATGTTTAGTTTATCTCTGTTAAAATATTTACGCTTCCGCAATGTTTTAAAGTGTTCTTAACGGTCCAGCTTGCACTCTGATATTTCTTTCATAAAAGCTTCGAATTTTAACGCATTTTTAAAAGGATTTATGAAAATTTGGGTCGTTACAGACTAACTACTACCCCTATTTTGACATTACCAACGGAAGAAAGAGACTTTAGTATTTACTGTGATGCATCGAGGAGAGATCTTGGTGGAGTTTTGATGCAGCACAGAAGAGTTATTGCATATGCCTCCCAACAGCTTAAGATCCACGAACATAATTATCCTACTCATGACCTTGAGCTTGCAGCAGTCGTCTTCACTCTCAAAGTATGGAGACATTATTTGTATGGGCAGCGATGTGAAATCTACTCCGATCACAAAAGCCTTAAATATATTTTCTGTAACGACCTGAATTTTTCGTAAATCGTTAAAATGCGTAAAAATTTGAAATTTCTTTCTTTTTAAAACAAACCGTATCAGAGTGCGTCTAACCGGATCTCTACTGACTCATTCTTTAAAATCGTTTGGGAAAAACCAATTACAAGGTGCGGAAGCGTAAACAATAAAGTGAAACCATTTGTTTAAAATCTTGCGGAAGCGTAAAGAAATTGTTCAAGAAGGAAATACTAAACAATTTAAACACTACGTCTAACAAATAAAACTTGACAATTAAACATCGTTGATTTACAACCGTTTACTCATCTTTTTCTTTGCCTGGTTAGCCCGAGTCTCGTGCGTGCGAAACCATCCATCCATGCTTCATTATGTGTTTATCATCTACTTCTTATCTGTTCGTCGTTGTACCTACACCACAAGTAATTGTAAGCCTAAAGGCTTAGTAAGGAAATGAGGGAAAACAATTATGCATATCTCTCTCTTTAATTCTTCTTGGAATGGGGGCCACCTAAACTAATTTTTTTCATTACGTTCGTTCTTCGTTCGTTCTTTACTCGTACATCGAGCTGGAGATTGAAGGGTTCTTAGGGGATGAAATAGTTGACCGAACCTAACCCTTTACTTACAGCTAGGTCCCCGTTCCCATCAAGGTTGGGGGCTTTGCCTAGCCGCGGACTAGTTTCGCTACCTATCTGCCCTCCAACTCCCATTTTCATCCCCTTTCTGGCGTATCCCGCCTTCAAGGGTACTCCCTTTCCGGCGTGTCCCGCCTTCTGGGTTTCTTCCCTTCCGGCGTATCCCGCCGGAGGGTTTCTTCGGTGATAGGTGTGTCCCGCCCATCCCAAACATTCTTGTTCTTAGCATTTTTCCTCACTCATGCATGCGTGAGTACCACCCCAAAGTGACACTCGCTACGATTTTCTATTAACATGAAGCATACTGCATTATAACGTACATTAATGGAAATTGAATGCGCATGAAAGTAAAAGTAATTGAAGGCAACTATAATTGAAATTTGCGCATATACTAAATAGACGGTAAAGTGGCATGCGATGAATTACGATTAATTTGGCATGCTCGTTAAACTAAACTAAACTAAACGTGGAAACATGCTTTAAACAACAATTAACAGAAACATGCTTAGACAACGAATAATGGAAACATGCTTGAAAATTGGTAATTCTTATTCATGCTTTTATTCTAACTAATTAAACATGTTACAATTAATAGTCTAGTTATTATCCTAATTAATTACATGCTCGACTAATTAGTCAACATGCTCAAGGTTTTAGTTATTAATTAATCAACTAGTTAATTTATATGCTTTAGCTGCTTAACAATTTAACATACTGATTATATGCTCAAATTAACATACTTAGGTTGATTAACTACTCTAGTTAAGGCAATTAGCATGCTTAACTTTCTTAGCTTAAGCCGGGTTAATTAATCTAGTCCGCTCGAATTAAGTTACGTGCATCAAAGATAATTCCAATAAATTAAACATACCCAACTAGTCGATTAACATGCTCGTCTAATTATTTATTTACTCAAGTTAATTAGCATGAGTGAGATTGATTAGGCAACTACACAGGGCATACATTAGTAAATCAACATGCTGGTTTATTAAACGTACTAGTTATCCTAGTTAGTTATTAGTCAATTTACATGCTCATGATTGATTATTAACTAAACTAACAATTAAATGTGCTCAAGGAAATATTTCAACTATGACTTCCTAATCATGCTCGGAAGATTATAAACACCGATTAATCTTGCTTAATCTTGCTTTAATTAACTAACTTAATCAACATGCTGAATTAATTAACGATTAACTAACTTAATCAGAAATTAAACATGCTAGATTAATAAAGTGATGGCAGAACAATAGCGAGAGGAATAAAAAACATTATAGTTAATAACAAAACAGTAAGTAAACATCCATCACACAATAAAACTCTTAGCTTATCTCCAGACTTCACATAACCGTTATCGTTAACCCATTTCGCATTTGTCACAATTATCACTAACAATTTGCAGGGATTCGTTTGCAGTAAAAGAAGTAATTGTAGGAAATAAACAGCGATATATTTATAAATTTCAGGAAAACTAACAACCAAAGGAAATATCACTTATCTACAATAAGCTATAAAACACTAACGTAAAATTCACGCACTCTACTTGTGGTGTAGGGCCTCCAAATGGCCAAGACATTCCCAATTTCCTTACCTCAAGCTTTATCGCGTATTGCACTTATTCGCTATCCTTTTTCGCCCTTTCGATACCTTCACAAATTAGTGACCTTTATCATTAATAATTTACGACTTATAAGTTTCTCTATCCTTAATTACGTGAAATTTCTAGGAACTCATTGCCACCCAACACGGAACCCAACATATCCCAACATATAATCAAATCCTCACAATATCCGGAAACATAGTCGGTACGTACAACAACCAATATTGACAACTGAAATTGTTTCTAATCCATTTTATAACATTTTTATCTTCAACAAAATCCATCATAAACAACTTATCCAATTGTCCAGAGCCTATGTTTTAACCAACATTACGATCTTTTACTTTATAACAGCAGGCAAAACCCAATAAATCTCAACTGAGCATAACTCCTTTATAATTTATAGATGAGGCAATTAATCCGTTCTACGCAGAGAGATTCCCAAAGCCGACAGTCAACAAATGTGCACAATTCAATACTAACCAACAATTATGAATTACTAACCACAAGCCACATATCCAATTACTCTATACAACTAACCAAATTATTAACCCATGATAGAGAGCAGACATCCAAAAATCCATAAGATAGAGGAGGGAGTGTGCATTACTTGAGGAATCCCAAGGACCCGAGAAGAAACTGTCAACCACCCCCTTTCTCTGTAAATTTCTCTCGGCCAGAGCTCCTCCAGAGAACATTACCCTCTCTTCCCTGTCTCCAAATTTTCTCTCTGCACAGCTCAATCCCCAGCTCACCGAGAGCTCTCCTCTCGGTCGATTTATCCTTCATCCATGGCCGACAACTTCATCAATTAATCACCCACTTACTGTCTCCTCTTCAATTCCCTCACTGTTAGCAGAACCACACAGCTGGAAGGAGGGCCACTGTGGAAGATTCGTTCCTGTCACTCGGTTCAACCCAACAATAGGCTGGAAGATTATGAGCAGACCACAGTTCAATCAAATTGGGTTGAACCACGTTCAGCCAGAATCGGGCGAGTTCGCCACTGCCGAACGGAAAATTGGTGATTCTCCCTTCAATCGACCCTCCAGATGCCAACCAATCAATAGAACAACAAGGAAGGAGAGAAACCCAATAGATTATACCTCGAATGGTCATTGGAATTTGCTCCCACAGAATCCCCGATTCCGAGCCCTAATGTCCGCGCCGCTCGCTTGCACACCGCCGTCGTAACAGCTCGCCGGCGTCACAGCAACTCGCCTCCGTCGTCGTCGTCCATTGCTCCGATCGCTCCTCTTCGTCGCACCCAAGCGGTGCTCACCTCTCCCTCTCTGGTCTCTCTCTCTCTTTGGGATCCCTCTCTCTTTCTCTTATTTCCTCCAACACTTAACCTAAATTTTCCTTCCCTTCCTTTTCTTTCTAATCCCTGAACCAAATGGTGTTAACAGGTTATTTTGAACCGGTTCATGCCATCCATAACAACCCTAAATTTTCTTTAAACCAATTAATCCAATTTATTTAATTCTTCACTAATTATTTCATTCCCAATTATTTATGTGATATAATTTCGATAAATGTCATCCCGTAATACAACGTATTTATTTTTATGAAATTCATAATATAAATAGCGATGGGAAAATATCGGGGTACGTCCATGGTAATATCTCGATAAATATCCAAATAATCCGAATGTCCCCAAATACTTTCTTATTTCCCATTTTAAATTTTCAATTATTCTCAATAAATTCTGATTTAAAAAGTCGGGGTATTACATTTTCACTCAGAAGGAACTGAATACGAAGCAACAACGATGACTTGAATTTGTTAAGGATTACGATATTGAAATTAAGAATCATCCTAGAAAAGCTAATGTGGTTGCTGATGCACTTAACCGTAAAGTTGCCATTATGAATGTATTATGCGAAGAAATGCCTTTAGGACTTAAGCATGAATTACAAGAGTTTGAATTACAAATGGTACAATCGCAGCTGGATGTGATCTTATCCAAATTGACTTTGTCACCGTCCATTCTTGACTAGATTAAAGAAGCTCAGCAAGGTGATAGTGTTTGTGTGAAGTTCAAATTGAATCCAGACTTATCGGAATTTTGAGACTATTCCATGTCTATGGAAGGTATAGTGAAGTTTAAAAACCTATGGTTTGTACCGAGCTGTGCATTTCTGCGGACCAAGATCCTTCGAGAAGCTCACACATCTAGTTTCTCAATTCATCCTAGTGGTAACAAGATGTATCGTGATCTCAAAGTACTTTATTTCTGGCAGAAGATGAAGCACGACATTGCTATATATGTGGCCTTATGTGAGACATGTCAGCGTGTTAAAGCTGAACACCAAACACCAAGTGGTTTCCTCCAGCCGTTACCAATTCCAGAGTGGAAATGGGAACACATTACAATGGATTTCGTTACGAACTTGCCCAAAACAGCTAGAGGCCACGACGCAATTTGGGTAATCGTAGATCGATTGACGAAGACCTCACACTTCTTGCATGTAGCCATGACATATAAAATGAACCAGCTTGCTGATTTGTATCTTAAGGAGATCGTCCGGCTACATGGTGTTCCGATTTCTATAGTGTTTGACCAAGACCCATGATTTACTTCGGTTTTTTGGAAAAGTCTCCACAAAGCTATGGGTGCCGAGTTGCAATTTAGTACCGCTTTCCACCCTCAGATTGACGGCCAAAGTGAGAGGACCATTCAAACCCTTGAAGATATGCTCCATGCATGTATTCTGGAATTCCAGGTCGGTTGGGAGAAAACACTACCTCTCGTTGAGTTCGCTTATAATAACAGTTTCCAAGCCACCATTGGTATGGCACCGTATGAAGCATTGTATGAAAGAAAGTGTACATCTCCCTTACACTGGGATGAAGCGGATAAAGCTACTTTTTTTGGTCCTGAAATTGTACAGAAAATTGTGGAGTCAGTTGCATTAATCAAGAAAAGGATGTTAGCATCCTGAACTGACCTTGTCTTTATGCGGATGAATGCAGACGAATGTAGACAAGATCGGGATTCGTGCATTGAATCTGTACCAATTTTGGGTACTTTTAGACGAGTGCGGACGCCATGTGCAGACGCCATTATGTGTCTGAATATGGCCTGCGGACAGAAATTAATTAGAGTTAGGACGCAGTTTCTTGTCCTCATCTATAAATTTTGTCTACAAAGTATTGTTTCGGACGCATTGCGGACAGGGTGTGGACGAAAGGTCTCGTCCGAAAGCCCCCAGTTTTGCGAAGAATAAATTTAAAATAACGAAATTTTGGGTATAAAACTTCGAGATGGCAGCCACGAACTCGACCTGAAGATACGATTCTTCAACAACCGAATCACGTCGCCCCCATTTTTGCACGTTTCTCCACCCTAATTGGTACACGTCGATTTCCTCCAATTAAGTTTTATCCTTTTAAAGCTAATTTTGAGCTTCCTTCTGGGAGATGGAAATTTTCTTCCTCTGTGAGATGTGTCCCATTGAAGTGAGAAAGTGAGGAATTCTTCTGAAGTGTTGTAAGAATTCAGAGTGGAAAGTTCGTCGTTGGAAGATTTGAGGAGGTGGAGCAATCGTGTACTTCCCATATACAGAGGAGATTGTCAACTTCAGTCATTGCTGTCCATGAGATAATTTCTTCAATAGAGGTAAGGATTGGGTAGAGTCTTGGCTATCAAAGCCCTACCCACAAGTAGTGTGTGTGAGTGTGTTAATGTAGATGTTCATTTCTTGAATTCATTGGTTAATTCATCTGTAAAGATTTCCTCTACTGAGTGTTCGAATTCTTGAATTTTTCTTGCAATCTATTTACTATAATTGCTTTATTTTGTTAAAGATAAATGATGTGAAGAGTGTTGAGAATGATGGATTATAAGTATTATAGGAAAGAATGATGAACCAATGAATATGAACGAACTATGAATTTCCCTTCTAATGATTTATTTCGTACAATTCATAGTTTTACTTTGATGTAACTGTCTTTAGTTTCATTGTAGTTCCTTTAACTGTTACAATCTCTGCAAACATTACATTTTCATAATTTATTTTACTGCTATGATTTAGAATGGATGAACTGAAACTGTTGAACTGAAATTGTTTAAAGAAAATGACACCCACAAATGAATGGTTAGTAAATTTTCTAAATATTACTGCTCATTCTTGATTAGTAAACTTACTTATGATTACCGTTTATTCTTGGTTCTGGTTAGGAGATATAAACATCCCTGTTTGACTTGTATTAAATTATCTAGCATGTTTCTTGTAAATAATAAATCATTGAGCATGTTTACAACCATCATTCATAAATGATTTTCTTTTTTTTTTTAGCACGTTGTATTAACTAAATTACTGACAAACCTTTAAGCAGGCCCGTTTATGTAGTCACCTCAACATATTCATTTTTAATTACATGCTTCCGGTAAATTGTTAAATAGTATTAAAAGCATGACTAGTAAACTCATATAACTCGACGTCATTGATATCAAATTCTTTTGTGATTCTCGTGATAGTAAATTGTATAATCAAGCATATTATTTGCTGCATTAAATTCTCTTTATTATTGTCTTCTTTGTGTGCTCTTAATTATTGTTATTCATTATGTGTGCTATATGCGTAGCTAGTTGTTTTAAATTATTTTTGTTTAATTATATTCGTTATTATCGTTGTTTTATTATAATGTCTCATGCATCATGATAATAGAAACAAGTAGGGAGTGCCATTTTGGTGTGGTACTCACATGCATAATGTGAGGAAAAATGAACGAATGTAATGAACGACAATGTAATGGGAAGTTGAGGGGCGGGTGGGTAGTTCGGATCTAGTCCACAGAAGACTAGAAGCCGATCAAACTATACCATCACACATGGATTCCTTCAACTTTCAGGTTAAAATACGAGTTATGAATGAATGAATGTAATGAAAGATTGGTTTGGGAAGGACCCATTCCAAGTAAACTAAAGAGAGGCATGACATAATGCATATTCAATTTTCTTACTGAGCCTTTAGGCTTATGTATTACTTGTGGTATAAGTAATGAAATGATAACGCCTGGAGTGGAAGAGGATGCATTTCCCGTGGAGTCTGCGGTGTATCTAGATGAATCACAACCCGAGTACGTGAATGGCCCAAGAAAAAGGTAAACAATTTGCTTAACTTGTCAGGATTTTAATAATGGATAAAATTTGCATAAACCTTATTTTGGATGTTATTTCGTATGATTTTGCTTTGAACTCTAAAATTATCTAAAGCATTTAAAACTGTTTCCGTATACTCTGATTATATTTCTGCTTTTAAGTTTTACGTTAAATTTGATATTTGAAAATTTACTAGTTTAAGTAGATAAAAAGGAAAAAGACAAATTTTTCTCGAAAGTTGTAAAAAGAAGAAAATTAAGAAAGAACAGATTTTGATGCAGGGCTTCACAACATCCATCCTTGCACACAGTAGTCAACCGATGACGTTCGCTTTTGGAAAACTTGATCCCAGGCCCATTTTTCAAAGCATAATCAACCACTTCATCTCTAATATCCTTCAACGAACTATACTTATTCCCTAGACAGAGCTCCGAGGAAGAACATTCTACTTGGGGATTCAAATTCTCTGCCCAATCATCATCATCTGAGTCACATATTGAACGAAACTCCGAGTCCAGAGATGTCGAGATTGAATGCACCTCTATACCAGCTTCGTGATGGAACCACCGATTCTCATCGGTCTCTACTGCCGAAATAGGAATAGGATCCACCTCCATTATGCAGTCAATGGATTCTTCAACAATAGATGAAGTAGCACCCCTTGAATCCATGTGATGTGCAACACTCTGTTCATTCGATTGTGTTGAGGGAGGGAGTTGGTCGGAAGAAAAAATTTCTCTCTCGAATATCTAGGGCAAGGGACGACCTTATTGTGTTCGATTCTGTTATAAGGCAGATTTGAAAGAAATCCGAGAGTAATGGATATCTGTTGTATTTCGACGGACGTCCGTCATGGCCTAAATGATGTTGTGTAAAGGCAAATTTGAATGAAATCCAAGAGGTACAGACGTCCGTTGTATGAAGACGGATGTCCGTCATGGCTTAGACGACGTCGTCTAATGGTGAGAGGAGTCCATTGAGGGCAGAACGATGTAGTATTGGTTGACAGACGTCCGTTGCATGGCAAGGGACATCCGTCTTAATTGAGGGAATTCGCGCATTTAAAAATCGCGTGTTCCTTGCACGTGACAGTTAAATTGGAGTCAATCTTGGCCGTCGATCTAGACGAGGGACGTCCGTTGCTTCATCCAACGGCCAGGGAGTGACGTCTGTCCTTCTAATCTGAAAGACGCCAGATTCAATCTTGGCTATCGATCCAGAGGAGGGACGTCCGTTGCTCGATCCAACAGCCAGGGAGGGACGTCCGTTCGTCGAATTTGGAAGATGCCAGATTCAATCTTGGCCGTTAATCCAGAGGAGGGACGTCTGTCGCTTGATCCAACGGCCAGGGAGGGACGTCTGTCCGTCGCCTTAGGGAAACACCAGATTCAATCATGGCCGTACATTCCGCGATCCAACGACTAACGAGCTTGACAGAGTCAAAAGTGCCATCGTTCGCCCTCGCTCGCCATCCATCTTCCATCTTCTTCAAACTGCTAGGAGGGACGACATTTGATGTTCATCGTTTGCGTTCGACGGTGCTTGATAGAGACGAAATTGAGGCGTTTAAGTCGACGGTCCTGGACGGGAATCATGATTGTGAGGTCGCCAGTGATAATTTTTAATAGTTTAGGGTTTTAGTTGTTAAAAAAAATTCTCCAAGGTTTGACTTGTCATTGATTGTGAACTATAGGGTCTCCGGTGTTAATTTCCCTATTTGAAAAGAAAATGAATGATTATCATTAAAATAAATATTTTAATGTAGTATTGTTATTAAATTTAAAAAGAAAATAGATTATTTTGATTAGGGAAATTAACAAAATAACCCTTGTACTATAGATTCAATGACAAGTCAATCGTCAAATAATTTTCACTAAAAACTTAAATATTGAACTATGGAAAATAGACGAAGCTAACATTACAATTAAGTTTTTGTCGTTAAAAAATGTTGTTTTTTCACAGCGGAACATTGTCTTTCTGTTACGGAAAGTGAGTCATTGAAACAACATTTAGGAAAAATTAATTTCCACATAGAAAAAGACTTTCCTCTGTAGATAAGAAACAAATTCATTGTCTTATTCGTGAAAAAACACAGACAAGTTGTGATTATCTCATAGATAGTAAAACAATTCTAAATAATCCGACATCTAAAACATTATATATTATTATAGAAAATCTTCCAAATTATAAAATTAAAAAAAATTAAAATGAATTTATATAGTATTTTCTTAACTTTATTCTCTATGGATATTAGCTCTTTTCCACTTAAAGTTTTTAAAATCATGAATTTTTGTAGTTTTTCTATAGGTATTAACTCTTATTCACGGCGAGTTCTCTGACACAATATAATAGAGTCATTTTCTTGAAGTTAACGGTGATATTTATATCATTTATTTTTCATAATTGAATATTTTATTTATTAATAAAAATTATTAAATGATTTTTTAGTGCCGTGGTTGTTTTGTTAATTTTACCTCGATGATAAAGTAACTTTTTAACGAGTGAGAGAAAGAGAGAGAGAGAGAGAGGAGAGAGGATGTCTGCCCTCAACGCTCATGTCTCTTTTAATAGCGTAGGATCACTATGGAAAGGGTGACAGGGAGAGAGAGAGTGACCAATGATAAAGAGGGAACTTTCTATTCTACCAATGGAGACGAGTTTCTCTTGTTCTCTTGCCCTCGCATGTCTGTCGGATCCAATCAATCTGATTGTCGTATACAGAGATTATCAATTATCTCATCAACTGCGGAAATTCGAAGCTTTATGAACGCTGAATCTGTAGGGATTTCAATCGGATTGATCGCTTCACACGGTGGTGGAGAGAAGGATGTCCAACTCATGCTCATCAGGGTCGGAGGAAGACGATGAGGGGATCGATTCCTACAGAAAGGGAGGGTATCACAACGTTAGGATTGGCGATCGTTTCGCCCAAGGCCGCTACGTCGCTCAAAAGAAGCTCGGCTGGGGTCAGTTCTCCACCGTCTGGCTCGCCTACGACACTCGCACCTCCGTAAATGTCCTCTCTCTCTCTCTTACTTGCAATCTATCATGTTTTGTTTCATTCAATGTTTGCTAGTGCACGGTCTTAAATTAAATTGTTTCTAGTTGTATGGAGTTTGTTCTTCCATAGATTCTCCTCTTTCCTTGATTCAAAGCTAAGTAATCATCACATCTAGATTGAAAAATTTTCTTTTGTTTGCTTTGGATTGGCTACCCATCTAGGAAATCATCTACGCCTCTGCAACATAATTGATTTTTGATTACCATTTCTTTTTAATGGGTTGATCAATCAGCCTAACTGATGTTACATTTTTTAAATATGCTTGTGAAGCTCCTGATAGAAATTATTCAAATTTTAACCAGAGACTATAGTTTTATCCTTTTTGTTTCCTAGAAATATGTGGCCCTTAAGATCCAGAAAAGCGCAGCTGAATTTGCTGACGCAGCATTGCACGAGATCCAAGTTCTTTCAGCCATTGCCCAAAATGATGTTACCAATTCCAAGTGCATTGTGAAACTGATCGATCACTTCAAGCACAGCGGACCAAATGGGCAACATCCATGCATGGTCCTTGAGTATCTCGGCGATAGCTTGCTTCGTTTAGTTAGATACAACAGATACAAGGGCCTTGAATTGGACAAGGTTCGGCAGATCTGTAAATGCATTTTGATTGGCCTTGATTACTTGCATAGAGAACTTAATATAATCCATGCCGACCTAAAACTCGAAAATATTCTTCTTTTTTCCACCATTGATCCTGCAAAAGACCTAATAAAATCTGGAATCGCTCCAATACTTGAAAGACCTGAGGGAAACCCAAATAGTCGAATTACTACGAGTGTTATTGAGAAGAAACTGAAACGGAGAGCTCGGAGGGCAGTCGCTAAGATCTCCGAAAGAAGAGATTCCATGGGAAAAGCTCAAAAGTCTGAGAGAAGCCTGGATGGTGTTGATTTAAGATGCAAGATTGTGGATTTTGGAAATGCTTGTTGGACTGACAAGCAGTTTGCGGAAGAGATTCAAACAAGGCAGTACAGAGCTCCGGAAGTAATTTTGCAGGCTGGTTACTCCTCCTCGGCTGACATGTGGTCATTTGCTTGCATTGCTTTTGAGCTTGCAACTGGCGAAATGATGTTTACGCCAAAGGGTGGACAAGGATTCAGTGAAGATGAGGTAGGACGATTTAATATCTATTCAATTGCAAAGTTACTAAGTTTGAATTTGATGATTAATATTTTTTATTTTTAAATATTTTGTTTTGACATCTTATTGAAATAATGCCTTGAAATTCATGGATTCTTCTAATCAAATTGTTCATTGGGAGGATATCAGGATCATCTTGCTTTGATGATGGAAGTTCTCGGGAAGATGCCTCGAAAAGTATGCATTTATGCTGTAACCATTCTTCCACAGCTTTCTGTTCGATCTATATATAATCTAAACTTATATTTTTGGTTTTATACAGATCGCCATTGGAGGGGCTCGATCCAAAGATTTTTTCGACAGGCATGGCGATCTAAAACGGATCCGGAGGCTGAAATTCTGGCCACTCAATAGATTACTGGTTGAGAAATACAAATTTTCAGAGGCTAATGCTTGTGAGTTTGCTGAATTTCTTTCTCCTATTCTTGATTTTGTTTCTGAGAAGAGACCAACCGCTCAGCAGTGTTTGCAACATCCATGGATTAGTCAGAGGGATTCTAGTCGAAATGATGTCAAAATTGAAACAAATGTGGATAATGTTGAAGCTGGCATGAGCAACCTTAGGATGAGGCATGGCAAGGGAAGAAAGGAGGAACACTAATTACATAGCCATTAGCCACACACTACTTTCAGCTTCCTCCTGTTTTGTCGGGCCATTGCTCATCATTTTTTCTTTTTTAGGCTTTCATAGAGGTGGAAATATTAGTATTATTATTTGGGTAATTATCAATTTATCTCCTGAAATATAGAAATTCTTTCCACTGACAACTCAGCACCTCTCCCTCCTAAAGCTGTGATTTTTACAAATCCAAAATCAACGACTCTCCTATTCTGTTTGTGTGTGTGTGTCAGTCAACAAAGTCTGTAATTGAATCCTAATCTACGTAGCTCAAACTGAAACTGAAAGGGCAGCCATTCTCGTCCCCGTAGCATGCTTCCAGTTGCAAACTAAAAGGGCAGCCATTATCGTTCCCGTAGAATGCTTCCACCGGCCGACTTGAACAGGTTGCTGGCGCAGTCAGTAATTTTTAAGATGACAGAGAAATTCGACATTCCGGAGGAGCAATACAATGGATTCCTGTATGGGCTCAGCATTTAAAAATACTGATTGCGTCAGCAGGCTCTATGCGCACTGCTCCTTCGATTGACTTCCGAGAAGACACGCCTCTGAGGAAATGAGGTTCAGCCACATGCGGTACAATGTGAACCGGACAAAGATGATACAGGTTGGAATCACCATCTTTAACGATGATGGGAATGTCGGTGGAGTATGGGAGCTTAATTTTGGGGACATTGTCGAAGACAGACGACCAAGACGACATGTATATTTTGCTGTTGGAGAAGACGGATAGATTTCGACAGATTGAGGAAACATGGGATTTCAATGGAGGATTTCGACGAAAGGTTTTTTATGGATATTATATGACCCTAGCCGGATTTGAGGTGGTTGACTTTTGACGGGCGTGTTAGATTATTTAATTATAATCTATGTAAATGTGGTCCATGTTAATTAATGTTACATTGACTTAATATTAATGTGCTTAATGTGATGGTTGTTAAGCATTAAAGACATTAAGTTAATTGGGTTTTAATTCCCTCACCTTAACCTTATTAAAAGTGTATAATATATAGTTGAAGAGACGTGATTGAAAAGACACAAATGAAAGAGCATGTATGTACAGTTGCCTTTGTATGAGTGTCTTCTTCAATCACCTAGGGGAGAGAAATTAGAGCATTCATTCGAACAAAAAACTTCTTCCTTCTCCCTCGAAAATTCTATAAACAATCAAGGCATTTTACACTTCGTTTCTGCATCATCGAAGAGACGACTTAAAGAGGAAGGTCTTAAGGCTGATAAACGGAACTCATCATTATCTACAAAAGTATCTTATATCATTGACCAAGGTTGGTATCTCGTTTAAACTCGAACGGTTAAATCAAATACGTTAAAGGGACTTAAAGTATTGTAAGCATGTAAAGTAAATAAAAAATGGGATTAAAGTTGTAAAGATTGAATGGAATTTGCTTACAATTGGTATCAGAGCTTATGGTTAGATATACGATTTGATTTACCATGAAAATGAGGTTCTATGAAAGTAATATGCATGAGAAATGATAGTTTGAATTTCGTAATGTTATGCGTGTATGGATTCATAGATAAAATCATGAATAGGATGTTAGATAATTGTGTTTTCTGTTAACTGTTCGTCGTGCGGACGATGGGTATTAAGGGTGCGGTCGACCTGAAGTGTGGTCGGACGCATGATTCATGTTGAAAATGTGTATGCGGACGCATAAATGAAAGGGTGCGGACGACACGGATGCGTTCATGTTTCGTCCGCATTGAATCTGTAAAGAAAGATTCATCTGGACGATATAATGTGGACGCTACGGACGTTATAATTTGCGTCCGATATGAATCTGTAAAGAAAACTCATGCAGATGATTGATGCGGACTGTGCGGACGAGAAAATGTGCGTTCGATTTGAATCTGTATAGTTTTGATTCATGCGGACGCATCACACGGACGCTGCGGATGCTAAAGGTACTCGTCCGATATGAATCTGTATAGTTTTGATTCATGCGGACGCATCACACGGACGCAGCGGACGGTAAGGTTAGCATCCGCTATAGGCAGTTTCGGGCGACAGTAAGAGATTGCGGACGCCATTACAAAGTCCACATGTCCGCAACGCCTAATTATACAATTCAATTAAAGATATTGAATGAATGAATGTTTATACAATTAATATATTGTTGTATAGAAACTATGTAGTCACCAAAGTGACCTAGTTTGAAAGGATCAATATTGAATTGTGTAATTTGTTCATTCAATTATAATGATGTTATAGAAATGTGTTTATTAGTTATAAACTAGGAGGTCACCTAATGGTGGACCATTGTTTATAATTAATAACATTAAAGTGACATGTTTACATAGTTAATTGATATGTTTAAACATCCAAAGATGTTAAACATGTTGTGTTAAATATGTTTATAAGTCAATTAAAGATTATAATATCATGAATTGTATATTTCTTTAAGTATTACCCAAAGGTAAACTTAATGAAATTTTTATATGCTTTATTTGGGATCTGGTTAGGATATATTATTCAATGAATTGATTTATGAGTATGTTTGTTATTTGCAGCTTCTTTGAATTTGTTTGCTTCAGGTAATTAATCTATTAAGTTCAATGGTCTTAACTATGCTGATTGGTCCGAACAAATCCAGTTTCAACTAGGTGTATTGGATTTGGATCTGACACTAGTTAATGATAGACCACCAGCTATTACTGAGACCACTTCGGAAGCTGACAAGTCTTATTATGAGGCTTGGGAGCGGTCTAATAGGCTGTGTTTGGGCTTGATGAGGATGACGATGGCTGAAAATGTTAAGCCATCGATGCCTAAAGTAAATGATGCAAAGGAATTCATGTTAAAGATAAAGGCATACTCCCAATCAGACATTACTGACAAGTCTGTTGTGGGAAGCTTAATGAGTGAGTTGACGACCAAGAAATTTGATTGGTCTCAACCCATTCATGACCACGTAACGAGCATGGCCAATTTGGCTGCAAAGCTTAAGACGTTGGGTATGGATGTGAATGAATCATTCTTGGTTCAATTCATCATCAACTCACTTCCAGTTGAGTTTGGCCAGTTCCAGGTGAACTATAACACCATTAAGGAAAAATGGAACTTTCATGAGATAAAGGTCATGCTCATTCAAGAGGAAGGGAGGTTGAAGAAGTTAAAGTCCCATACTGTCAACTTAGCAATGCAGAAGGATGCCAAAGGTAGCACATCAAAGCCGCCGAGTAAAAAGAATAAGAAGAAGGGAAATGACCAATTAAAGATTAATGATGGTCAGATCCGTAAAGAGCTTAAATGCTTCTTTTGCAACAAAGCCGGACATGTAAAGAAAGATTGTCTTAAAAGAAAGGCTTGGTTTGAAAAGAAAGGTACATTATTTGTTTCAGTATGTTTTGAATCAAATATTATAGAAGTACCTAATAATACTTGGTGGTTAGATTCTGGTGCTACTACTCATGTTTCTCATGTTACGCAGTGATTTCTTTCGATCCATCCCATAAACGGAACTGAAAAGTTCCTGTATATGGGGAACAGAATGAAGGCACACATTGAAGGAATTGGAATGTATAGACTGATCCTGGATACTGGATACCACCTAGATCTAGAAGAGTGTCTTTATGTTCCTGAGTGTGCTAGGAATTTAATTTCTGTTGCTAGGTTGGATTGTAAAGGTTTTTCTTTCAAGATTGGTGATGGTAGTTTTACAATGTACAAACAAAAATACTGTTATGATTATGGTGTTATGAATGATGGTTTGTATTGCTTTAATCTTGATAAGAAATTTAAGGAATCTCTGTTTAACGTTGATCACATAATTGGCTTAAAGCGAGGTGCAATGAACGAAAGTTCAGCTTTCTTATGGCATAAACGTCTAGGTCATATATCTAAAGAAAGGTTAATGAGGTTAATGAAAAATGACATTTTACCTCAATTAGATTTTAATGACTGGGACGTGTGTATAGATTGCATTAAAGAAAAGCAAACTAAACACACATCAAAGTATCCTGCCACAAGAAGCAAAGAACTTTTGGAATTGATACATACCGATATTTGTGGTCCATTCGACATTCCTTCCTGGAATGGAGAAAAGTATTTCATTACCTTTATAGATGATTTCTCACGTTATAGTTATTTATATCTACTGCATGAAAAGTCTCAAGCGATGAACGTTATAGAAGCGTTCATCAATGAGGTGGAAAGGCAGCTAGATAGAAAAGTGAAAGTAGTGAGATCGGATAGAGGTGGAGAATACTATGGAAAATTCGATGAAAGTAGACAAAACAAAGGTCCATTTGCAAGGTTTCTCGAAAGTCGAGGCATTTGTGCATAATACACAATGCCGGGTACGCCACAACAAAATGGTGTAGCTGAAAGGCGGAATCGTACTCTTATCGAAATGGTAAGAAGTATGATTAATAATAGTAATGTACCTATATCGTTGTGGATGCACGGTTTAAAGACCGCTGCGTATCTGCTGAATAGGGTTCCTAGTAAGGCAGTTCCTAAGACTCCTTATGAACTGTGGACTGAAAGGAAACCTAGTATGAGACATCTACACATTTGGGGATGTCCAGCAGAAGTTAGGATTTATAACCCACATGAAAAGAAGCTCGATGCAAGAACCATTAGTGGTTTCTTCATCGGCTATCTGGAAAAGTCTAAAGGGTACATTTTCTATTGTCCAAAGCATAATACAAGGATTGTAGAATCTGAAAATGCTCGATTCATTGAGAATGGCATGTTCAGTGGGAGTGATGATTCACGAAATGTGAATATCCAAGAGAATCGGGTGACGAAAACAACACCTAATAATTCTCATCAAGTTGTTGTGCCATATGTTGTATCACAGTCTAACAACATACCGGAACGACAAATAGATATTCAACCCACGCAAGGTGAACGAGTTAATGATGAGCATGTTAACGTTGATCAAGTCGTAAGTGATCAACCACAAGCAACAGAATTGCGAAGGTCTGTAAGGGAGAGAAGACCAGATTTTTCTGATGACTATGTGGTTTATTCACTAGAAGAAGAATGTGACTTGAGCATCGATAAGGATCCAGAATCATTCAATAAAGCCATGGAATGTAATGATTCCGAAAAATGGTTTAATGCTATGAAGGAAGAGTTGAAATCTATGGATGACAACAAAGTTTGGGAACTTGTAGAGTTACCTGAAGGAAAGAAACGCGTTGGTTGTAAATGAATTTACAAAACCAAACCCGATTCAAAAGGTAACATCGAAAGGTATAAGGCCAGACTTGACGCCAAAGGTTACACTCAGAAAGACGGCATTGACTATAAAGAGACTTTCTCTCCAGTTTCGAAGAAAGACTCTTTAAGGATAGTTTTGGCTTTGGTGGCTCATTATGATTTAGAGCTTCACCAAATGGACGTAAAGACTGCCTTTCTTAGCGGTGACTTAGAGGAAGAAGTATATATGGATCAACCTTTGGGATTTTCCTTTCCGCCAAAATGAAAAGATGGTATGTAAGCTGAATAAGTCAATCTATGGATTGAAACAAGCTTCCAGACAATGGTACATTAAACTTAATGATACCATTTTGTCATACGGTTTTATAGAGAACACCGTTGATCGGTGTATCTATATGAAGGTCAGTGGGAGTAAGTTTTGTATCCTAGTATTGTACGTTGACGATATTCTGCTTGTTGCAAACAATAAAGGAATGTTACGTGATGTTAAGGATTTTCTCTCAAAGAATTTCGAAATGAAAGATATGGGTGAGGCATCCTATGTCATTGGAATAGAAATATTCCGTGATAGAAAGGAAGAATTGCTAGGATTGTCTCAGAAAGGTTATATCGAGAAAATTCTTGAGAGATTCAGAATGGATAAGTGTTCCGCTGGTGTTGCTCCAATTCAGAAAGGGGAGAAATTCAGTTTGATGCAATGTCCGAAAAATGATTTGGAATGTAAGGAAATGGAACTTATTCCATATGCATCAGCAGTAGGAAGTGATGCAAACCTAGGGTATACGAACCCTAGACCCAACAACTTTTGCGGAATTAAACGGATCGTCTCACAATTTCAAAATCAAAAGGTTGGAACTACGACCCTAGCCAAACCTGTCGACTAGAACCGGAGTATTCCGAAGAGGAGCTTGACCCTAACCAAACCTGTCGGCTAGAACCAAAGCTATCAAAAGGTTCGATCTTTCAAGAATCCACTTGAAGAGATCAAGTTCTTCGCAAAGAACTCAAGAGAAGGAATCCTCTTACAAAAGCAAAAGCTTCAATTTTCAATTTGACAAAAGGTTCTTAACAATTGTTCCATAAGGTGCTTTTATAAGCTAAACATAAAGTAGATTTAATCCTAAGATAAACTAGGATAAAATAAATTCAAATCTAATTTAAAAAAAATAACAAGATAAGATCCAACTAACTAATGGCATGTGCTTGACATGTGCTTGGCATGTACTCGATCCACTTCTTTAGGTGGGCCTTCATCTTGAATCTTTGAATCTTCAAAATAGTAATCAAAATAATCCTTTGAAAGCTTATTTGAATTACGCCTTAAAAGAATTCCTTCAGCCACATCCGAAGTTGATCGTCATATTGATTTGGGCCTCCAATCCGGGTAAGTGAAATCAGAATTCTTAAGCAGAATTGTAGGTCTCTATTCATGGGCCTTTTGGCATAGCAAACAAGCTCCGAATTTAACGAATAAGCCCATTCTGGAAACCTTGGGATGTCAGCTACAATCTTTATGAAGAACACTTTCCGATATAAAATACGTAAAGACGTCGAAACCGCCAAATAGTAGTCAAAGGTCGGATCAATGGTTCTGCATTTTACCATAAGTCTCTCAATCTTGTGCTTGATTTTCCACATAAGCTTCATCTTGAAAAATACCATAATATATTTGAATGATAGATGAATGTAATTCATCATCTTTCTCCTTTGAACCTTTTCTTGGATTTCTTCATAAAAAAGTTGACGTCTTTCATTCATCTGCTTTATTCTTGCTCTAGTCTTTCGACTTGCAATGCTTCCTATTGAATCCTTGTCTTTGTAGGTTTTCTGGATCACATCAGGAAGCTTAATGTATGCCCAGACATGTACACGGCTAGATATAAGTTTTGCAGTAGGGATGTTGGGCCGTTATCAAAGTAATCCAGGATTGGATCATTGGAAAGCTGCTAAGAAAGTACTTAGGTACTTGCAAGGAACAAAGGACTTCATGCTCATGTATAGAAAGTCGAGTCATCTCGAAGTGATGAGATATTTAGATTCAGATTACGCCGGTTGTGTAGACTCGAGGAAATCTACATTCGGCTATGTGTTCCTGTTAGTTGGAAGAGCCATATCATGAAAAAGTGGAAAGCAATCTACAATTGCCACTTCCACTATGGAAGCTGAATTTGTAGCTTGTTTTGAAGCTACAATTCAAGCAGGCTGCAGAACTTTATTCAGGGTCTAAGCATGGTCGAAAGTATAGAAAGACCACTGAAAATGTATTGTGATAACTCCGCAGCTGTATTCTTCTCAAAGAACGACAAGTACTCGAAAGGAACAAAACATATGGATTTAAAGTACTTGGCAGTCAAAGAAGAAATACAAAAACAGAGAGTGTGCATTGAACATATAAGTACAAGTTCAATGATAGCTGATCCATTGACGAAAGGATTGCCACCTAAAACCTTTAAAGAACATGTTGTAAAGATGGGTTTAGGTGAAAAGTCTATGTGATGGAAAAGTGTAACTTGTAACTTATAATGCTTTTGAACACTTTTGAATTCAATGAAAGAATGTTTTTGTATGTATGATTATTATTCATATTATAGTGTATACAATTATTGTTGATGAATAATAATGAAGGGCTTATAGTGTTCCTCAATTACAGAATTAATGAATTGTATAGTTTGTGATACATAGAAAGAATCATGTTGACATAATTCACATGTGTCTGCCATGATTTGATTATGCAATTCATTATGAAAAGATAACTTGATGTAATTCACATTAAAGTACACTATATTAATTAATTGTGAATTCAAGTTATGTCAGCTGGAATTAGCTGAAGCAGCTGAAATGTACTAGCTGGAATATCAATTGATATTAAAGTTTATAACATGGCCCAAGTGGGAGATTGTTAGATTATTTAGTTATAATCTATGTAAATGTGGTCCATGTTAATTAATGTTACATTAACTTAATATTAATGTGCTTAATGTGATGGTTGTTAAGCATTAAAGACATTAAGTTAATTGAGTTTTAATTCCCTCACCTTAATCTTATTAAAAGTGTATAATATATAGTTGAAGAGACGTGATTGAAAAGACACGAATGAAAGAGCATGTATGGACAGTTGCCTTTGTATGGGTGTCTTCTTCAATCACCTAGGGGAGAGAAATTAGAGCATTCATTCGAACAAAAAACTTCTTCCTTCTCTCTCGAAAATTCTATCAACAATCAAGGCATTTTACACTTCGTTTCTGCATCATCGAAGAGACGACTTAAAGAGAAAGGTCTTAAGGCTGATAAACGGAACTCATCATCATCTACAAAAGCATCTTATATCATGGACCAAGGTTGGTATCTCGTTTAAACTCGAACGGTTAAATCAAATATGTTAAAGGGACTTAAAGTATTGTAAGCATGTAAAGTAAAAAAAAAAAGGGATTAAAGTCATAAAGATTGAATGGAATTTGCTTATAGGGCGACATATTTGATGAAGCTTCTCGTAAAAACAGAAATTCCAGAGAGTATAGACGAGTTCGGGGAGATGGCGACGGAATTGTTTGGATGCATCTACGACGTTAAATACATGGGCCGATTCTGCGAGGGTTCGGAGGGTGGAGAGATAGGGCTGGAAATATGGCGGAACTTCTAGAAGGCCGTCGAATGGGCACTACGCGTAGAACCGGGTCCCTTGAATAATTGTTAACTCCCCACACTTGAGTCCCTTGAATGAAAATTGCAGAAACCAATTGAGTAGTGAAAAGTTGTTTGAAAGTGATGAAGTGTCTATACTTATTGAGGAGATCCACATCTCCTCCACAACTAAGAAATAATTCATTCCCTCACAACACGCTAAGTTCTTGATAAAATCTATGAAGATATCTTTCCAAACTCAGATCAAGAATGGGAAAAGATGTAAAAATTATGCAAGTCATGCAAAGAGATAGAGCTTGATATTTGTTATGTAGATATACGTCACAAAGCAGCCATATAAGATTTAACATCTCATTTCATGCTCTTCCACAAAAATTCAACCAACAATCAATGATAGGTTTTAAAAACTCCCAAATGTTCCTCGATAGCACTGCTCTGAAACTTTTGCAAAAGAAGAGATGATGGATGACCCAGAGCCCATAACCACTTGCTCTTGGTAAAAGAGCCCCCATTATGCAAAGAAAACCCCTCGTACTCTGTGCAGAATAAAATTTTGTTTAAGTCGCATTTAAGTGTTTTCGTTTTCCTTAACATTCAAGGAATCAAATCTCCCCATGCAGATTCTGAAAACAAAAGTCCTTTGAATTTGTCCATAGTTGCAGTAGACTTGCAAGCTTCAGCTGCAGATGTCTCATTGCCTTGTCTTTCAATAACAATCTGTCCCATTTGCATTTGTACTTACTTTTGCGGACACCAAAATTTCTGTGGACACTAACACTTCTCTAGATTCCAACGCTTCCACGGACACCAATTATTCCTAAATTATCAACCAATCGCTATCCACCATGTATACTTATACCTTCACAGATATCTCTCCCACGGACACTGATGCCTACACATATATAAATGTATCTGCAGATTTCTCTACTTTTGCAACATCTACTATTCCTCGCAAATACCTTCAATTCAAACGCCAATTTTTTGCACTTTTACTTATCTATCACTGACACGTTTCTTTCCACAAATCCTCCTTGTTAGTAGACACCTTCAAACAATGACGTTTTTCCTTTTTATTTATCTGTTGTAGATTCGCTCCTTTCTACCCTAGATCCTTATCACTAGCCAATTAATTTAATTTAATGATGACGTTACACTTAATTACTTATCTGCCGTGAATGCATTCATTTATGTAGATATACTCCTTATCCTAATATGACATCATCCATTCCATAGACGCCTTTCTTTCCGTAGACGTGTACACTTTCGCAGCCGCACTATTCATTGCAAACACATTTCTTAATATCCACAAGTGTTTTTAAATCCAAACAACGTTGTTTCTTCATCATTACTTATCTTCTGCAAACACCTTCCTTTCCACGGATATGTTCTTTATCCTAAAATGATGCTATCCATTATGTGGATACAAACACTTATGCAGATTCCAACTCTTATGTGGACACCTCACTTTCGCAACTGCAATTTTTGGATTTTATATTTTTCTTAGTAAATTTTTTGCTTTGACCCAGCCAAATTGTCTTGTGTTAAACATGTCTTTGCCACATTTCGTTGGTCTTTGACCACATGTGAAGGAGTCCAGCCAATGGTCAACCAGTGCATTCCATGTTCCTTACGGCTTGAAGCTGTGGGATTGTGTTTGGTAAGTTCTCATTTTTGTAAATCGAGTTTTAAGTTTTGTCAGATTAGGATTTAAAGATTTTATTTAATATTTATAATATATTTTATTAAATAAAATTATTTTCTTTTTCTTAAAAAGGAAGTCTCTTTCCTTTTCTTAGGTGTTCGTTTGTGGATGAGAGAGGGAGAGAGGGAGGGAGGGAGGGAGAAGAAGGGGGGAGAGAATCAACGAGCAAACCTCATCGTTTCTCCACCTGATTTGTGTTTGTGACATCTTGATCTATGACCATTGTGAAGGAGTTTCATGGGTAAGTCGTTCTTTGCTTTGCTTTTTGTTTGAAAATTTTCATTTCGTGTTGTTTTCAAATTCGAGCTTGGAAGCTCAAATTTTTTGTTTGTTTTTGTCTTATTGTTGTTGTTTTAGAGTTTATGCAGGGTTTTACAGCCTATTCATGGTGAGAATTAGCGAGGGAATGTGTTTTCCTCACAGTTTGCTTGTTGGAAAACCTTCCCTGCTTGACCACTTGTTGGGTTCGGTCGACCATGGTATTAGCCGAGAGTCTCTTTGTTCGAGTTGGTTCGTGTCTGGTCAACAGCACCTTGGGTACGGTTAACAGAAATATTGGCTGAGAGCCTTTTTGTTTGTGAAGGCTTGAGTGCAGTCGACTGCGGGATTTTAGGTAGGTGTTAGGGATGTCCCTCCCCAATGTCCGTGGAAGTTGGGGCAATTGTGGGAGTGTAAGCCATCCACACCGAACGTTTGCGCTAGGCATTTAGTCTGTTTAAGTCGATCACTTTCTGGGTTTGGTCGACAGAAAAACTAGCCGAGAGCCTCTCTATTTGAGATGGCCTGTGTTCGGTCGACCGCTTATTGGATTTGGTCAATCAAAAATGTATCTGAGGGCTTCTATCATTGGTTGCCTGTGTTTGGTAGAGCACATTAGGTTTACGGTCGACTATGGATGTGACTTTCTGCAAAAGCATTGGGCTTCTACTCGAGGTTCAGACGTCTGTGCTATATTTTTGCTTCTGGTCTAGGTGTCTGCGCCAGTAGACCATATGGGATTCCATTGACTGCGGCTACCCTTTTGGGCTCAGAGTTCATCGCTCGTTGCCATGTGCCTTGACAAACGTCTTGACCCTAATTTCTTCCTTTCCGATTTGGGTTCCTTTGTGGTTCTAGTTAACCATAGGGAAAGTCGTCTTAATTTTGGGTTTAGTGAACTTCACTCAACTTCGTCAACTATGTCTGGTTTCCGATCTAGTTTGGTACTCTGGTCTAGGACTTTTGTTATATTCCTAGTTTGATTTGGGGTTTGATATCAGTTTGGTTTTAGGTTCCACGATGTCCCTGGTCTTGGTGCCTGCCTTCGATGGCGGGTGAGGCTTGTCGACTTGCCTCTTCTATAGTCATCGAGGTAGAGATTTTATACTTAGTTGCATTGCATTGCATCATGGTTTTCAATCTGTATTTCATGGGTTGCCACATATAAAAACCCAACAAGGACTGTTCGATAGAACATCAGTTTTTATACTACGTATATACTTGTGTTTTACATATTTACCTTATGTGCATGGTATTTTCATGGTATGATGTGGTTTTGATACGGGAGGTTGAATCTTCTTGATACTTTGGATGGTCTTGTTGTCAAAGTATTACGAGGATGTCTAGATACATCTTCTACTGCGTGAACATGTTTTGTTTGTGCGCTGTGTGAAAAATGGGTCATAGAACAATCCTGACACATCCTTTGGATTTTAAATCCCTAAACCTTGTCAGGGTGTTTATGTGTTGGGTTTTGTCATCACTAATTGATTTGTCGACAACCTCTGTGAGGGGCAAGATTTTCGGATTGCACTCACATTATCTTCCTCTGGGCTCATGAGACATTGTTGTCACGACCCGGAGGCGGGCCTAACAGAAATATAGGGTCAAAGGACCCGATCTTCGGAGAGGATCTAATCGTTCAACCCAAGGTTAAGGAGTCAATAAAAATCTTAATACAAAATTTAGACCAAAAGCCAAAAATCAATGGGTCAGGGTCCATAAAGTGATCAATAAGAATCAAGATAGCATAATAACAATAAAGAAAAACACTATGCAAGAAACGAAACCAACAAACAACAAACCCTTATGTACCGAAGAAGGAAGGACAGGACCAACCGACCTCCATCAACCAAGGGGAAGTCGAAGTGCCCAAAGAGGGAAGCACTAGCAACCATTCCACTAAAACCCACACATAACCCCTACATCAAATCTAGGGAAAAATATAGTCTAAGGGGTGGTGACGAACTCAGTAGAGAACTTATACGAAATGCAAAGCTTAAAAGAAACCGGTTTTACCTTTTCTCGTAAAAAAATGATTTTATCTTTTCTCATCAAAAACTATGATCAAGTAAAATGTTGTACATGAGTCTGTGCCCTTGCCTACACTCTTTACTAGACTATGCATGAGTTAAAAATATTTTTGCAAAATATGTTTATCATCAAAACAGGCTTCATAAGCTATCGATGAGGCAAACATCAAAACATTGCTGGATACCAAGTCAGCTATAAGAAAATAAGTCTCCATCATTTTTCATTAGTCTAAACGAGAGTTTGTGAAAAATGAGAGTTACACAAGGACCCATCTGAACAAACACACAGAAAGGTGGCAACCATTTTTGGGCAGCATTTCATGAGGCTGGAGGAAGAAAATGACGAAGGTTCGAAGACCCAACTCATCACCCGAGTTGCCCGCGAGCAAGGTTCTGTGATGACACAACTCGTATCATATGCACCTTGATCAGGTTTAGAGATTCAAAACTCAAGAGAGCGTCAACACCGCCCTATTACTATTTTTACACAGTGCACAAACAACAATTTTCACCCAGTAGAAGATGCATTGAGGATAGCCTTGTGATATTTTGACACTGAGACCGTCCAAAGTATCAAGAGAATTCATCCTCTCGTCTCAAAACCATATCACACCATGAAAATTATGCACGTAACATAAACATGTACAACTAGTGTACATATATAGTATAAAAACTGATGTGCTATCGAACAATCTCCTTCATGTTTTTCACATGTGGCAAGCCACAAAATATAGTTTTTAAAACCATGATGCAATGAAATGCAACTAAGTATAAAATCTCTACCTTGATGATGACCAGAAGTTAAACCAAGCCAAACCAAGCTAAGCCAAGCTAACCCACTGCATTCGCCGTCGAATGCAAACACCAGAACTAGGGACATTGTTAGAACCTAAAACCAAACTGATATTGAAACTCTAAACCAAAAATAGAAATACAACAAGAGTCTTATACCAGAATACAAAACCATATTGGAAGCCAAACTTGGCGGACAAAGCCGAGTGAAGTTCACTAACTCAAACTCCACGAAACAAACAGTGTGGTCAACTAAAACATAACAACGGTCAACCTAGCACTTCAACAGAAAACTAGAAGGACCCACTTGTCAACAAGACATGGTGACGGCCGATAGAATGTGACGCGCCCAACCAAACGACATAGCAATCGACGAGACATAACTGGAGTCAAATGAACTCAACTATGGTCGATTGGGACCACTTAGTGTCGACAAGACACAACTTTGGTCAACTAGAACCATACAACATTGACAAGGCACAACGATGGGTAACTTAGACCAAACAAAGGTCGACGAGGCAATACAGAGGTCAATCGGGACCTCGTGACATCGCCACTACTCAATGACGATCAACAGAACACAACGAGGGTCAACCAGAACCACCCAAACAACAACAAACTCAACAATGGCAGATGAGATCTAGCCACGGTCAATTGAGACCAAGCATCAGGCGACGACACCTGTCAATGATCGCCCATGACTCAACAACAAAAGACCTTGAAAGACTTTGCGATTGACAAGGTACAACTCTCTTGACTCGAATGACTCAACAGCCAAGGAGGCCTAGCTGGAGTCAATCTAGTACAACTTCAATGGGAGTCAGCTCAAAATCCACAAACTCGATCGAGCCTAAGACTATGCCAAAGATTAGGAATTTTCATCAACGATAATAAGGAAATAGTGGAATGGTCCTATACTAGGTCTAGGAACCCAACTGACGTGTACAACTTAAAAATGTGACAAATGACACTATGTGGTTGACCTGGGACCTCCTGTGGTCGACCAAGGACCACCAACAGTTGACTTGGGACCTCTACGGTCGACTAGGGACCTCCAGTGTCGATGCACTACAAATTTCAGATACTTGAGCATGAACCATGAAGTTCATTGCTTTCCTAACACACTTTTATTTTGCAAGGGAAGTTACACTTGACGACCTTAAAGATGAACCTTTGCAAGAAGACAAAGGAATGCCAAATCATATGCTCACTTGGAATAATGGTGCAACCACTCAGCTAGACCAAACCACCCACGAAAAATTGGAGGTTCCTAGTTGGTGATATGTCTATTTTTATGTTTGACATGCTGGATAGATTTATATTTTGTTAAGATACTGATTGTTGGTTTGGTTTTGGTTAGATTTAGGTTTTTTTTAATTCGGTTTTTGTTAGAGTGCTCAGCTAGCATGTTAGCCGAGCATTCATGCCCAAATTTTGAACACAAGGGTAAACTTGTAAATGTGCATTAGAGCTTCCTTTTGTAGGGTATTTAGTCTTCCTAATGAGGCCCTAATCCTCATATTAGAAACCCTAAAGCAACTGCTAAAANGCTGAGTTCTCTCAATACTTCCCTGGATGTGTTATTCAAGAGAGGAGGGTCAGAAGATTGAAGGAAAACAGAGTGGTGTGGCCATTGCATTAAGGTCCATAGAAGTCGCGGTTTCTAGTTTATGAAACTTGCGGACCAGCTTGTAAGTTTGTGATTGTTCTTACTATTTTGCTTGGATTTTGATTCTATAATTTTAGAGTCAAGAATCTTTCTGGAATGTTTTGAACTGGACAAAATTTGGTGTCATTTTGGATTAAACTTGTGATTTTATACAACATTCTTTGGAGGTAGTCAAATATGTCTTTGGTGGTTCTATTTCTAGACATCGTGTTGATGTTTTGTAACTTTTGTTCCTTTGCAATTTTAGCCCTTAATTTTATTAGGGATATTGTTTTCTAGAGGTTCTTCATCCCTTGCAAATTTGAGATTAATTGGTCACCTGCATTAAGAGATATTATTGTTTGAAGATTGGTGTTTGGTTTTCTTTGTTGAATCAATATTTGAGTAACAATTTTGTTAATTGTAGAACTCTCACTTCATAGTGAAGTTTATCATAATGTTTGGTGGAGATTTTGGTCCCGGTATATTTGACGTTCCCTCAAAATTTGACGTCAATTAGCCTTTAGAATCGAAAGTTATTGACCTTCTAATTTGGTGGGTCGGAAACTATTTTATTTGGTAACTTCCGGACAGCTTCTTGTAAATGGTATAACTCCGTTTGTTTTGAGAATCTAAATGTGATTTTTGGTGATGATGTTTTTCTTTGAGATTAATAGCTGCCCTCCAAATTTGAAGTGAATTTCTTGTATGCACAATGAGATATCATCAATTCAATTTCAATGTTATGTTTTGGTATTAACCGATTAGTCATTTCCCTTGTTGTGAATTCTTGCACCCTGTGGTGCATTAAATGTCTAATCTGTCCATTTTGCAATCGACCAAGTCATTGTTACGGTTGACCAAAAATGGTTGGTGGCCAGATTGCAATCAACCAACCTACTATTGCGATTGGCCGTTGAGGTCGACCACTCCACCTGCGGATAACTGTTGCTGTTGACTGGTCACCAACTGTGGTCGATTGCAAATTGATTCGAGGCACACAAAAAGTGCATGACCTCGTCTGTGGTCGACCGAGCACGACCAGAGGTTGACCCAGACGACCCTCCAATGTGGTTTCCATCGATTTTGGCCTTCAAATGGGCAATACTCCTGCATAAACTCTAAATCTACCCACATAGACCAGAAATTTCCCTCGGATTTGAGTTTCCAAACTTGAATCTAAACCCACAAAGAAACCTAAATTTCAAATGAAAAAATGAGGCTAGGAAACAACTTACCCGCGAGATGCGTTTACAAAAGATGGAGAACGGGATGACATAAACACGAATCGAGCAGAGAAACGATGAGGTTCACTCGCCGTTTACTTTCCATTCCCCATCTCTTCTCCCTCATTCGTGCAACCGATCCCCACAAAAAGGAAGGGAACTTTCCTTTTATAAAAAATAAAAAGTAAAATAAAATAAAATATAGTTATTTATTTAATAAATATAATATAAATTAATATATTATAAATATTAAATAAAATCCTTAAATTCTAATTTGACAAAACACAGAACTCGATATAAGGAAATGAGAACTGACTAAATCAAATCCTGCAGCTTTAGGTCGCAGGGGAACCAGAACATATTGGTTGACCATTGACTACACCTCCTTTACACGTGGCCAAAGACCTGCGACATATGGCAAGGAGCTGGTCAACCCAAGAAAATTTGACTTGGTCAAAGTAAAAAATTTACTCATAAAAATATAAAATCCAAAAATTACGGATTTTACAGTTGCCATCTTTGGACTACCACCTTTCTGTGTGTTTGTATCGAAGGGGTCTTTGTGTGAGCCTTCTTTTTCATGGATCCTCCTTTTGACAGATGAAAAAAGATGGAGGCTTATTTTCGTGTAGTTGGCTAGGAATCTAGCAATGTTTTTAGTGATTGTCTCATCGGTGGCTCGTGGAGCCTGTTTTGATGATATACCATGTTTTGAGGTATGATTTTAAAATCCATGCATGAGTACAGTAATGAGTATTGGCATGCGAACAAACTCCAGCATAACATTTATTTGATCGTAGTTTTTTACGAGAAAAGGTAAAACCAGTTTTTCATAAGCATTTCATTTAGTATAAATTTTCTATTGAGTTAGTAACTCACCCAACGACAGGTTGATTGTGGTGGTCCGGTGTGGTGTCTGTTGTGCAGTTGCTTTGGGTTTGTTTCGGTTGTGGTATTTTCTTGTTGCCTGGTGAGGATTTAGTTTCTTGTTTTAGTTTTTTGTTTGGTGTTTTTTAGTTTCATTTCCTGCACGATGTTTTCCTATTTGTTGTTATTATGGTATCTTTGATTCTTGTTGATAACTTTCTGGACCCTAACCCATTGGTTCTGGGATTAATTTTATGTTATGTATTCCCCTAACTTCTTAGCCTTGGGTTGAGTGATCGGGTCTTCTTTAAGGATCTGGTCATTCGACCTGCCATTTCTGTTCGGCTCATCTCTAGGTCGTGATAGATACCTCTATACCTTTTCGGCCAATCATTGTTTGCCATGTATATAATTCCTTTGCGAACAACACACTTTTGTAGACACTAACTCTCTTGTGAATCAAAGCACTTCTGCGTATACTACCATTCTGCATTGTCCCCCATATAACTATCTTCTACGTATACAATTCCTTCATAGACAACACACTTTCGCAGACACAAATGTTTCTGCGGATTTATTCCAATCACGAGCACCCTTACGCTGACACTTTACACATTATGCACTCCTACTTCTTTCTCTCCTAGCTTTCCTTACTTAATCAATAATTCTTCCATGAACATTCATTATGTATTTCTTTAAATTTTTTCCATTCCTAATTCCTTAATTTTCTTTAAAACTTTATATTTTTATAAAAAATTTCTTCACATTAGCTTTTCTTATTCCGTAACTTACTTAATAATTCTAATATTTTTAATGTTTCATTATAATTCTCTAATAGTGACAATAATTATTTCATTTAAATTCTAAAATGTCACATTACATATAAAATTATTCATGCAAATTTTCTAGAAGTTACAACGAAACCTTAATCATCCATGCATTAGAAGCTACAAGAGTTTGTGTTCTATCTCTCAAGCTCCTTGAAGGTACATAATTTGGATTCATTCGTCATTCATAAGATGGACTACAATGATGAACAAAATAATGATGAAAATCATGATAGCCGAAACTAAATTTTTGAAGCAGTGTAGTTGATAAATTCATATCCTTTTTAGTAACTTGATATTTATTCATATCAAGGAAAATAAACATGTTACGAACAAGTTAGAGTGAAGGTTAGATTGGGTTGTGAGTTAATAGACTTCACTAAGGATCCCAGGTAAGTGATGTTTGCATGCATTTGGCATTTGGCATTTGGCCTACATCACAAAGTGTTAGAATATTTGTTTCTTTTATTCTCTACTGCTTTTTTTTTTATATGGACGTTGATCGAGGATGTGTTAGAGTGATATTAAACGTTGATCAAGGATGTGTTTTTGCTTTGCTAGATGCACTAATTTTGTTTACTAGAATTAATACTATAATACCCTGATTTTTTATATCATAATTTAATAAGGATAAGTCATAAAATAATTAGGGGTATTCAGATTAGTCGGATATTTATCAGAGTATTACCAAGAGCATAATTGATAGATCATAAACTAAGGGAAATTATTGGAGGATAATTAAGATAAATTTGGGAGGAGTATTATATTGGGTAATTAAATTTATGATAAAAAATATGTTTCGTAATCGTTAATTTGGGGTTTGATGCAGTATAAATGAGGGAAGAAATATTTTGGAAACTTATTAAGTAAAGGATGGTTACGAATTTTTGTATTTTACACATTCGATCGACTAGCGATCGATGCGGGGTTGAGTGCCTCGACCGAAAATGCATTTTTGGTGACTCCTTACATTTTGGGTCAAGTTGAGGTTAAGACTCTAGATAAGTATCTCGACCTAAAACGTATTCCAAGTCTCACTTGATCTTTTTGATCGAATTGCAATCGACTAGCGGTTGAGCGCGGATGAGAAGGATTTGAATCTATAAGATTATTTGATCTTTTCAGTCGAATTGCGGTTGACTAGCGGTTGAGCTGCAGATGAGAACAATTTCAATCTGTTCATATTTTTGGACATTTCGGTCGACATGTGGTTGAGGCTCGGATGCCTTCCCTCGACCGAAAAACCATTTTAAAGCGAGAAACCCGTTTCCATTCAGACAATCTCTCTCTCCCTTTGATTTCTCTCTCCTCTGTGACACTTCTTCCTTCCTCGAGAAGATAGGATCTTTCCACGTGGTCTTCTCCTAATGGACCACCCTCCATTGGTTTGGGTAATTGTCCCCTTAGTCCAGTCTTCACGTGGTCTCCTCCCGTCTATAAATCCATGAGTGACTAGTAAGCATTTGGAACTCTACATTTTCTATTGGGTGAGCTTTGACTGAGTGTGGTGGTGAGGGTGTTTCCTTTTGTTCTGCGGGCGTGTTTGTGATTATTCTTGCGAGCTGTGAGTTGAGAGGTGAACTTCCATTGGTGTTCTCAGTGTTGCTGCTCTGTACGTTGCTACATTGGTAAACTGTCGTGGCTGTGAAGTGAGCTACTGAGGATTTACATACTACTAAAGGTAAGAATTAGAGTGTAGTTAGCCAGAGGAGGTCATACATCGTGAGTTGTTTGTTGTTTGATATTTAGTATTTCTTTGGTTCATTAACTGTGAAAAGTGGAATTGCCTGGTTGTTGAATCTGTGAATCTTGTTAATGTCAGATGGAAAACTTTACTGACATATTAATGAAGAGAACTAGAGATGACCATGGCTAGTAGGTTTGCTATAGTTTGGTTAAGAAAGACAAAACTACTTGCTGTAGATTTAGTTGTATGTTATGTCTTAATGTCAATTGTGATTGGATAGAGGAAATGTTGCTCTATTTAGTTCAGAGGAACAAAATCATTTTTCTGTTCTGTCCTGGTTTAGTCACTGAGATATGTAGGTTGTTATGCCATTGATATTGGACACTTATTTGGGTTATTCATTGTGAAACATTAGTGTGCCAGGAACTAATGTAGTAATGTTAAATTGTTTAAGCGTAAAAGATTTGATAAACTACAAGCTGCACCTGTGCATGGTTGATAAAGTATAATAAATCCTCTATTGTTCTTGATCCCTCCGTGAAATTATAGACCCTCTCCTTGTTATTAAAAGTAGAAATTTATGTAGTAATTATTTCTATCTGCTGCCATATACACATGAGTTACCCCTTGTAGATTACACTGCTAGTAAATATTTAGCTTAATTGATAATCTCTCTTTGTCTTTAAATTGCTCTTCATGATTCATTGAAAAATGTCGTGTTTCCTTTATATATATTTTGTGAACTGTACGTAACATTCATGCATCATACTTAGGACTTATGAAATTGTGAGCATATTGCATGACATGTTCAATATATGTAAATAGGCATGTGGGGGTTCGAGAGAATCAGTGACGGTCCATTAGTGGTGACACCTCGAATGGGGTAGCTTCTCCCACGTAGGGAGCGGAGTTATGGTTAAGCCACATGGACCCTAAGGTTTATCCTTTTTGTTGTATGGAAATCCCTAATGTCTTCAACAAAAGAGTATGGAGACGGCTTGTGGTGACACCCCCAATGGTTTATTTTCTCGTCGGAGTACGGTTAAGCCACATGACCAATTGACGTATCCATCCCTTGGATTAACAGAAAAGCTACGATTCTTTTCTGTAATGCATCGTATGATCATGCATAAGCATTAGCATTGCATTCCATTCTAATTCTTACTGAGCGTTAGGCTCATTGTTTTCCCCGTGATGTAAGTATACTAACGAGATAAATTTGGAGCAGTTGATGAAGGATTTGCACGTGTGAGTCTTGTGGTTGGCCGGATTAAAAGAAGTTAAATGGAAACGAATTGTAAAAGGTTTTGTAATATAATTAATTTATATTCTTAAGTGTTTTGTTTAAATAATAAGTCTTTCGCTGTATTTTCTAAAAAGTAATCATTGTTTTAGTAATGCAAAGTGTTTAATTATGAACAAAAAGAATTTTATTACTTCCATTGCAATTTATAAAAAGGTTTAAGTGAAGAATTTAACGATCGAGTTTTATGAAAGAAAATTCTTCCAATGTTTTATAAAAGAAAAGTTTTAAATTTTCACAATTTTTAAACATAAGAAAAATTTCGGATCATTACAAATATAGTATGATAAGATGGCGTAAGAACTTTGGACATGTATTGTTGTTTGTTCTTCATGTGATAATAGGCCAAACTATTATTATATATTATGTTTTGCATTTAAGATCATGTGTATGTTTCATGCATCATGAAAAATGTTTTCATTAAGAAAGACTGAAAGACAAGCTGAATAAAAGTAAATAGTTGTTGTGGCCAAAGTTTGAGTTGGCTGTTCCGCATGAGGTGGACCTAATGGTGCCACTCTCTCCCTTAGATTGTATTACCCACAATGATTAGACTCTTACGTGGAAGAAAAAGGAAAGAATGATGATTGAAAAAGACATGTTTTTTGCAAACTACATCTCATATTCATGTCATAGATGCATCTCTTACTGAGCATTAGGCTCATAGATGAACTTTGTGATGTAGGAGAGGATGATTTTATTGAGGTACTTGATGATGTGAACAAATGATAGTTGTGGTAATAGGAGTACTGTCATGGGCAAGTTTGCAGCTTGCTGGAGAGAAATTAATCCAAGGGTGAAGACTGAAAAATGAGGAATTATTTTGGGAACTTTTACTAAATAGTTTTATTTAAGTTATTGTATTACCCCATTAATATTTTCCTGTGTATGTGATGCAATTAATTTTTGGAATAGTTAATATATTATGTTGCAGGACGGTACATGTTGATTAATGCCGTGTAAATATAGGGAAAATATTATGGAGTAATTAAAGTATAAAGATTTGATGGAAAATAATGTATTTGGAGTTTTTGGACGCATACGGTGGACAAACAGATTTAAAGTCACATCCAAAATGTGTTTCAGGTCGTCCCTTGCATTTTAGGACGAGGCGGGAATGATGTCTTGCGTCTGAAATCGTCCTCCGTCTGCAACGTGAGTTTTCGGACTAGTCGAGACAACATGCAGACGAATGCGAATGAGGAGAGTTTGAATCTACCAAATTATCAGACTTTTTGAACGAATCTTGTTGAAGGCGCAGACGCCTTCCTTCGTCAGAAAATGCAACTTTGAAAAGGAAATGTTGAATTTGGTCGAATACAATCGAGGCGCAGATGCCTTCCCTCGACTGAAAACGCATGACTCTACAAAAAATATGTTTTAAATATTCGATCATTTTGTCGTTTAGGTATTAAATCTCCACTCAGACGACAACTCTACAGCTCTCCCAAGCCTGCACTGCCCTCTCTATTCTGGTTTGGTGAGCGACCGTCACTCCCCAGGTAAGGTTCATGTATTAAGGGTGTCCAGCTGAGTCCTTTCTTGCAGTCCTCTGCATTTCTCCTCTTCTCCATGCGTGAGAGAAATTCTCTAGAGAGTGTGAGTGTTCTGTGAGGAGCTGAGTTGTGCGAAGAGTGTGTTCTTTCAAGTTATATGTATGTGTTAGGTACGAGGTCCGTGAGCTGAAGAACGCGAAGGTTATGTTGGACTTGCTGCTATTTTTCTTTCAGTATAAGAATCCTTTAATGAATAGCAAACTAAGGTAAGGATTGGGTAGAGTCATTGGCCAGTGGAGGCCCTACACACAAGCAGTGTCTGTTTGTCTTCCATATTGGTATTCTATGTTTTCTCTCCTGTAAATTGATGCCTTGTTTGATAGAAAATGGATGATGTTTTCCTGATTGGATTATGGTCTCTAACGTTTAGTTCTATAATGCAAAATGATGAACTGTAAATTGTTCTATGTTAGGTTAGGCATGAATGAGCTGTGAGTTACTTCATTGATATTGATTCTGTCTTGATTGGGTGTGTTGTACATTGTCTTACTTGCTACTATGGTAAATTCGATCGATGATATTGCTGTTTAGTTTTCTGTTCTAGATAAGAGCTGTTATTTCCTTTGATATGAGCATGCGTAGTTAACCTCTATGATAACTTGTTTAATTTTCTGTAACTATAAAATGGGTTGTTAACTCTAGTTGAAAATAATGCCATTGAACCATGTTTTACCTGTTCGGATGTACACTGTCTCTAGTCTCTTTGTTATGTTTGATTCATGCAATTAACCTATTGATTTATTAAGCATATTTCCAATTGCGAGTACCTCTCATGCTTAGAAATGTTGTTGTTAAATAGTACATTGGACTGTTGTCAAGCATGCCTAATTCTCCTGAGTATTTATCTGCAATTTATCATTTAATCTGAGCATAATAGCACGTTGAATTTGATGTTTTCTTTACTATTAGGTTTTGTCAATTCGAAGCATGTTATTTCGCTGTTTTATTCATTGTCACTTCTGCTAGATTTTTAGGAATATTAATACTTGAATATTGTTATCGTTCTTAAACAACTTTAGAAATTCCTTGCGATATAAATCTATGAATTCTTGTGAATGAATTGAATTCTAATCGTGATTGTAGTATTGCATAGACATGCATCATACTAATAGAAACATGTAGGAAATGCCACATAGGAGGTGGTATTCATATGCATTTATGTGAGGAAAATAGATAAACAAAATGAATGGAAAGAAAGGAAAAAGGTGAGTTGGGGGATGGAGGGATAGTTCGGATCTAGCCGGTAGACTCAAAAGAATTATACCCTTCCTTAGTCAGGTCTTGAGAGCTTGTCTACCCTAGGTGGCTAGAAGCCGACAAGAGACTACTCTTGTAACACCCTGATATTTTTAAGTTGGATAACTATTGGGGTATTACCGAGTGCATAGTTGGAGTGTTAAGTCCGAGTAATTTCCGTTACGTTTTTCCCGTATACGTGATATAATCGAAGCGTTGGAGTTTGGGGGATATTACATTGCGTATTTATACGTGTCACCTTATGACGTGTATTTATGGGGAAGATGTTATGGGATAGGAGTTAAGTGGGAAAAGTGTGTGAAAGGTTGTCCAGGGTGTTTTCGGATGCCTGCGGACAACACTTCGGACGCATCATGTCGTCCACAAGTGCATTGCATCACGTCCCCGACGCTTGGGATGAGTCTGCAGATGCAATATCTCGTCCTGACTTAACTGTGCTGTGAAGTTACGGACGAGGTCCTAGATGATGCGGACGAGGTCCCAGATGATGTGGACGAGTCACATCGTCCGCAAATGCATTGCAAGTCTCCCTTAGCCTGGGGACGACTCGGGACGAAGTTTCACGTCCTGATTTCACTATGCCGTGGAGTTGCGGACGAGGGTCCGGAAGATGTGGACGAGAAGAGTAGCGTCCGCATCGAATCTGTTCTAAACCTGGACAGTTTCGAACGAGTTAGGATGGCTGCAGACGAGTTGAGGCCTCGTTCGATTTTCTTCTGTCCGATTGGCATCCGCGTGTCGTTCGAACCTTGGTTGCAGACGGTATGGACAGGACAGGGATGCATTTTCCTGTCCGAAGCCTCATTTTGGCTAGTGAGATTTTAGCCTTGCGGACGAATGCGGATGAGACCTATGTTACCGTACTCGTCCGAATTAGCCCAGACCTACAAAATTAAATATGAACAAAATCAAAGAAAATCGAAGAAAACCCGACAAGAATCAACCTCCCCCTCCAGGGGCAATGAAAAATTGCCCTCCCTATACCTTAGGCCACCTCCTTTCTACTCCCTAGGGTGATGATTTTGTCCCTTGCCTTCTCCCAAGTATTTAACCTCTTCCTTCCTCCTCAATCCACTCCATTTTTCCCTGCGTGAAGTCCAGAGAGAAGAGAGAAAGAGGGAGCTGCGTGAGGGAGAGTTTAATGCAAGTGTGAGAGTTATGTAGCATAGCTAGTATAATTGAGGGTGAGGAGTGAGCTAGAGGTGAGCATCTCCCTGTCGCCCATGTGAGCTGTTGCTAGACGTGGAAGGAGTGGCAGCTATCCCTGTTTATTGAGTGTTCTTCAAATTGGTAAGGATTAAGGGGTGTCTTGGCCATGTGGAGGCCCTACACCACAAGTGTGTGTGTGAGTCTAGTGTTAGTGTACGTAAAATGCCTATTGATAGTTGATGATGTTCTGTAGATGTTGATATTTATATAATTTCCTGTTATATGTCCCTGATATGTTCTGTAATTTTAGTTAAGTGCTGTGATGCATTCCTTTCGTTGTTGGTGTGCTCTATCTTATTTTAAGTGATACAAATGCTTAGTAAACGAAGAGAAATGATGAATGCTAAAGTCTAATGATGAAGAAAGTTCAAATGCATAAAAAGATAAGGGTTTGACGCATAGTTTGCTGCTGTTAGTATTCCATAATATTTTCTGTTATTTCTTTGATGTAGTTCGTGGATTTCCTTGCTGGATGAATCTTTTGCATCTGGTTTCCCTTGCTGTTAGTGTGCTGTAGTTTATGATTTCCTTGCTGCTAAAGTCTGAAAATGAACTAAAGGGTGATTGGATATTTATATGTTGTGTAGTTGTTGTTTTGATTCCTTAAGCATGATTAGTTGACTGTCAAATCAATTAGAAATGCATGATTACATAATTATGGTCAAAAAGTGATATTGTTGTGAAGGGTGAACTGAAAAGGGGAATGTATGAAAATGAGATAGAGGTAAGAGGTTATTCTATGTCTAAATGCTAATAATTCTTTCATTTTGTGCTGTCAATTAAGTTTAACTAATTAATTGTTAATCAAAGCACGTAAACTATTAAATCTGTAATTATTGTTTCCGAGCATGTAAATCGGCTAAGCATGTAAATCGACTAATAAGTATTGGAGTATATTCTTCCTTCAAGCATGTTAAATCAATTAGCTCAGTATGTTAATTAACTAGCATGTTAACTAGTTGATAATTAATAATGAACACTTGAATGTGATAATCATTTAGTAAGCATAGTAAGCATGATTAACTGGTTAAATTGACTAAATGAGCATGTACACTAACTAAGATAATTAGTTAACTCAAGCATGTTAATGAACCAGCCTAAGAAATTAAAGAAATTGCTAAGCGTGTGTAATTTAGCTTGTAATGGGTGCTCAAAGCTTGTTTAAATCACTTAGATGATAGGAAGCATGTAAATGGAATAATTCCTTGTATGCTTCATGATCGGCTCTTTACTGCTTACCTAATTACTGTTATTTATTATATTAGTTTGATTTCAATTGCTTTTATAATGTATGTTATAGAATGTATGTTGTAGAGAGTAGAATGAAATGAAGATGAAAAAGGGATGAAAAGAAGATAAAAAGGGAATGAATTAAAGTGAATGAGTAGGGTGACATGCGAATGTATGTTTTATAATTGCTTTTGTTATTGTCTTCTTGGTAGCATGTTTTGATTGGTTAAGTAGAATAAAAGCATGTAAAGCAATTGAACTTGGGCATGTCACTTGTTATAACTGAGTAGAGTAATCACCTAGCCTAATAAATATAGGAAGTATGTAAATGGATTAGGAAGTTGACTTGATAATTGGCATGCTATTTCTGTATTACGAAATGTTCTCTATTGCGGTTGTCTTCATTGCAATGCGCTTTAATTCCATTATTATTTATAGGTGCTTTCAATTCCATTATTCTTGTATATGTAATTCAATTACTTTTATTAATGTGCCTTCAATTTCTATGAATGTTATATTATGTCATCATGCATCACGATAGGTTAAGAATGTATGTTCATTCATCATGCTAATAGAAACGAATAGGACGCATGCATGAGTGAGGAAAATGTAAGAATGAATGATAGAATAATAGGGTGGACGAGTCTAATCGGCAGCTAGTATGCACGCAGGAGGCTAGTGTAGCCTTGCAGCTAGTATGCACATAGGAGACTAGTCTCTAGCCTGGCAGCGAGTGCACATAGGAGGCTAGTTGTGTGACGTGCCCCGAGGTCCCGTCACCTGAGCCCGAGCCAAGGGTTCCTTTGTTTTCTAACCTTTTTATTTATTTTTGCAGGTGTTTCTTCTCTAGCTAACTTGGAGGAGAGTTTTTGGTCAATTTAACAAAGAGGCGTTGGTGCATTTGGACTAGTGGATGTTATGCTATCATAGAAGAAATTGTGGGCTTTCCTTTCCGCCTAGAACCTGACCTTCGGGCGTTCAAGGGCTTGTTTGGCAATCGAAAAAACTTCCTTCCAAATTTTGTCCTTCATACAACTTGTAGCAGACATCCAAAGTTTTCTAAAGAGGTATTTGGTGTCATATTTGGGTTTTGTTTGCTATGTCAAACGTCCCCTTTACAGAGACAAAAATCCAAACTCAGAATTATTGTGTTTGTGTTATTGTTAAGGACAGTTTTGTCATTTGCTGTTTAGGGTACTTTTGTAACGTGTAATGTTCCATTAGAGAGGTATTTTATCCTCTCTAATGAACCCTATTCGAATTAGTTGCATTTTGGAAAACCCTAAAGAAGAGTTGCCTCTTGTTCTTGCGTGAAGACTCGCGGAGATCTCCCACTCGGCCATGTCCAATCTTCAACGTCTCCTCACTTGTTTTGCTAGGTCTCAAGTGAGTCGACTTTTGCTGCCTTTTCCAGCTCCTCCTCTGTGTGTGGTGGTTCTTGTGGCGTGGAGTTGGAGGACCTAGCATCCCCCATTGTAGAGAGCCTTCCTTGGTGTTGGCCGAACTAGTTTCCCCTCTAGTGTTGGAGGTTTGCGGATTGTTTTTGGAAGGTACTATATTTGGCCGAGTTTCTATTTTTGGCGCTGGACAGATTCGGCCTTGTTTTGTGGTTGCATTTTGATCTATTTATACTTGTTGAATGAAGCTCAATTTCGGCAGAGATAATTTTGATATTGTTATGTGATGATCCTCCAAATTTGGCATTGATTGGATGTATGCACGTCGAGATCTCATTGAGTAATTTCATGTCGCCGGAATCTGCCCAGAAAACCCTAATCTGATGGTTAATTTCGTCATAGCATATTTTCTTGTTTAGAATGAGTTTTAATCTGAATTTTTGATATGTTGCTCTCTAGAATGTTGGTGTGAATCTCTGAAAATTCCAGCTCCTAATTCTTTAAGCTTTGGAAGTTATACTTATTTGAAATTAGAAGACCGGATTGATTTCTTTGGAAGTGGCCGATTGGAATTGTTGACCACCAAAGAGTTTTGGACTCTATCATGTAGTCTGGCATCGAGCATGTACACAGGAGACTACCCCAACGAACGAACGAATGACTAATAGGAAGTAATAACGGAATGAATGGCTTAATGAAAATGACTAAAGAGAGGCATTTCATGCATAACCCTTTTTCCTTACTAAGCCTTCGGGCTTACAGTTGCTTGTGGTGTAGATGTAGGTACTAGTACACTATGAGGAATGCACGGACTAGGAGTAACGAAAATATGAACAAACAATAAAAAGCAGAGGATGATGGATTTGCAGGCGCGAGGGAGCTTGTGGCTGGCCAGGCAATAAAAAGGGCTAAAAGAGAAATAGTTAAATGAAGTTGAGTTTTATTAAGTGTAAATTAAGTTAAGTTTTCTAAAATTGTAATTAAATGGATTGTATGTTTATGCTTCCGCAAACATTTTAAATAAATGATTTTTATAACGCTTCCGCATAAGCTTTATTAAGTTGATTTTATAACTAGTTTTATGAATGGTAGGTAGCGGTTTATAACGAGTTTTATGAACGGTTGGTAGCAGTCCAGTTTAGGTGCGCTCTGACTTGTTCTAAAAAGAAATTTTAAAAATTTCACGCATTTTAAAGGAATTTCGAGAAACCGGGTCGTTACAACTCTTTCCGCCACAGATTCCTCCAATATCCCAACTTGATGTACGAGTAATTAATGTAATGAAAGAAAAAGAACAATTTGGGGCAAAACCCATTCCAATATAATGAGTTAGAGGCATACATCATGTTGCATACCTCATTCCTTACTGGGCCCTTAGGATCAAAGTTTGCTTGTAGTGTAGGAAATTATCAAGAAGTAATGATTCCAGGAGCAAAGGAGGATGCATTTCCTGTTGAGCCTGTAGGTTATTAGGCTGAATCGACCTGAGAGGGTTATGGCTCGCAAGAAGAAGAAAAGAAAATATTTTTTTGAAATGGTTTGAAAAAAGACACTATTTTGTAAAACTATTAACTTTTACCCTAACCTTCAAACAGTATTTTGAATTTAGTTATGTTTCTGCTTTAACTCTGATTTCAATTTACGCATTTCATGTTTCCTCACTCGCCTTAAGTTTTTACTCTCACCTGTTTTAAATAAATAAAAAGAAAAATTTTTACACGTAATTTAAAAAGGAAAAAGTAAGGAAGAAATTGACGCGGGGCGTCAAAGTTGGTATCAGAGCCGTAACCAGGTCAAGTACGATTTTGTAGACCACGAATAACCCAAGACTCATCGGGCAATACTCCTCTGACTGTAAGTTTACTTTTGTTTTATTTAATTATTTCCCTTATCTTATTACTCTACAATGTGAAACCGTATTGTATTATAAATGGCTAGGTGAACGAGAGATAATATTCCGATTAACGAGGAGAGACACGGAGTGCCCAGCCAACGAGAGGACAATAATGGCCAGGATGAGGCTCTCGAACGTATCGCTGCAGTAGTAGAGCATCAATCTCAAACTATGGAGCACCAATCCCAATATATGGAGCAGCATTTCCAGTATATGGAAAGATTTATGGGCCAAGATAATGGGAATGTGAATGGAAATCACCGGTCAGCACCGATTTCGGGGGAAGCAGGATGGGAGAAGTTCCAACGGCTCAAGCCCCCTTGTTTCAATGGAAACATCTCAGATGTTGCCAGAGCCAAGGAGTGGTTACGCTCTCTGGAAGATATGTTCATATATGTAGACATAAGCTAGACTGAAAGGATTAAGTGTGCTGCTTACTTGCTGACTCATGATGTGCGTTTCTGGTGGGATTTGGTTAAATCCTCACGAGATGTCAGGGCTCTCACATGGAATAACTTCAAGGAATTATTCAATGAAAAGTACTTCAACCAGACCATCTGTATGCTGAAATTAGTGGAATTTATACACCTACGCCAGACGGGGACCGTATCAAAGTATGCTCAGAGGTTTGAGGCGTTATCCCAGTTTGCCCCTCATTTGGTGGCTACTGAAGAGCGCAAAGTTTACTACTTCATTCAAGGGCTCAAGCTTGAAATTTTGGAGGGAGTTATTGTGGCTGGCACTGAAGGTATGCCCTATTCGAAGATTGTGGCAAAGGCCTTAGTAGTAGAGGGAGTGAAGGCCATGGCAACAAGACAAAGGGAGGCAAATGAAAGGATGTGGAAGAATAATTCAAACCAGTAGTCATGTAGTGGTCCGTCATCGGGCTGGGGATTCAAGTGACCCTCTGATGGTGAGGCGCAACAAAGACTAGGCAAGCGACCGATGATAGAGACAATCAATGCCTTTTAGGTTGGAAGCACAAACTAGCCAATGCATGTCTAAAGGGTAAGAAGGCCCATCGTGGTGAATGTTTGGCATGCTCAGAGAAATGTTATATGTGTGGGAAGCCCGACCATATTGCAAGACATTGTACAGCTAGACCCGGTGAACAAGGAGGTATGGCTCTGCAGGTTTTTGCCATGTATGGACTGGACCAAGAGGATGAGGAGCAACTGAAAATGGTGGCAAGTACACATAACTTTATGTAATAATTGTCTATATGTGGTATTAACTGCTCCCTAGTTGAATTAGGAGATCTTACCTTAGAATGATCCTGACAGGTACGGTTTATATTAATAAGTGTGCTGCGTACGTCTTATTTGATTCAGGTGCTACGCACTCTTTTATTTCAATGAAGTTTTGTGGAATGGCGAATTGCTTCTCTAGTAGCGTGAATTGTATGCATCAGGTATTGTTGCCTTCTGGTGACCACTTATTGCCGATGGAATTCTTAAGACCTATGCAGTGGAGATAAATGGTCATTTATTTCGTGTCGACTTGATCATTATGGACCTGAAGGGGTATGATATTACCATCAAAATGGATTGGTTATCCTCACACCATGCGATCATCAACTGCAAGAAGAGGGAAGTCTGTTTTGCCCTCCGGGTGGTGAATTGCATATTTTTGGAGGAACCAAGGAGAAGGGAAAACTTGCTATCCTCTACGCTCAAGGCAGAAAAATTGTTGAGAAATAGATGTGATGGGTTCATAATAAATGTAATCGATGCTACAGCGAACCTAGATGCCAAGTTGGAGGATGTTGCGGTAGTCCGTGACTTTTCGGATGTCTTTCTCGATGATATTCCTAGTTTACCCCATGATCGTGAGATTGAATTTGTGATCGACTTACAGCCTAGCACTGAACCAATTTCTAAGAACTTGTATCGTATGGTGCTACCTGAACTACGTGAATTGAAGATTCAATTGGAGGAATTGGTCAACAATTGGTTTATTCGTCCAAGTTTTTCCCCTTGGGGTGCACCTGTACTGTTTGTCAAGAAGAAAGATGGGAGAATGTGTATTGATTACCGAGAATTAAAAAAGGTAACAATCAAGAAAAAGTACCCTCTACCAAGGATTGATGAACTATTCGATCAGCTATGTGGTGCATGAGTATTCTTGAAGATTGATCTCCGCTCAGGTTATTATCAATTGAAGGTTAAACTGAATGATGTACCTAAAATTGCATTCCGCACTAGGTACGGACATTATGAATTTCTGGTTATGTTGGTCGGACTAACCAACGCCCTTACAACTTTCATAGATTTGATTAACTGGATTTTCAGGGTTTATTTGGACAAATTTATTATTGTCTTCAGTGACGAAATTTTGGTCTATTCCCAAACAGAGGAAGAGTGTTGTAAACATCTTCGTATTGCTCGATCGATTCTTAATAAGCACCAATTGTACGCCAAGTTTTCTAAGTGTGAGTTTGGGCTAAGTGAAGTAAGCTTCCTTGACCATGTGATTTCCAAGGACAGTATCTCCGCAGATCATGCAAAGGTACAGGCGGTTATGGATTGGGTGCAACTGAAGAATGTTGGAGATGTAAGAAGCTTCCTTGGATTGGCCGGATATTACAAGTGTTTCATTGAGGGATTCTCTAAAATTACTTTACCACTCACTAGCCTGACAAAGAAAAATGCACGGTTTTGGTGGTCCAGTGATTGCGAGAAAAGTTTCCAGGAGTTGAAACACCGACTGACATCTGCTCCTATATTGACCTTGCCTGTGGAAGAAGGCGACTTTTGTATCTATTGCGATGCATCCAAAAGAGGACTTGGCAGAGTACTTATGCAGCATGGAAAGGTTATTGCATATGCTTCTCAATAGCTTAAACCTCATGAAGTAAATTATCCCACGCATGACCTAGAGCTCGCTGCGATTGTCTTCGCTCTCAAAATCTGGAGGCAATATTTGTATGGGTAGCATTGTGAAATTTACTCGGATCACAAGAGTCTTAAATACATTTTCATGCAGAAGGTGCTCAACATGAGGCAACGACGATGGCTTGAGTTCGTTAAGGACTATGACTGCAAAATTAAGTACCATCCGGGGAAAGCTAATGTTGTAGCAGATGCTCTCAACTGTAAAGTTGTCGTGATGAGCATGTTATGTGAAGAAATGCCTGTAGGACTTCAGAAAGACCTACAAGAGCTTGATGTAGAAATGGTTACGACGCAGTTGGATGTTGTATTATCAAAATTGACCTTAATGCTGTCCATACTTGAGAAGATTAAAGAGGCTCAGCAAGGTGATAGTATATGTGAGGATTTCAAACTGAACCCAACCCTACCAGAATATCGGGACTACTCTATGTCTGCGGATGGAATAATCAAGTATAAAGATTGATGGTATGAGCCGAGCGATACGACATTGCGAAAAAAGATCTTGCAAGAAGCTCACTCCTCTGGTTTCTCAATTCCCCCTAGATGTAACAAGATGTACAGGGATCTTAAAGCACATTATTACTGGCCGAACATGAAATACGACATTGTTGAGTACATGGCTCTATACAAGGTATGTCAATGGGTGAAGATCGAACATCAACAACCAAGTGGGTTGTTCTAACCATTGCCAATTCCAGAGTGGAAGTGAGAGCATATCACCATGGACTTCTTTACAAGTTTACCTAGGACTGCTAGAGGCCATGATGCAATATGGGTGATTGTGGACAGATTAACGAAGGTTTCGCATTTCTTGCCAGTAGCTATGACGTACATGATGAACCGATTTGCTAATTTATATGTCAAAGAGATTGTACAACTACACGGTGTTCTGGTCTCTATCGTATCTGACCGAGACCCACAATTTACTTCAGTGTTCTAGAAGAGTCTAAACAAGGCTATGGGCATATAATTGAAATTCAGCAGAACATTTCACCCTCAAACGGACGGCCAAAGTGAAAGAACGATCCAAATGCTTGAAGATATGCCATGTGATTATATACTTGAATTTTAAGTCGGATGGGGGAAAATGCTATTGTTGGTCGAATTCTCCTATAATAACAGCTTTCAAGCCACGATTGGTATGGCACCGTATGAGGCGCTATATGGGAGGAATTGTAGATCTCCCTTGTATTGGGATAAGATCGGTGAAGATACGTTTTACGACCCTGAAATGGTACAAAAAACTATCGAATCTATTGCCATTATCAAGCAAAGGATGCTAGCCGCCCAAAGCCATCAGAAGAGTTACCCTGATAATTGTCGACAAAGTCTAGAATTTAGTGAAGGAGATTGTGTATTCCTGAAGATATCTCTTTTCAAGGGCATTGTACACTTCGGAAAAAGGGGAAAGCTCAACTCAAGATATGTTGGCCCCTTTGTAATCATGCGGAGGATTGGATCTGTTGCATACCAGTTACAATTACCAGATTCTATGGCGGGTGTGCATAATGTATTTCACGTATCAATGCTCAAGAAATATCTGGGCAATGCAACTCTACTGGACCGTCCCGAGAATATCGAAGTCCAAACTAACATAAGGTATAGAGAAAGGCCTACTCAAATCCTAGTGTAACGACCCAGATTTTTCTTACTTCAAAAATTGCGTTAAATTTAAAACTTTTCTTTTCTTTTGCAAAACAACAGAAAATCTCTTATTTAAAACTCCTTTAAAGTGTGATCAGAGTTCTTTTCTAAAAACTGGACCGTTAAAATATCTTACTTAAAACTCGTTACTTTAATCTTTATTAACAGCGGAAGACTTTATTTATAAAATCTATTTTTCTCATTTTATAGCGGAAGCATAAATCATTCATTTTAAAAGATAGTAAATAAACTGGTATTTTACATATAAAACCCTTTTCTCTTGTACTTTCCTTAGCCTAGCCAGCCACAAGTCCCGCCCGTGCAAATCCTTCATCTTATCTCGTTGCGTGTACCTACACCATTAGCAAACTGTGAGCCTAAGGCCCAGTAAGAAATGAGATATGCAATATGATGTATGCCTCTAACTCATTATGTCAGAATGGTATCTGACCAAACTATTCTTTTCTTTATGTTTCATTCATTCATTACTCGTACATCGAGCTGGGAGATTGAAGAATCCGTGGCGGAGAAGAGAGTAGCCTCTTGTTGGCTTCTAACCACCTAGGGTAGACAGTCTCTCGTAACCCGACAAGGGAAAGGCATAGTTCTCTCGCAACCAATAAAGGAAGGGCATAATTCTTCATGTCTACTTGATTAGATCCGAACTACTTCTCCATCCTCCAACTCCCATTTTTCAATCATTCATTTTCTTTATCCATTTTCCTCACGAAAATGCATATGAATATCCACCCAAGCGTGGCATTCTTACTTGTTTCTATTATCGTGATGCATGTCATTGAAAAACTTTATTGTGATGCATGTCAATGAGAAACAGTAATCATAATGATATAAAAGCATGAGATATGAAGCAATAATCACAATAATATAAAAACATGAGACATGGAAAATCTACTAACATACTATACATGACGATATACTTTAAAATATGCTTGACAATTTAAAATGAACAATAACAATATAGGCATACTTGACAATTTAAAGGGAACAACAACATTATAGGCATGCTTGGCAATTTAAAAGAAACAATAACAATATAGACATGTTTGGCAATTTAAAGGAAATAATAACAATATAGATATGTTTGACAGTTTAAAGGGAACAATAATAATATAGTCATGCTTGGCAATTTAAAGGAAACAATTATAATCTAGGCATGTTTGTTAAATTAAAGAAAACAATAACAATATAGACATGATTGACAATTTAAAGGAAACAATAACGATATGCTAACATCCTAAACATGCTTAGAGATTAAATTAATAACGTGTGAACAACATAGGCATAATAAATAAGGCAGCATAGTAGAAACGCTAACAAACAATCAAAGAAAAGACACTATTTATGGTGTAGGGCCACCACTAGCCAACGACTCTATCTCAATTCTTACCTCGAAGCTTTAATGCGTATTAGCACTTAATCGTTATCTTTCTTTTCCTTTTCAATACCTTCATGATTAAAACATTTACTCATTAATAATCATAACTTATTAATTTCATTCTTTTCCTATCCTTAACTACATAGTAATTCTAGGAACCCTCTTTTGACACCCCAAACGATAGAACATAATTTGAAGCCCTAACCCAACACAGTAATGCACCATTAGAAATTACAGAACATTTTCTTTAACTTCACCCATGCATGATAACTTAACCAACAACATACATGATATTTCTAGTTCACAGGACCAAGAAGAAGTAAACATAGAGAGCACATATCCATAATGCATTTTTTGCAACCGAATATAATTTTCCATCCTTCACCTCATTTCTCCATAACTTAGAAGTAATAATCAACACAAGGAATCAACCTTTCATCAATAAATAACAAGGTCTTAATGGTTTATCAATTCACAGATTATCCAAAAATCATGATTAGTACCACAGTACACATATCCTTAACTATACTCTTTGAATCCCAACCAACAGTGGTAACAGAAACAATAACTCAAGGAAAACAGGGAACTCAACCAACATCCAATACAAGATATAAATCTCAAGGAACAGATGCCAAAATCCAAACCAGACGTTCATAATATTTCTCATAGAACCAAGCAACATTCAACAATGGAGAATATTTTTCAACAAAAGAACATAAACATGTCAAAACACCAAACGACAATCAGCAATAAACCTTCCTGCCAATTAAAGAGTCCATAAAATAAATAAGGGAGAAGTTGAATACTTGAAATTACAGAACCCGAGAGTAGCACCTCAAAATCACTCACTCACACTTTCTCATCTCTTCACCACTCATGACCTCAGCATTTCACAGAGAGCTTTCTCCAGATCCTCACCCTGCTCTAGAGAGCTCTCAACTCCTTCTCTCATTTCTCTCCTCTTTCTCTGCATTTCTACATCACCAGAGAGGCATACCATTCCCTGCCTCTGCCATAAGCCATACTCTGACTTCACCATTCCTCTCGCACGTCCAGTCTAGATCGTCTACATCATACGGCATATATCATTTCTTACTGGGCCTCAGGCTCACAATTTGCTAATGGTGTAGGTACACGCACGAGAAAATGATGAATAGATCAAGACAGTTGATGAAGGATTTGCACGGGCGTGACTTGTGGCTGGCTAGGCTAAGGAAAGTAAAAGAGAAAAGAGTTTTACAAATGTAAAGTAATAATTTATTTATTAAATTTTTAAAATGAATGATTTATGCTTCCTGTTTTATGCTTCCGCTATTAATTAAGAAAAATGGATTTTATAAATGAAGTCTTTCGCTGTTAATCAAGATTCAAGTAATGAGTTTTAAGTAAGATGTTTTAACGATTGAGTTTTTAAGAAAGGAACTCTAGTTTTAATTTAAAAGGTTATAATAAAGACTTCAAGCATTTTATAAAAGTTTTAAATTTAACACATTTTTAAAGTAAATAAAAACCGGGTCGTTACAATATGCATAAGGATTGTGATAATTTCTCTTTGTCCAACTCCAACTACTATATTGATAAACTATTGGAATGATTTATCTTATGCTCCCTATTTAAGTGATGAGAATAATCCGTGAAGTGTGTTGGATTGTCTACTCTCGAGTTGGGGAGTTTTCCCTGTTTTAATTATTGCTTGGATCTAGTTCCATTTTGATGGTCAAGGTTGAGATTTTGTGCTTTGCTTAATGGTTTTATTGAAGATGGTAATCTGTTAAGTAGGTTAAGTTCTGTGATTTAGCCACTGCCTTGATGAATGTTTGGTTGGTTTTAGAAATGCTTTTGTTGCTTGCTAAACCATTGCTCTGTCAACTATATAAATGTAATGCTAAGTTGAGAAAATGTTGATCTAATAGGTTATCTTGTTTTGGTTGTTAAAAATGGTTAAGTGATGAAGTTGGGTTTGGATTATGAAATGCTATTAAGTGATGAATGAGGAATAATGTTGTTATGGTTCTTGGTTAAGTTACTTCTAGGGAAATATTGTGAGATGTAGTAATTAGTTGAATGATGGTATGAAGTTATAGGTCTAAGAATTTGGGATGGATGATTAATTATTGATGATTAAATGTTATTGATTTGTGAAGGTATTGTGTAGGTATTGAGAAGGCTAACTGGAAGCACTAAACTCCCTAAAGCTTCCAAGTGATATTGCATGCGTTTGGTCTTTGGGGCCTACATCACAAGAGTTAGGACTTTTTTGATGTCTGTGTTTATTAGAATTTAGGTTCTTTAAGTTAATGATTTGTAAGTGATACTATTTGTGTTTGGTCTTTGGGGCCTACATCACAAGAGTTATGAATTGTATATTGCCTGCATTTACTAGATGTAATAGGTTGTGATCATGTCTTGAGGATTTATTGCTTCTTATTGTTTGTTGTTGTGTTTAATATATTTAGGTTCTTTAAGTTAAAGATTTTAATATTGATCATGCTTTAAGGATATATTCATGATAGGCTAGAATTGTATGCATTCATACACATTCATGCATCATGGTTTTTAAATTATTACAAAAATGGTTTTAAGCATGGTTTTTAAAAAAGAAACAGATAAAAAATGTAAATAAATGTGAGTTCTTGAGTTAGCCGTCTTAGGTATGTGACACGAGATGGCCACCTTAGGTGTGTGCCACGGGATGGCTGCTTTAGGTGTGTGCCACGAGATGATAAGAAATGTGAGTTTGTTAGTTGGTTCTCAATTGATGTCGAGGCTAGCCAAATCAATGGTGTGGTGAGGCCATTTAAGCGTTGGTGCGCATGGCCGCTAGTGTGTCTTCGATTGATGTCAAGACCGATTGTTGTGCATGGATGTTTAAAACTGCTAGCAAAGCTTTCGTTCGATGCTGGAGTTGCGTACATCAGATATGGAGTCGTTGTGCATTGATGTGCACAATAGCTATCAGGCAGTTCGATTGATGTCAAGCCTTTATCACATAATGGGTTGTGGGTCCTTGGTCGATGTAGGGACTAGGTGCATTGATGTGCACGGATAGAAAAAAGAAACTAATATGTAAAAGATAAACGAAAACAGAAAATCAAAAACTGCATATGGATTTTAAAAGCTGCATAGCATGTGCATTGCGTATTTTATTTTATATCGCTTACTGAGCATTAGGCTCAATGTAACGACCCAGTTTTTATTTAATTTGAAAATGCGTTAAATTTTAAAACTTTTCTTTTTCTAAATATAATCAGAATTCTTTTTCTAAAAAGTCAGACCATTAAAAACCCTTTCTTTAGATTCGATATGAAAATCGTTATAAAATATTTTCTCAAAACATAGAGGAAACGTAATTAATTCAATTAAGAAATACTAAACAATTTAATACGGATTAATTACAAATTACTTTTTTCTTTTACTTTCCTTAGCCTAGCCAGCCACAAGTCTCGCCCATGCAAATCCTTCATCAACTACTTCTTTATTTGTTCACTCGTGTGCACCTACACCATTAGCAAACTATGAGCTGAGGCCCAGTAAGAAATGAGATATGCAGTATGATCATGCCTCTCTTTAATTCTTTTGGAATGGATACCACCCCGAACCAATCTTTTCTTTACGTATTTTATATAACTCATACATCGAGCGAGAGATTGGAAATTTTTAAGGAGAGGGTAGTCTTTGTCGGGTTCAACCACCTATGATAGACAGTCTTGCAATCGCGACAAGGGAAAGGTAACATTCTTTTCTTCTTCTCATAACCCGTGAGAGGGTGACCCGTGAGAGGGTATAAACAATTCTTTCTACTTGGCTGATCCGTACTTACCCTTCCATTCCCCAACTCCCCATTCTTCTTCTTTAACTCTTTTTCCTCACTTAATGCATATGAGTACCAACCACAATGTGACACTTCTTACTTGTTTCTATTAATATGATGCATGTCAATGCAATTGCTAACATTACACCTATAAGCCATTCAATCCATTCATCAAGGAAACAATAGCAAAATAGGAAATAATAACGATATAAATATCCTTGGCAATAATAACAAGATAGATAGGCAATTTAAAGAAAACAATAAATATAGGCATGCTTGGCAATTTAGAGAAAGCGATAACGATATAGACATGCTTGACAATTTAAAGGAAACAATAATGAAGGCATACTTAACAATTCAAAAGATATAATAATAACATAGGCATGCTTAGCAATTAAAAAGACAATAATGTAAGCATCATTGACAATTCTAAAGAAACAATGCTAATCTAGGCATGGTCAGCAATTTAGAGAAACAATAATGATATGGACATGCTTAGCAAGTTAACAGGAAATAATAACAAAGTAGATATGCTCAGTAGTTCAAGGAAGAGCAGTGACAATGTAAATGTGCTTAGAAATTTAAAGAAAACTAAAGGAAATGAAACACTATGTTAATAACTTAAACATGCTCAGAGATTAAGGTAACGATATGCAAACAACATAAATGATATGCTAACGTCCTAAACATGCTTAGTGATTAAACTAATAATGTACGAATAGCATAGGCATAACAAGTAAAGCAGCATAGTAGAAGCGCAAGTAAACATTCAAAGACTCTGCTAATGGTGTAGGGCCTCCACAGGCCAAAGACTCTACTCGATTTCATACCTCAATGTTTTATCGCGTTTAGCACTAAATAGCTATCCTGCTTCTCTTTTCAACACCTTCATAATTAAACATTTACAACTATAAATTTCATATCCTTTTCGTATTCTAACTTGTATAATAATTCTAGAACTTCTTTGATGCCTAAGCGAAACACAACCTATCTTAACTTTAACTATCAGTAGGTCATTCTAAGGAAATAGAAAACATACGTCCAATATTTTCCTCAATCATTTAACCAACGTTCAGACTTATCATAATCAAATGAGTTATCACAGCATCCAAAATGACATAGTAGTAGTCAGCCATAAACAACAGAGCATGAAACTTCACTATGATTATCCTTATTCATCAACAGAGGCAGTAACGTATTAACCAAGCAGTAAGGCTAATTCCATTTCATGCTTCATATCAACAGGTTTAACATTTCCTACAACCAACAATTTATCCATAACATCTATCCTTATCATGCTTCAGATCAACAACTTACAGAGAAGGGCTGAGTTACCTAGCGGCAACCCGAGCTGGACCAGGAGACCTGAGGACATGAGCTGAATCAAAGGCATGACCTACACACCAATGGGTATCCACTACACTCTACACCGCACACACAGAACACCCACACACCAGGGATTCCTTCACACACGAAGAGGAGAAGGAAAAGTGCAGAGAGAGGTTCAGCTTAGACATTTAATGGACAAAACTTTACCTGGCAGGGATGGTTGCTCACCGAATCGGCATGGAGAGCATGTCCAGGCGTGGGGGGAGGCGTCCCCATGTCGTGAAAGTGGGGTTTAATGGACTACACAACAAGGAAACATATTATTTAAAATCTATATTTTCATAGATTTGGGACTTTTCGGACGAGGGAGAGCGTCTTTGCCTCGTCCGCATGCATTCGAAATCACAATTCTTCCTGACAGAATCAAGTTTTCGGACGAAGAAAGGCGTCCTTACCTTCGTCCGCATGCGTCCAAATTTGTCTAGAATCTGTCCAAAAATTAGACATATTGAAATCGTTCTCATCCGCCATCGTCTGCCATCGTCTAGGATCATCCGAAATCTTGTATTTACAGGCGATGGACAAATTCGGACGCGGAGTCATGTCCCGTATCATCCCAAAATGCTGGGGACGTTCTGAAATGCATTTTTGGACACAGCTCCTCATCCGCATTTGTCCGAAAACCCAAATACACTAGATATTCGCTGCGTCTGAATTCTCACTTATACCATTTTCCATTAAAATTTCATACTTTAAATACTCCATAATATTTGCCCCATATATACCTGGCATAAAATAACTCGTACCGTATCATACGAATTACTACACCCATTAATTTTGTAGCATACACGGGGAAAATATTCTCGGGGTATTACACTCATAGTTTAAGTCTTATTATGTAGGTATCCGTGGTATCAAGGATAGAAGCAGTTGATGGAGCATTTGTGCGTTGTAGGCTTGGTGGCTGGCTAAACTAAAGGATTAAAGGTAAAAAAGGATAAGTGTAAATGGTTTAATAAATGTTTTGTTTTATTCATAAAAGTCTTCCGCTGTGTTTTATAAAAGAAGTTTTCCAAATTGTAAAGGTTTTTCATAAAATAATTTTAATTATCGTCTTTTAAATGCTTTTAAGAATTACAAGTCTTCTGCTATACAAAAGTTTTAATTTTACACGATTTTCAAATATAAATCTCTTTTAAAAATGCCACATTTTAAGAAAGGAAAACCTGGTCGTTACTGTTGAGGTTGAACACTTCTTTACATATTCAAAATCATGAGGTTTTGTGGTTGTTTGGCCAGATTGAAGAAATCGATCATGCTCTTTACAGATTGTAAAGTTGGTGTTTTGCGATTTTTCGGCTGTAGAGGATGATCGACCGGTATTATGAAGAAAATACATAGTCTAATCTAGGGCTGATGTTGCAGTCAATCATCTGATAGTTGTTGATTGACCGGTAATGACAAAGGTCGCCAGAACAAAGGAACAATGTCATGTTTTTATTGGATTTAGAAGTGGTTAGTCACCACTTAAAGGTTGTTAAGATGCCACTTCATGCTTTGTATGGCTGAAGAAAGGTTTTGAGCTTATATTAAGAGGCGGAAAACTGGAAAGAAATGGGAAACACCGTGAAGGGAGAAAGGGAACCGTGAGAATCAGAGAGAAGAAGAGAGAACCAGGGAGAAGAAGAATAAGAAAGAGAAGAGGAAGGAAACCTTATGTAACATCTCTTTTTTTTTTTTGCAATTTAAAAACTCACGATTTTTGAAAAAGTTTTTCTTTTAAAACCACAGCGGAAGACTTTTCATTTGAAAGTAAACTTAAATAAGAAGTACATAAATAAACTCCTTTTTGTTAAACCATTTATCACTTGAACATGTCATATTATAAAACTTTAAAACATTTACAACAGCGGAAGACTTATATTTATAATACCAAAAGGATTAAACACAATTTGAAAACCTTCTTGATAAAAAATAAAGTACTATAACAAAGGTTTACTATCCTCAAAACGTTATTACCAAATATTACATTTATTCTTTAATCTCAACTAGTCGCCAAGCCTGCAACGTAAAAATGCCAAAGGAATAATGAGCCTATTGACCAGTAAGGAATATAATCATGAAATGCAACTGTAACCTCTATGACAACTCTACATGATTAAGCTTGATACATCTGTAAGCTGGGTGAGAGCAACCTCTTCAGTTTCCAAACTCACCACATGGGTTTGTTTTTACATAAGAGCAACCTCAAAAACAGATCCCCTTATATTACATTCATTTACTCTTGGGTGAGAGCAACCTCTGCAGTCTCCGAACTCACCCCCCGTTGAGTAAGAGCAACCTCTTCAGTTTTCAACGAGCTGCTTCCTACGTATGAGCAACTTCTTCAGTTTCTGATCCCACGTAGAAACACCATTTATTATCTTCATTATTAGCCCATGCAATGCATAACGTGCAATCCTATAACATGTCTACATGATTGTCACACACGACAGTTCATATATCGCAAACAATACTACAAACAACTAACAAACAATACTATGCTTCAACTATAACATAAATACTAAACTTGCTCCTATTACACTATAACGTCATTCATCTAATTCTCTTTCCTTGATGTATTATTTCTAACTTAGTTTTGAACAGTATATGTACTATCCTATGGTATCCACTACTTGGAATATAAATTGATGACCTATACTAATTAACTATATTATTACAATTTTAATTTTCCTATATTATACAATTATCTTAAACTTTCTATATCCATAATATGCATCTAAACATTAATATTCATAGTTTAACCTAACTAATTATATTCCTATTTATTTTACTTCCTATTGGGAATATCCACATAAACAAAATATTTATTGATGACTTATCAATAAAATAACTAACCTATTTCACCTCTAGATTTGCTCCCAAAAATATTAATATAATTTATCTGCCAATAATAGGAACATTCCTACGTCTACTCCACTGATCGACTAACAGGGAATAATTAAGAAATACTGTTGTAAAAACACTACAAAGACTATCATCAGGCAAACTCATTTCCTTCCTTATCACTGACCATCATCATAGAAAATTCACTTTCATCCCAACTGTTAATAAACTAATCGTAGGAAAACAACCTAACCAGTAATCATCATTAAAGACTAACATAGCAATTTACACAAAACTCCTACTCCTACGATGTATGTCCTTTCAGACAAAACACAAGCATTATTCCTTACCTAGAGTCCTTAGCTTTACCAAGTTAACATTTAAATTGTCCTTCCCAAAACCTCTGTACTCCCTTCATAGTTGCTTATCGAATTCCCTTTCATTTTTGACTTTAGGACTCTTTTATCCAAAATCACATAACCTTCTCAGTCACCATTCAACTCGTTCACTGTCCCAGCTTCATCTTCCCAACAGAACACCACTCCATCTTATTCTTTACTGCCATCATGCACTATCAAATCCTTCAAACCTTCCTAACGCCTTCTCATCATGTCTTTCATTCCCAGATTATTCTGTGTTCTCTATTCCTCTAAAATCATGAAACATTACATTCACATTCTTTTTCTCAAAAGCCTTCAAACAGCCATGCAACTCTTCACAGTTTCTCACGAAGAACACAGAAGCAAGATATCTCACAACTCTTTCTCAAAACTCTCACTCTCCATCAGAAACACCAGAACACTCAACATCTTCGCAACAGCTCCTCACGCCAACTCTCTCCAAATTTTGGCAGAGGTTCCCCATGCTTTTTCTCTCTTATCCAAACTCTGCTGCCACTCCACATATTTATAGGCCATTTTCTAATGCTCATCATTGGCGGTGTGAAGATAGAACGCCAAAGGTTTCAGTCCATCAATGTCCATAAACTCCTTCAACGTTCAGACGTCGATTCACTTTGTCTTCACATCGGTTCTCATCTCTCCATATTACTCTCATAAACTGCCACTCACCAGCGTCCCTCTAGTAGCCTTTTGAAGATGAAGAGGTGACAATAGTAACGTTCCATGCATTAATGAAGCGTTGAAGTCAAAGACCTTCCAGTTCTAGTGACAGTTTAACATCTTCAGACGACGTTCAGGATTGGTGATTGATCAATTTTCTTCATTGGCGATCGACCACCCTTCTGCCAAACGACCGTCAATTTCTTCAGAAAAGTTTCTGATTTCCTGACGGTCGATCGACACTTTGTCGATCGATCGCCCCGATCGGCTATTGTTTTCAACTGAGCATTATACTAAATTTTCTCCAGATTATGTATATTCACGTTATTTCCTTAATGTGATACCTATACAAATATATATATACATGTTCATATATTGCAATCATAATCTAAGGTCATAATTGTAATTGTAATATCTTCCATACCACTTCATCTTCTCCAAACCCTTATGCACCAAAACCATATATATATATATATATATATGAATATTTATATCATGTACCTCCACATTTCCATACCCAATTATATCCAAACTTCCATTCCTTACAGTATCCTTACAATATCCAAATACGTCCAATTACGTTCAAATATATTTTCTCTTTGGCCAACACATGAAGTATCCAACTATCCATAAATTTATCCCCTAAGACTGAAAGTATATATTTCATAACTCCTCTTCCACCTTATTCTTTTACTAAATCCAATATACTCCAAAATATAATAGACCTTATAACTTCAACCTTATTATATCCAAGTGCATTTTCTCTTACTAATCCATTGACTTCCAATCACTGACTCAGTCCTGATATCATCTTTTCTAAATCCAAGTATCATCACCCATTCTCTAATAACGCTAATCATTTCCTTAAGCTAATTATGTAACGACCCGATTTTTCGTAATCTCTTGAAAATGCATGAAAATTTGAAATTTTGCTAAGGCCATTGAAATCGCTTTTAAAACAGATCATAGTGCGACTCTAAACCAGCCTGGTACTAACCTTTCGTCAAATTCGTATTGAAAATCCAATTACTAAAATGCAGAAGCGTTATAAAATCTTTTATTTTAAAATATGGTGGAAGCGTAACTGAGTTAACGAAAGAAACTAAACAATTAAATACAATTTATTTATGACCGTTTTCTCTTTTACTCTTTCAGTTTGGCTAGCCCCAATCCTCGCGCGTGCAAATCTTTCATCCCTGTTTCTAATCTGAACACTATCTTCGCCTACGAGTACCTACACCACAAGTATACTGTACGCCTAACGGCTTAGTAAGGAAAGAGTTAACAATGAAAAAATATAGAATTTAAGTAACTAAACATGCTTGGGAAACTAAACATTTGATAAACTATAATTTATGCTAAAACGTGCTCAAGTCTATTATTGCAGCTTAGGATTTTAATTGGTTAACGTTTTAAACATGCTCGGGTTAGTTAAATTAACATGCTAGTTACTTTAACATGGATATCAACAAGGAAATGGCACAAAAATTTACTAACAACCAAATGACATTCATGGAAAACAACACTACTCTAACAATAGAATAACATTCAAGGAAACTAACACTACTTTAGCAACAGAATAACATTCAAGGAATTATCATCTTAAAGCCAACTAACAACAACTTACAATGAGCATTTCAGGAAATTATCAACCAATACAGAGAAAGCTAACGACATAAATCAACCAATCATAACTCAACTCACGCACACTACCAATGAAGGAAATCTCTACAGCCAAGGAATTCTACACTAATCAACAGCCAAGAAATCAACAAAGGAAAGAGCAATAGAAAGTCATCCAAGGAAATCCAACACTACTCACGCACACTACTTGTGGGTAGGGCTTAGACGGCCAGACACACCCAATCCTTACCACTAACGATGACACAATACCAGGTATAGCAAACTCCAATGTAGAAGCAGCTCCAGCAATGACAGAAGCTCCAGCTCGCGGTCAACAGCTCACAGCAGCTTCACGCCAGCACTCTAACACATAGCAGCTCACACTCCAATCTCCACAACTCCCACTCCTTAGCTTACACCTCACTTTACTCATGTTCACACATAGCACACCATTTCCCTGACTCTCTAGAACTCCCTTCTCACTCAGGAAACAAAGCTCACGCAGGAGATGGAAATGGCGAGAAGGAGAATGGCTGGGAAAGAAATGCCAGGGAATGAAATGGCTTATACTTGGAAGGGGGAGACAAACTGTAGCTGGAGGGCAGAGAGGAGGTTCACTCTAGTAGGGGGGGTCAGTGCCAACGCTGGAGAGGATTTCCTGTCAAGAAATCACGTGTAGTAAATGACTACACGACAAGAGTTTGGATAATAAATTCCAAAAATTACGTAGAGCTGGGCTATTTTGGACGAGTACGGATGCACTGGTCTCGTCAACATTTGTCCGCAAGAGTAAAATTCCTAAGGCTAAATCACGTGCTCGGACGAGAACTGGCGTCCTAGTCCTCATCCGTAGAATCCGCATATGACATTCAGACGCATTTTGGCATCCGTATGAAGCGTTCGCACGCGTCTGAATCTGTCCATAGATTGGATAGATTCAATTCAGATGCAGCTAATCCACGTCTGCATTCGTCTGCATGCATCTGAAAGTGTCCAGGGTTTGGACAGATTCAATGCGGACGAAGCCACCCGCGTTTGCATATGTTCGGACTCGTCTGGAAGTCCACGACATAGTGAAGTCAGGACGCGAAGTCATTTCTTGAGTCATCCCAAGGCTAAGGGGTGAAGTACAATGCACTTGCGGATGACACGTCTCGTCCGCAAGTCATTTGCATGCTTCAGAAGTTTCCAGGTCTGGACAGATTCAATCTAGACGCGACCAACCGCATCCGCAGTCTCGTCTGAAACGACAACAGAGGCAGGGGCGACCTTTGGGATGCCAAGACAGTGTCCCTGAGTCGTCCCAAAGTGTTGGGATAACATTCTCATTTTCGGAAGAGGAACAACGTCCGCGAGGTCATCCGCAGTCTTCCAAAAATGCACAGTCCAACACTTTCCTCACATTTTCCCACTTAACTCTTATCCCATAACACTTTCCCCATAATTACATGTCATAAAATAACACATAATCATGCAAAATATAATATCCTAATTACCCTATCCTTCAATTACATCGCATGTATTGGGAAAACGTTATCGGGAATACCCCTCGACCTACTGCTCCGAATACGTACTCGATAATACCCTGACAATTATCCAACTTAAAAAGTCAGGGTGTTACAATTATGAACATAATGGGGTATCATAATTCACTTATTCCAAATACGTTTCTCTTGACCAATATCTTCAAGTCGTCCAATTTAGCTCCTATCATCCCAAAATCATCACATAAGCCTTGTGCTTAGCACAACAAAAATTTGGGATATTACACCTTAGGAAGTCTTTATCTTCTCAACTCTTCAATGAATAGAGGTAAGAAATAGATGTTTGTATTTTCCTTTTTTGGGATACATCAAAAGAGGTAGGATTTTATTATTGTTTGATGCTTGTGTTGATAGATTTTAAATTTTGATTATATTGTTGCTCGAGGATATGCTATTTGATGCTTGATGCTTGTGTTTAATAGGTTTTTAAGTTGAACGATCATGTTGATATTTGAGGATGTATTGACGATATGTTAGATTTTATTAAGTTGTGTGTAATCATGCTTATGCATCATAGTTTCATAAAACATTACGAAAAGGATTTCTCATGCATATGTTTTGAAAATGAAATTGACATATTACGAAAATAAATGTAAATAGATGTGACGGAGTATGGGTTCTTGAGATGGTTGCCTTGTGCGAGTGTCACTCCACCTTGTACAGTGATACCTCTAGCGCCCAAATAGTTTAGTAAAAGTAAAGTTAAAGTTAAAGGTAAAGGTAAAGAAAAATTAAAACGAAAATTGTATATGTTTTATAAATTTGCATAGCATGTGCATTGCATATTTTCTATCTCTTACTGAGCCTTAGGCTCATAGTTTAAGTGTTATGATGTAGGTAAGTACAAAGGTAAAGAAAGAAGATGAGCAGTTGATGGAGGATTTACACGACGAGATATTGTGCTGGTCGGACTAAACAAAAATGGAAATTGTATATGGTTTTAAGTTTATGAAATGTATTTAAAAAAAATATGTTTAAAGAAAAGAATTTTATTTACGGTATTTCATTGTGGTTACTTTCAAATGTTTTGTTTTATTAAGAAAAGTCTTCCACTACGCCACGTTTTACGTGTATGAAAAATCGGGTCGTTACGAATATGGTCGTTACAAACCAGCAGACAATAAACATATCATCAATCAATAGTTCAACATCTGAAACATAACTAGTAAATAGTAAGTATATCCTCTATTAACATCTCAAATGTAAACAGTAAACAGCAAACAGTAAGCATATCCTCTATCAACATCTGATGAATAAAACATAAACACATTCTCGGTTAACATCATCATGAACAAAACTTAAGCACATCATCGGTTAACGTTCACATAAACAAAGCATGAAAATATCTTCGGTCAATAGCCATTAGGCATCACAAATAGAACGGTTATCATAAGCATAAAATACTCGAGCTGTAATACCCCGATAATAATTTTCCCCATGTATACGATGTAAATAATTGTTGGAATAATTCATATATTACATTGCATGGCAGTACGTGTTGATTTAGGCTGTGTATATATGGGGTAAATATTATGGACTAGGTAAAGTATGAATTTTGAAGAAAAAAATGTGTAATGGGAGATTTCAAAAGCTCACAGATGACACAAGGATTAGGGTCGTGTCTAAAAACACATTTCATGTCATCCCCTACATTTTGGGACGAGGCAGGATGAGGCTTCGTGTCCCAATTCATCCTTTAACGCGAGATTTTAGATGAGCCAGGATGAGCACGGACGAAGGGAGTTTGAATCTGTCCAATTTTGTTGGGCTTTTTGGACGAATGTGGTCATGGCGTGGATGTCTTCCCTCGTCTGAAATCGTAATTCTGAAAGGGAGAAGTGTGGATTGAACCGGTTTGGTTCAGCTCGGTACGGGAATAATGAGATGGCCAGTTTTTGGTTAAAATGGAAAAGAAATTGGATTAATTGGAATTAAAATGTGAAGATAGTTAATGAGGGAAGATTTATGGAATTAGTTAAAGGAAGATTAAATTAATTGAATAATTGGAATAAAGAGAATTAGGGAGGATTTAAAGTGGATGAAGAAATGAGATTAAAATAAATGGGTGACTGAACTGGTTCATCCTTGAACTGATCCAGTGTGTAAAAGAAAGGAATGGCCCGCGACCATTCTATAAGGGGAAAAAACCAGAGAGAGAGAGAGAAGGCGATCGGGAGATGTGAGGAGCTCGGGCTTGGAGGCTCCTTCACGGTGGTCGACGCTGTCTGATTGGCAAGGAGGATTGGCGTCACGGGCAACGACTAGGGCTCGGGCATCAAGCTTCATGGAATGGTTCAATACGAAGCTCGGGTCGTCGATTTGGCATCAGGTCGTGGTGAGCTGCGGTACTCCATCAATTTTGGGAGGGCAGAGCTGGCGGTTCATGCTGCACTGGCCGAAGGCCTATGGTCCAGCTTGCGGTTCAGTCTAAACCTGTCTCTTCCTTCTGGTTCTTGATTTGGAAACTGACAATGTGGATGTGCGTAAAGAATGAAGATATAGCAGGGTATGGCTTGGTGGAAAGGTCAGGGTGTCCGTGGCAGTGAAGGGAGTGCCTCTCTGGTAGAATTGAAATGCAGTGGATGAGGGGGATGGTTGAGAGGAGAGGGCTCGGTTGAGCTGAGCAGAGAGTGAAATGCTCTCTGGAAGGCAGAGCTGAGAGAAAGAAGAAGGAGCTAAGAGCTCTCTAGAGTGGATGAGTGTTCTGGAGAAAAGGAGAAACGAGGTGAAGACTGAAGTTCAGAGAAGGGAACAGAGTGTGAAGGATGGGCTGCATATTCTCGGGTCCCCACTATCTCTGCTATCTCTGGTAAGTGAAGTCCTTCACTTTTATTCTGGAAATTTTATGGATTTTAATGCATATCAATGGGTGATGTGATTAAGGCTCTCTGTTTTAAGTGTTAAGATTTATGTTCGTCGGGTGGATATTACTCTTTGTTACTACTGCTTTCGGTTGTGTGAGGAATGTTGAGGGATTGCTGTCTGCTGTTTGGTTGTGAGTGGTTAAACTCCACTAATGGAATGGTTTAATACCCCTATTGTTGTGCTGCCCCTGGATTTGTGAAATATTATGCTTGGATTAATATTCTGTATTGTTTGGTTGATGAATATAAGCACTCTGTTGGTTGTTGTTAAGTGATTTCTGCCTGCAGTTATAAAGTGAAACTGTGAAGTTGTTAGTGGGAATGAATTACTACTTCGATGTTTAGATTCTGTTGGGTTAAGTTTCGAGTAATTATTGCAAGTGGATTAAGCTATTAAGTTGGATTAAGTTGAATTGAAATATGTTCTTTGGTTGGGTTCCACTAGGGGATTTCGTACTCTGTGGTGTTTGCAGTTTAATGATGATTATTGAATATTCATATTCTGATTATGTTAAGTCAAAAGTTTTGAGATAAATGTGGATAGTACGGGTGACATAGGAATTCGAAGAATATGTTTTGGTTAGAACAAAATGGTTTTTAAAGGGTTATTATTAATGAGTAAATGTTTTAATCATAAAAGTATTGAAAAGGAAATGAAGGATAACGATTAAGTGCTAATGAACGATAAAGTTTCGAGGTAAGAAATGGGTAGAGTTGTTGACGGAAGCCCTACACCATTAGTTGTGTCTTTCCTTTAATTTTTTTATTGCATTTCTATCATGCTGCCATATTAGGCCTATACTGTTCGCACGTTATTAATTTAATCTCTAAGCATGTTTAGGATGTTAGCATATTGTTATTAATTCCTATAAACTGTCAAGCACGTCTATGTTGTATTGCTTTCTTTAAATTATTAAGCATGTCTATATCATTATTGTTTCTTCTAAATTGTCAAACATGTTTTAGAGTATATCACTGTATATAGTATATTAGTAGATTTCTCATGTTTCATGCTTTATATTGTGGTGATTACTGCTTTATGTCTCATACTTTTATATTATTACGATTACTGCTTCTCATTGACATGCATCACAATAATGTTTCTCATTGACATGCATCATGATAATAGAAACAAATAGGAAGTGTCACCTCTGGGGTGGGGACAGACGGGTAGTTCGGATCTAATCAGGTAGCTAGACTTACTCCCCTCCCTTGTCGGGAAAGGGACTAGCTAAACACAGGTGGTTAGAAGCTGACCAAGACTATTCCCTCCCACACGGGTTTCTCCAATCTCCCGCTCGACGTATGAGTTATGAATGAAAGAATGAAACGTAAAGAAAACATTGGTTTGGGCGGAACTCATTCCTAAAAGAATAAAAGAGAGGCATACATCATACTGCATATCTCATTTTCACTGGACCTCGGGCTCACAGTTTGCTGATGGTGTAGGTACATGCACGAGAAAATGATGAACAGATCAAGGAGCAGTTGATGAATGATTTGCATGGGCAGGACTTGTGGCTGGCTAGGCTAAGGAAAGTAAAAGAGATAAGAGTTTTGTAAATGTAAAATACCAGTTCATTTATTGTCTTTCAAAACGAATGATTTATGCTTCCGCTATAAAATGAGAAAAATAGATTTTATAAATAAAGTCTTCCGCTGTCAATAAAGATTTAAATAACGAGTTTTAAGTAAGATGTTTTTAACGATCGGGTTTTTTAGAAAAAAAACTTTGATTTCAATTGAAGTGTTTTAATAAGGATTCAGTGGTTTTATAAAAGTTTTAAATTTAACGCATTTTTAAAGTAAAATAAAAATTGGGTTGTTACACTAGCACTTTGGGATGTAGGCCAAAAGTCAAACGCAAGCAAACATCACTTATCTAGAATTCTTATTGAAGTCTATTTAATAACGATATCCAATTTTGTTCCAACAAGTTTGTTTCCCTTGAGATTAAAAATTAAGGTTAATAATAAGAAAAAGGATTGAACTTTAACCGTTACTCTATTTCAAGGACTTAGAAATAGCTTCCATGGTTTCGTCATTCATCACTATCGCCCTTTTAAAATACAAAATCCTATCTGTAGAAGATAAACATTCAGAGAGCTTGAGAGAGAATCTTCCAAACTTCACTACTCAAGGGTGATTATTGTTTTGCCTCAATCCTTCATATTTATAAACCGATAATCTGTAAATCCCACAGAAGAAAATCTCATGTGAACTGCATCCAAGTGTTATTGTTTCCTTATCTATAGTCTGAGGATCAAACAGTAAGTCAAAAGATTAGCAAACAAACATATTTTGAATCTTTCCATAAAGTTGTTATGGGCACTCGGGCTTCTACTGCGAATGCCCATTGGTCTGTCTCCTCCAATAACAATCTGTCACGTTCACATTTTACTTTTAGTTTTATGGTCACAAAAGCTTCCACAAATACCAATGCTTCCGGAAATTCCAATGTTTCTGCAAATATCTTATCATGTGGATCCTTCATAAATTATCCACCAATTGCTATCCACCACGTATGCATATCCTTTTGCAGATATCTCTCCTGCAAACACAAATGCTTCTATGGATATGAATGTTTTCGTGGACACCTCATTAGCAGGTACTTTTTAAACTGTCTGCCAATTGCCATCTGCCACGTACACATTCTTTCGCGGATACCTTTCTACCATAGACACCGACGCTTCTACAACCATTAACGTTTCCGCAGACACCTCATCCATAGATCCTTTCCAAACTATCTGCCAATTGTTGTCTATCACGTACACATATCCTTGCTCGGATATCTCTTCCACGAATACTAACGCTTTTGCGAACACCAACATTTTCAAGGAAACCTCATTTGTGGATATATTATTACCTTTTCTGCTAATCACTATCAGCCATGTATATATTTTTTTTGCAAACATCTCACCCCAGCGAGCACTAATGCTTCCCCGGATATGAACTTTTCCCCATTATCGCTAATAATTGTCGCCACGTATCAATTTCTTTGGTAGATATCTCTCTTCCCCAGACATTCATACTTCCGCAGACCCTAATGCTTCCGCAGATATCAATTCTTCTACATTGTTTGCCCATCCCTATCCATCACATATAAATTTCCTTTGCAGACACCTCACATTTACGGACACGGATGCTTTCGCGGACCCAATCCATGGGCTCTCTTTTGCCGACACTTTACACATTATTCTTTGCTAAATCCCTAATTATCTTAATAAATCTCATATTTTTTTAAATTATAATCTTTCCATATATTAATGACAAATCAACCACTAACCTATTTTTCTAATAAATTAACCACTGAACTATGGAAATTTGTCCCCTCAAACATCACTGTCACGTTTGTCGTTAAACGCATTGATGTCAATATGTGGCGGATCATGTACAATTTTTCCATAGATTGTTATTTTTAAAAATAACGTTATAATATTAACAGTATGCCGCAGATCATATTCGAATTGACTATGACACACGACGGATGTATAATGATTCACCGTGGATCATCATACGTCGTTCTAAGTTCTTGTGCCCAACTATATAAGACTCAACTGTCCATTGCAGCAAGTTCACCACGAACTACTAGGGGTGGGACGGTTCGGTTCGGTTCAGTTCCAAATTAGGATCGAACCGATTTGGTTCGATTTTTCATTTTAGAAAACCAAAAGTGAACCGAGAAGAGTTCGGTTTTTCTCGGTTCGGTTCTCTTCGGTTCAGTTCTAATCTGTTTGGTTATCGGTTCTAATCGGTTCGGTTTTCGATTCTAATTGGTTCGTTTTTTTATGGCATCAATTTGTATGTTTTTTATTTAATTTTTCAGCTTTGTACTCGATTCTGAGATCGGTTTGGTGGTTCGATTCTTTTAGTTTTTGTCGATTTAATTTAGTTCATAATTTTCCTAATATATTTCATGCCATTTAATTTTTTTAATTATCCTAATTATATCTTTTAAACTCTGATTTAGCACAAAAAAATCCAACATTGCAATATTACATAACAACAATTAAATAACACATCAAACTCATAGTTTCATTATATGAGTAAATTTAGAGTTTCTACAAAGATTAACAATTCTAATATTCTAAACAGATTCTAAACTGTGAATCAATAACTAAACAAACAACAATTTCTTAATTGAGAGACAAAAGCAAAGAATAAATGTATTTATAGATCTCCAACCGGTCAATCTATGAACAAATTTCAAAGTTCAATAATTTAGGTAACACTCAACCTCACCAAACAAACATTTTCCTTACCACCAATTGAAAAAATTTTCAATCCTATAATCCTAAATACATAGCAAGAACTTCCATCGACAATATAATTATATATTGGATACAGTTTATCGTCGCAGAAAATATAAGAAACACACAAAATAAAAACTCAAATTCACTCTATCTATATGTCCCCGATCTGTAAACACATACAAGAAGAAAATAAATTTGAGTGTAGGATAGAAACGTTGGGTGGGGTGGGATAATTAAAGTTTTCAAGAGAATAAGACTAAAAATAATAGGGTAGAGGAGAGTAGAATAAATTTTTGAAAAAATAATCATTTATGTCAAAAACTTTTTACCATAAATTAAGGTGAGTAATAAACAAGTTTATGGGTTTTTGAGGTTTTATATTTTTTTATTTAAGTTTCAGTTCGGTTCGGTTTTACCCGGTTTTTTAAAACAAAAACCGAGAACCGAACCAAACACCTCGGTTCGGTTTGGTTTGGGTCTATTTTAAATTTTTTTCTCCTAATGGAACCGAACCGAATCGATGAATAGTATTTGGTTCGGTTCGGTTACCTGGTTCGAACCGAACCGAACCGATTCCCACCCCTACGAACTACGATATCCTCAGTGAACATTCGTACTCTCAAACCTTTGTTCCACACTGTTTAATCGATACCAATGGATTCCCACATAGCACAGAAAATGTCGCTCAAGTGAAAGGGTGAGCCATCTAGAGCTGAGGCTCAGCCATAGCTAGAAATGATTGACTCCAGCCGTGAACGAAGTCGGATTGCAGCCGAGATTGTCAGTTAGTTACACGACAATGTACCCACCACCACCATGGTGCAAGGTGGAGCACCCACGGGTCAATTTGGAGCAGCCGCAGTTGACATTGGAGGACTCACGGTTGGCTTTGTTATAGAAGCTAAGGTTGAAGCACAACCTCAACCTCAACCTCAGCCTCAAAAATGACCGGCAACAAGTGCACTAGTCTGTTTCAAACCCGTTATAATGGTTTTCCACTCCCCACTCTTCAGGATAGCTGATGGGAAGGAACAGTATGAAGCTAATGCTAAAAACCATTCCATTATTATTTCTAGAAAAGTAGACTTCGAGTCATTAGCTGTAACATCTCGTAACCTGTTTCCGTATAAATTTTTCTTTTATTTAAATCCATCGTAAAATCATTGCTTAATAAAACACCAGAGTAATAAACAGCGGAAGTCTTTTACAATTTAATACCATAAACCCATTGTTTAAATAAACATTTAAATAAACACGTTAACTTAAAACATTTCTTTGAAATCGTAAAACACTTAAAAGCTTTTAAAACATTTTATTTCATCTTCGTGAGCCATAACCACAGGTCAATGTACCAACAGTACAAACTTCCACACTGCAATACTCCATCAGCTACGTCCATCAACAGCTTTATTCATTCATCTCCTCCTTACCTACATCAACGGAACTTAACTATGTACCTAATGCTTAGTACATGATATAAATGTAAAACATGAAATTCACATATCATTTCTATAACATCATATACGGTTTTCTGTTTTGTTTCTCTGTTACTGTTCATATATTTTATTGTTATTTCGTTTGATTATGTGTTGGGCGTATCTAACCAATCCACATAATTATTCATTTATTGTTTATATGCTGAGAGTATCAAATCAGACCATACAAACATCCGTTTATATGCCGGGCGTGTCAAACCAGACCATACAAACATCCATTTACTGTTTATATATAGGGCGTGTCAAACCAGACCATACAAACATCTGTGCTAGGCGTATCCAACCGAACCACAGTCGTTCACTTATCTTGATTTTTGTGTCGGGCGTATCTTAACATTGTCATGCACATACAATCCTATCTAACGTGTTCCTTAATCGTATCCTTAAAACGTGATCCATCCTATCTAAGGAATTGAACTTAAATCTAATCATGCAAGCAAACAATATGTGTTTCCATATAATAACATAACTTATACATTTAGTAAACAAACATCAAACAAAAACTTAATTTTCCATGATGTAGGTCCTTTCGGACAAAGCACATGCAATAGCACGTACCTGAGGTCCTTAGCTTTAATGGATTTAACACTTTAAGTTATCCTTCATGAAACCTAGTCATAATAAATCTATAAGTTATCAATAATAAATCATCATCTTCCAACCACAAACGGCGAGTAAGTCTCATCTAACACCTTCCAAGATCAACTTAACAGTTATAATCTCTAACTAGTATTCTTTAAACTATTTTTCGACTTTATCCAACAATTTATCACTTTGCCCATTGTTAATAAGCCTATTAAATTCCTAACTTTAGTATTATTTGCTAATAATACTCGATTATCCCTTTATTTTCCAAACAATATTCTTCAATGTCCAACAAAATAATACCTTAACCAACTTCATGAATAACACCCTAATACATCATTTCTATTTATTAAACATACTTAGTGGCTTAACCCATTTCCAACTAGTAGCCAATCCTAATCCAAAACATATCCATTATCACTTAAACTTCAACCACAATAATCACTATCTGAATTCCAGCATTCCCTTATCCAATAATAATCAATAGAGACAGTACACACGAATAAATCCTCAACAAAATGTGAGTGAAGATTGCTTACCCATATCCAAGAATTGAAATCTGAAGAGAACTCCTCTTCACACTCCAGCACCTCCGTGTTCTTATTTCTCTCAAACACACAGTCATTAATTCACTCACAATATCCAAAATATTCTCACAGCTCTGTTCCTCAGCTTGTTTCTTTTTCACTCTACTTCTTCTGTATATATCACACACACTCACATCTCTAAAAATCGGCAGAGTAACGCCACTCTTTTCTTTTGTGAACTCACCTTGCTACTCCTCTATTTATAGACTTCTAACACGTCTCTTCATCACTCTCACAAAGATGGAAAGCCATTGGATGATATTAAACCATCCATACGTTTAACATCGAAGCACTTCCATTCCTGGCGTCAGTTATCATCTCTTCATATTCATAAGACCAAATGTTGGTGCCCCTTAATGTCCAGACGCATTTAATGATGATTCACTTCATCTTCAGATGCATATAACGCAGACCAGAAGCTTCTAGCAACGCTTTTTAGCTCCCAGGCAACCATTTAATTTGGCGGTTGATCAATTTTAATGAAGGATGATCGATCGTCCCTCAGCCCAATTCCTCACAATTTATTCTTCTGTTTATTTTGCCTGTCGATTGACGCCATTCGATCGATACTTCATCGATCGACCGCCCCGATCGGCTACAGTTTCCAAACTTGAATGCAACATGAAATTCTTCTCTAGAGCATGCACATACACGTTATTTCCTTTAACGTAATATAGGCATGTGTCCTATATATATATATAAATATATATATTTTATATTGCACCCATAATCTAAGGTCATAATAGTAATATCTTCCATACCACTTCATCATCACATTATTCTTCATTAAATCCAATATGTACTAAAGTATTATAAATCTTATACTTTTAACTAGCTCTCAATCTTTACAATATCCAAATACGTCCAAAATATATCTCCTCTTACCACTTCTTCTGACTATCAATCCAATTGATATCGTCCAATATAACTTCACGTATCATCGTACAATTCTCCAATTGACTTCAATTCTTCTTATAATCTAACTACGACCCTAACGGGGTATCATAACTCACTTATTTCAATTACGTTTCCCTCGACCAATATCTTTACATGTCCAACTTAGTTCCTAATATCCCAAAATTAACACGTAAGCTATGCCTTCAGCTCAACGAATATTTTGTATATTACAACCCTCCCCCTTATATAAATTTTGTCCTCAAAATTTGTCTAGTCTAAAGGTTTTATGCCTATCTAAGACGTATTCTATTGGTATTCTTTCCTTTTACTGTTATCTATACCTAACATATATATGAATATAAATACCAAACAGGCACACATAACAACATTCTAAATTTTAATAAATCAAATAGTACCTGGCCTAGACATAAACGGTTCCTCATCTTGATCTCCATACATCAAAAATACCTGCAGTGCAACCAATCCTTTCTCCTTGACCAATAACGAGCAGTTCCTAACCAGATGTCCTTGCTTCCCACACTTAAAGCACAGTCCAATAGTAGCTCTACATTCATCATAATGCTTCTTATTACACTTAAGGCACAGTCCACCTTCAGAATTTCTAATCAAAACTGTATCTATTCTGTTCCGCGCACGCTTATCACTCTTAGATTTATCTTCATTGTCAAGCACCTGCTTCGCTCCTTTATCAATTATCTGCCCATCAATAGATGATTTAGTTTTATTATCCTTTTTCAACTTCTAATTCATTTCTCTTTGCTTCATTAATTGCATCTTAGCTTCCTCGATTTTCAAAGCTTTTGTTACAATCGTAGGATATGGCGCATCCTCAATACCATATATCTTTATTCCACGATATATTTCAGCCTTTAATCCATGCACAAACTGGTAAACCTTAAGATCGTTGGTTGCCACCAGATGATTAGCAAACTGAGAAAGAGCCTTGAACTTCCTTATGTACTCAGCAACAGTCGTAGTCTGGTGGAGACTCACAAATTCAACCAACTTCTGAGTCCTGACTATCTGGTTGAAATACTTTTCAAAGAACATCTCCTTAAATTTTGTCCAATTCATTTTTCTTACATCTTGAGTTGCCTTAATAGTGTCCCACCAGTACCGTGTATCATGAACTAAAAGGTAGGCGGCACATGAAACCTTCTCCGTTTCATTAATTCTTGTGTACTCGAACATATCCTCTAGGGATCTAACCCATTCTTCAGCCAGGGATGGATCCGATACTTTCCCGTCAATGCTTGGTGGCTTTAATTTTCTAAACTTTTCCAATCCGGCTTCCTCACGCGCGACCCATGGGCGAGGATTTCCATTTCCTTCTCTTTCCTTAAGACGTTCCGTATAGTGAAACTGACGTTCCATCATTCTAGCCAAGCGATTTATTGTATCTCCTTACACAGTCTGCCTCTCCTCTATTCCTTGGCCAGCAAGTCCATTAATTCCTCGGTCAACGGTTCATCATTATTCTCCTGATTAGCAGGTTCATTCTTTCCATCATTAGTAACAGGTACATCATTATCAGGATTAACAGGTACATTGTTTTCTCCAACATTATTGGCGGGTCGGTTATTCTCCAGATTAACGGGTTCATCATTACCCCGACCAGCATTTTCCCCTCGTCCAGCACTATTTCTACGGGCATGACCCCTTCTTCCTTTCACCATTTCAATTACCTACAATTTAATTCTAGGAATTAAAACACTATTCGTAGTAAAGCTCTATACTTAATACTTACAGTTGATGAAGTATTCCTGTGTTGAGTTTGCACTATTGGTAGTCTATAGAAATGATTTTGACCTAATTATGCTCTGATACCATTTGTAACATCCCGTAAACTTTTTTCGTATAAATTTTTTTTTTCTTTAAAACCATCGTAAAACCATTGCTTAATAAAACATCAGAGTAATAAACAGCGGAAGTCTTTTACAATTTAATACAATAAACTCATTGTTTAAATAAACACGTTAACTTAAAACATTTATTTGAAATCATAAAGCACTTAAAAGCTTTTAAAATATTTTATTTCATCTTCGTGAGCCATAACCACAGGTCAATGTCGCCAACAGTACAAACATCCACACATTAATACTCCATCAGCTACGTCCATCAACAGCTTTATTCATTCATCTGCTCCTTACCTACATCAACGAGACTTAACTATGAGCGTAACGCTCAGTACGTGATATAAACGTAAAACATGAAATTCACATATCATTTCTATAACATCATATACGGTTACTTGTTTCGTTTCTCAGTTACGGTTCATATCTTTTATCGTTATTTCATTTGATTATGTGTCGGGCGTATCTAACCAGTCCACATAATCATCCATTTATTGTTTATATGTCGGACGTATAAAACCGGACCATACAAACATCTGTTTATATGTCGGTTGTGCCAAACCGGACCATACAAACATCTGTGCCAGGCGTATGCAACAGGAAACAGTCGTTTACTTATCTTGATTTCTGTGTCGGGCATATCTAACTGGTCCACAGTTGTTGATGTAGATTCTATTTTCGTGTACTTTATGATTTCATGTCTTAGCGTTTTTGTGCACATATAATCCTATCTAACGTGTTCCTTAATCATATCCTTAAAACGTGATCTGTCTTGTCTAAGGAACTGAACTTAAATCTAATCATGCAAGCAAACAATATATGTTTCCATACAATAACATACTTATGCATTTAGTAAACAAACATCAAACAAAACCCTAATTTCCCGTGATGTAGGTCCTTTCGGACAAAGCACATGCAATAGCACGTACCTGAGGTCCTTAGCTTTAATGGGTTTAACACTTTAAGTTATCCATCATGAAACCTAGTCATAATAAATCTATAAGTTATCAATAATAAATCATCATCTTCCAACCATAAACGGCGAGTAAGTCTCATCTAACACCTTCCAAGATCAACTTAACAGTTATAATCTCTAACTAATATTCTTTAAACTATTTTTCGACTTTATCCAACAATTTATCACTTCACCCATTGTTAATAAGCCTATTAAATTCCTAACTTTAGTATTATTTGTCAAATAATACTTGATTATCCGTTTATTTTCCCAACAATATTCTTCAACGTCCAACAAAATAATACCTTAACCAACTTCATGAATAACACCCTAATACATCATTTCTATTTATTAAACATACTTAGTGGCTTAACCCATTTCCAACTAATAGCCAATCCTAATCCAAAACATATCCATTATCACTTAAACTTCAACCACAATAATCACTATCCAAATTCCAGCATTCCCTTATCCAATAATAATCAATAGAGACAGTACACACGAATAAATCCTCAACAAAATGTGAGTGAAGATTGCTTACCCATATCCAAGAATTGAAATCTGAAGAGAACTCCTCTTCACACTCCAGCACCTCCGTGTTCTTATTTCTCTCAAACACACAGTCATTAATTCACTCACAATATCCAAAATATTCTCACAGCTCTGTTCCTCAGCTTGTTTCTTTTTCACTCTACTTCTTCTGTATATATCACACACACTCACATCTCTAAAAATCGGCAGAGTAACGCCACTCTTTTCTTTTGTGAACTCACCTTGCTACTCCTCTATTTATAGACTTCTAACACGTCTCTTCATCACTCTCACAAAGATGGAAAGCCACTGGATGATATTAAACCATCCAGACGTTTAACATCGAAGCACTTCCATTCCTAGCGTCGGTTATCATCTCTTCATATTCATAAGACCAAATGTTGGTGCCCCTTAATGTCCAGACGCGTTTAATGATGATTCACTTCATCTTCAGATGCATATAACGCAGACCAGAAGCTTCCAGCGACGCTTTTCAGCTCCCTGGCGACTATTTAATTTGGCAATTGATCGATTTTAATGAAGGACGATAGACCATCCCTCAGGCCAACTTCCGCACAATTTATTCTTCTGTTTATTTTGCTTGTCGATTGACACCAGTCTATTGATACTTCATCGATCGACCACCCTGTTCAGCCGTAGTTTCCAAACTTGAATGCAACATGAAATTCTTCTCCAGACCATGCACGTACATGTTATTTCCTTTAACGTAATATATGCATGTCTCATATATATATATATATATGTATGTATGTATTTTATATTGCACCCATAATCTAAGGTCATAATAGTAATATCTTCCATACCACTTCATCATCACATTATTCTTCATTAAATCCAACATGTCCTAAAGTATTATAAATCTTATACTTTTAACTAGCTCTCAATCTTTACAATATCCAAATACGTCCAAAATATATCTCCTCTTACCACCTCTACTAACTATCAATCCAATTGATATCATCCAATATAACTTCACGTATCATCGCACGATTCTCCAATTGACTTAAATCCTTCCCATAATCTAAATATGAACCTAATGGGGTATCATAACTCACTAATTCCAATTACGTTTCCCTCGACCAATATCTTTATATGTCCAACTTAGTTCCTAATATCACAAAATTAACACGTAAGCTATGCCTTCAGCTCAAAGAAGATTTGGGATTTTACATTAGCTGAGTTAGAAATTGAAGAATTATTTGAGGGGGCTGGCTTAGCCAATTTGTGCCGATTGGGTGGAAGTTACTGTGAGTAGATTTTCAAACTGTTTTATTGACATTTGGAACATTCCACCCAACCATTAGAGGTCCGGACTTACATGTTTGGACGGGAGTTGAGGCTGACTCCCAACGATATTAACGTGCTATTTGGATATTTGATGGAGGGACCAAGCGATCACTATTACAACGTGTCTTGAGAGTCATCTTTCATCAGAAGAAGAGAAGGGCTGACAGTGCTTAGATTGTTGCACCATGATCCCGAGATCATAGCGTACAAGAAGCCAAAGTTCATTGACTTGAATGTCATAGCCTGAGTGACCCACATCATCATGACGCACATCATTTTTCCTTAGGATGGATATCGAGACCGTGTTAGCTGCATGGATCTCTATCTGCTTGAGAAGGTGTTCAACAAGAAAAAAATAGACATCAACTTTGTCATTTTGAGTAACATGTACGAGGTGCCCAACAACCAGACAAAGTGTCTGCCTTTTAATTGGCTCATTTAGAGGATTGCTGAGCATTACGGGGTACCAATCTCGGAGGAGGAGCCGAGAACCAAAAAGCAGGCCATAGACGTCCATAACAAATTGAAAGTGGGTTGAATAGGGCTTAACAAAGTTGAAGAGGTATGGGTATGCAAGACTTCATCCAAGTTTGCCCTAAAGAAGCGAGTTACAGTGTCCCAGCCACCAGCCCCTCAATGGCTTAGCCTCCACCCCCTCAGCGGCTCATCCTCCAGCCCCCTCATTGGCTCATCCTCCAACCTCCTCAGAGGAACAACCCCCAACATCGCCTCTGCAGCACATGGAGGATGATACTCCAGAGCCGGTGACTCTGCCCCTTCCTCAAACATCTCATTTTACTTCGATGCCTGAGGAGATGTCCGACTGGATGTGCAGGATGGAGGAGCTCCATCAAATGGCGTTGAACAAAATACAAATGATGGAGGAGCAGCTTTGAATGGAGCTTCTCCAAATTTAAAAAAAAATGGAGGAGCAATGTCAACTGGGGCTACTCCAAATGCAAAAAATAGAGGAGCCAGCAGAGGAGTGGCATCATGAGATGTTGGCAGCATTGTAGAGAATGGATCACAGAGCAGCCCCTCCAGCAGCCTCTCGAGCATTCTCTCCAATAGCCTCTCCAATAGTCTCTCCATTGTCCTCTTCAGCAATGGAAGGCATAGACCGCTTGTAAGTCATTTACTTTTTATGAAAAGTTCATTATTTACTTTATTTGTATGCAACGTAATAACGTGTCTGAAATTTGTAACATCATTGCCCTCAGAGGCAAACCTGCTCCTCCTGCTGTTCTTACCAAGGTGTAGGAGACAAATGCGTCGGGTGGATCGCAGCCTCCGCCACTGAAAACTATGTGCATGGTATGTCTCTTCGATTTGGTTATCTACGTGTGTTTGCACTTATTCATGCCTTCTTAGTCTGACGGTCTCTTATCAATATTTTTTGCAGCCAGATGAACCAATGGATCTTTTCAAGAAGTATGTTTCTGGAAATACTCGGAAGAACTTGGAGACATGAGCAATTTTTTTAAGAAATCTAGTCAATAATGAGTACACCATCACAGAGATCTTCTTCCCGCAGAAAGTTGGGATGAGAAACAGGGTGAGAATTACGTTCTATTACATTAAGTAGTTTAGAAGATTTTATCTTAGTAATTATCCATGCTTTGCTTTGTTTGTAAGCAGTGCTATACAATGAACGAAGAAGAATACTTCCAAGTTCAAATGGAAAAATTGCTAATGACATTAGGGTGAATTCACTTAAGTAAACATCTCCTTTTTTTTATTAGTCGTTCATGTTGCAACAGTTCTAATACGTGGTTTATATTTTAGTCACACCCAAATCAGTCATGTTCTATGTCATTTCGTTGACCTGCACACTCACTTCCTTTACCAGCAATTGTTGCTTGAAGCAATTTCAATCGTTCTAATGTCAACTGAAAAAGAGTGGTATATCTTTTCCCTTGTGTAGATTCATATTACTTTCCGCTTATGTGTTGATTGTTCCCTTTACATTTCAATCCACACGATATCTTTCGATATTTGAGTGAGGGGTTGGAAGTGATCCGACATTGCAAGAAGAAGGATGACTTCCACCATCACGATAATGTACCCGTGAAGGGTCTGTTGTTCGCCAAAGCGTCCAACATATACATGGACCGATAGTTGTATTTTGAGATCACGGATTTGCAGAAGAAACCTGGCAAGAAGATGGCTAAGGGTAATTGAGATGTGTAGGGATACAAATTGTATACTCATTTTGTTGTACATAATAAAAAATTATGTTGATATTTATGTTTTACGTCGTTTACTTGGATAATATCTGTTTGGAAAATATCTTGTTTTGATAATATATGGTTTTTGATAATGTCACAAGGGGGATAGACTAAAAACAACGGAATCTCTTGCAAAATTTTTAATTTTTTAAAAATGAAATTGACTCAAACCATTTCATTCATCATCAACAAACAACTAACATGTTCATTACAACAATTTAAGTAACATGTGCACAACATCGATCCGTGTTGGATCATTATCAATCCACCGCGGATTGTAGGCAATCCGCTGTAGATTATTATCAATCCACCATAGATCATTATTAATCTGCAGCAGATCGTTATTAATCTGCAATGAATCGTAGTCAATCTGCGGTGGATCTAATAATGATCTGCGGTGGAATAGTACACGATCCCCCGCATATTAAAATCAATGCGTTTAACGGAAATCGTGACAACGATGTATGCGAGGACCTTTTACATAGTTCGGTGGTTAATTTGTTAGGAAAAATAGTTTAGTGGTTGACTTGTCATTGATCACAAAGTACGATGGTTGATTTGTCATTTTTCCTAAAATAAATCTTATATTTTATTACAACATTATTTTTCACTATACACTATATAAATTTCTAATTGTGACTTTATTTATTCCATTTCTAATTGAACTGAAGTTTTCGCAAACCTTCTATAAAAAAAAAAAAAGCCAAGCCATGAAAACTTCTAACCTTCAAAACATTGCTAAGAGTTGGCCAAGTCTTGATAGCTTCCACTTTAAAATCATTCACTTCAATTCCACATCTAGAAACAAATGCCACTTTCACTTGAGCTTGGGAGCATTTCTTCAAGTTACCATAAAGTTTTGCCTCCAATAAAATATCAAATAATTCCATGAGGTGTAGCATATATACCTCCAAATTTTCACTGTACACCAAAATATAGTCTAAATATACTAATAGAAACTTACCAGTGAAATTTCTTAAAACATGGTGCATGAACTTTATGAAGGTGCTAGGAGCGTTAGAAAGTACAAACAATATCACCATTCATTCATGTAATCTATGCTTCATTTTGAAAGTCGTCTTCCACTCATCTCTTTCTTTCATTTGGATTTGGTGGTAGCCACTCTTTAAATCCACCTTGGAAAATATAGAAGCACTACTTAATTCATCCAACATATCTTCTAATCTTAGTATCAGATATCTATACTTCACCATAATTTGATATATGGTACGACAATCAATATATATTCTCATTGTACCATCTTTTTTTGGTACCAAAAGCGTGACCACTGCACAAAGACTCATGTTTTTCCTGACATGCCCCTTCTCAAATAGCTCTGTAACTTGTCTTTGCAATTCCTTGGCTTCTTTTGGACTCATTTTGTACACTGCTTTATTATGAAAAATCGAATATGAAATCAAATCTATTTGATGCTAGATTCCCCTCAAAGGAGGCGATTTTGGGGGTAGTTCCTTGGGTAATAGGTCTTCAAATTCTTCAATCAATTTCTATACAACACTTGCAATGTAATACCCAGATAAATCCCTCTACATATAATGTAAAGAATTTTTGTGGAATATATGTTTTGATAAAAGGAAATACATTCCGTAATAGTGTATGGTACACTTGATATAATGTGATAAAAATAGGTATAAAATTTAGTAAAAGGAGTACTAAATTAATTAAGATATAAATTATTTTAAGTGAAAAATGGTAGCTTCTATGCGAGGAGTTGGTGCGTTGGAGCGGTCAGTTGAATGATCGACCTTGAAGATGAAAAATCAGATTTCACACGATAGAGCGATCGATCATTCGATCGACCGATATCACGTAAAAATCCTGATTTTGATTTTCAGCAGCGCAGAGGCAGATAGCTAGGGGGAACTCGATTGTCCAGGATCATTGCTTTGCTTGAAACGATGATGGATTAACCTTGATTTTCCCAAAATGATAAGATTATCCATGTGGCAATTTTATTGTTTGCCACCTCCTCCGTGGTTGGTGAAACGTTGTATCAACTAAATGGAGAAGATAGAACAGAGAAGGAGATTGCGAGAGAGAAAGAGAAGTAGAGAGGAAGAATGAGAGAGTTGTTCTAGTCTTTACATTTACAGAGAGTGCAAAGTGCGAGAAAGAGAGGAAAAAGAGAGAATCGTTCTGGTCTTTACATTTACAGAGAGCAGGGTGTGAAGAGAAAGAGAAAGTGGAAGAGGGAGTTGAATTCTGTGGCTTCAAGGGGGTGCTATAGGGTTGCTGCATTTCTTTAGAGGTTGGAAGGGGCCCTGGTTGAGTGGCATTGTGAAGAAGAGGTAAGGAATGAAATATGTGTTTGGCCAGTGGAGGCCTACATCACAGGACTTGGTTGATTGTTTAAATGTTGTCTTGGTTATTTTCTCTGAAGTAATATTCTGCTACCATTAAATGATTTTTGCTTCTGTCATTTATAGTTGGATTGAGAAGCTGGATAATAATTTGTGTCTTATTGTTGGTATTGAGACTTGGACAATGAAGAAGCTGACTCTATTAAATTATCCACTTAACGATTCCCTATTAAAAAGGTAAATTGTTATTTACTCTGTTTTACCAAATTGGTTACCAAGAGGATTATTAGTATTTTGCTGGTTTCTATAAATACGGTTGTTTTTGAATTACTACTTTGAAATTTGGCTTTGTTGTACCCTGTTAGTGTTGGTTGTTCCCTGGTTTCATGAATTGCTCTCTGTTAATAAATATACAGTTTATTTTGACAGTCCTTTTATAATATAATAGTCCTCTTATTTGTTCTTTATAAATCATTGATAAAATGCTATATGATAGAAATGAGTTACTTTTGCTTGTGTAACATCACATTTTCGTTTATGCATTTTCATAAAAATTTTAAACATTTTAAAACTCATTTAAAATATACTTGAAAGAAAACATCATAGTACGTTACGCGGAATAATAAAAACATTTAAACTATTTTGTGTAAACAAGATAATTTAAGAATACTTAAAAACCATAATTAAAGTCTTTATGCAATTTAAACGATTTTTATTCCTCTGAGCCATAACCCCCGAGGTCGATCCGCGTATGGTAACACAAGCTTGCATCGTATCACACTTCTTCTACGTTCATCTCATTTAGATCACAATCGATACCTACATCACATGAGGAATAATGAGCCTATTACCCAATAAGGAATATAAATGAAATTAAGATGCCATATCTATAACAACTTTACATGCATAAGTCTGATATATGTGTAAGCTGGGTGAGAGCAACCTCTTCAGTCTCCTAACTCACCACTTGAATTTGTTTTTACGTGAGAGCAACCTTTTCAGTCTCTGAACTCACTAAAAACGAATCCACTTACATTTACGTTTATTTAATTTTGGGCGAGAGCAACTTCTTTAGTCTCCGAACTCACCCACCCGTTGAGTAAGAGCAACCTCTTAAGTCTCCGAACTTACCCAAATGGGCTGTTTTCTACGTGTGAGCAACCTCTTAAGTCTCCGACACGTAGAAAACACCATTTATTATCTTCATTATTAATTTTGTGCAATGCAAGGTATGCAACCCTAATGACATGCCTATATGAATGTCACACAGCAATTCATATATTGCAAACAATATTACAAACAACTAACAAAACAATGAGCAGGAATCATGCATCAATTATAACTTAACACTAAGCATGCTAATATAAAGCGACAGTTAAACCGACTATGCGTTAAAGATATATCAAAGGAAACATGTTGTAAACTTCATTAAGAAAATATATCATCATTGTATATCTGTGACCACTAATTCATATATTTATACAACCAGATTCTAAGTTAGACTAAATCTTACAGAGGATACCATGAGAAACATTTTACTTCAGATCTAATTCATCATATGAGTATACTAACCTTAGGAGAATTACGCACAGACCTACCCCTTCATAACAGATTCGTTTATTTAGAGACTAATTTATTTGAAGGTCTTATATTCAAGGAGCAAGTTCACTAACAGGGAGAAACAATTACCAACAACCTATTCTTGTAGGGAGCCATTCTAGGAGTCACGTAAACATGCAAAACCTTATTTCTACATAACTGACTAATCAACAGATTAGACAAATCAACAACATCCAACCCATGATCTAAATCCATTCACAGAGGTATAAAAACTACAAAGAACAAACTGCTCTAAAGGGAACAATAGAATTGATAGTTCATTAGCAGAAGTTAACTCACGTCTAGATTATAGGAACAATTCTTGCAGTGGAGAACAACAAATCTCATAGAGAAGAACCTAAGCAAAAATCTGTCACAGAGACCATATTCGCAAGAAATAACAACTATCATGCAAAACCCATCTTTACGCTACTGACTCCAATTTATTAACATCCATATCCGTAGCAACCCAACAACAGAGAATCAGCAGAAATATGAAACCATTAACGAAGACATAACCTCATAGAGAACACTTCTAAAAATCAAGCAGTAAAGAATGCGATCAGTAAACCATGGAAGAACAATATTTTGCATGAAACAGGCATGAAATTTACAAAGAAGCACAACCAATTCCTACTCCCGTGATGTAGGTCCTCACGGACAAAGCACACATGTTATTCCTTACCTCACATAACTTTATTTTCTCCTTCCTTAGTAGCAGCTCTCCTCATTGTCAAACATCTCACAGAACACATAGAGCACACACAAAACCGCACTCTTCAATTTTTCTAAACGAAAAACTCCCAACACACACGTATCATTTATACAACACTACAGCAACCCCTCAGCGTCCCAACGAAGGTGAAAAGCCAAGAAGAGAGACGTTTGAACACCCACAGAAGCGCTAAGAGTTGAACCCAGAAGCTTCCAAGCGACGGTTATCGTTTCAGACAACGTTTCGGGTGGCTCGTCGATCGATTCATCTTTGGACAATCGACCACCAATTCATTGATCAGCCACGAATTTAGCTTCCAAATTCACCGGTCGATCGCGTCGGTCGATCATCGTTTTTGCCATTCGACCGCAACGATCGACTGCCAATTTCCTTCATAAATATTCTACCGAAATTATTTTAAATCCTTAATTTATTTTAAATCATTATTTCCTAACAATATATAACTATATCCCTATTAATCCAATACACTTCAATACTTTATTCTTCATAATAATAATACCAACAATAAGGTGTGACAGATTTATAATGACCGAAATATTACTTTTTCATTTAATCCAATATTTACACAAAACTAAATACCCCGGGTATTACAGCTTGACCGTGGAGTGTTATCTCACTGTTTGTAATGCTATGTTTCCTTTTCTGTATACTATGTTACTGCTAAGGATTGACTATTATATGACATACATGCATCAAGATTAGGGCTTATGAAAAGATGGACATATGCATTGCATTTTAATGAAAAGAATGAAATAAACGTAAATAGGTGTGTGGGGGTTCGAGAGATAAGTGACGGTCCTTGGTGATAACACCCCAGATAGATAGCTGGTCCCAAGTAGAGGATGAGTGATGGTTAAGCCCATATGGACCAATAGATATATCCCTTCTTCTATACTAGAAATCCTCAATGCTTGGACTGATAAGCGAAACGTAAACTAAAAGGAAGAGGAGATAGGTTCTTCTCTAAGACAGACTGCATAAGCACACATTAGGCATTGCATTTCATTCTATTCCTTGCTGAGAGTTAGGCTCATTGTTTTATCCTGTGATGTAGGTGACTATCATGATATTAGCAATATACCGTGGAGGAGAACGCTTTGCCTGATGAGCACTTGGGTTATCAGCCGGGTTTGACCTGAGGGTTATGGCTCACAGAAAGTAATACTGGTTGTTTTTTAATAGTAAATGATGGTTTTTGAATTACGATAAATGTTTTGTTAAGCAATTGACTTTTTGGTTCAAATGCTAAAATGATGTTTTAATACTGTTATTAGTTTCCGATTTGACTACTCCGATATTCTTTCCTTTATACTTTTTTTAATAAAATAAAGAAAAACTTTATATGGCTAAGGAAAAGATAAGTTTTAAAAATATCGGGTAGTTACATGCAATCACCCCAAGCTCTTCTATTCTGACTGGAAACATCATGAAAATTATAAGCCCCATAACACTTAAGGCTTTCTTCAATTCCTTTTTGGAAAGGAAAAGAGTCTCTTTCCCTTTCGATAACAACATTTTCTTGGATAACCTCATTTGATGTCAAGGGTGCTAACTTGACCATCTTGTTTCCCATCTTGAACGAATAGAAATTTGAATACCCATTGTGGATAACCTTTCAATCAAATTGTCAAGGTTTCTCTAACAGAATGTGACTAGAACTCATGGGAACTACATCGTAAGTAATTTCATCTTTGTATGCACCAATCAAAAATAGTACCTTGACTTGCTTGGTAACCACAAAGGCGCTCTTGTCGTCTAGCCACTGAAGCTTGTAAGCATTCAGATGATGGAAGGTTAATAGTCCCAGCTTGTCTACCATTGTTGTTGTTGCCACATTGACACATGAACCCTCATCAATAAAAAATTATCATACCTTTTCTTTCACCAAATAACTAGTGTGGAAAATGTTGGTTTTTTGGCAATTATTGTCATGGCTTTGTGTTGTCATCACTCGTCTCACAACCATAAAAAGCAGACCCTCTTATGCATAAAATACTTCTTCATCTTGCTCCTCTTCTTCATTGTCCACTATATCAAACTCTTCTTCACTTACAACCTCTTTAGAACCTTCCTTAATAATCATCACCCATTGATTTGGACATTGTGAAGAGATATGCCCCATTCTGAGGCACTTGAAACATTTAATATCTCTCAACTGTTGTTTTGTTGCATCAAAAGACACTCTTCCACTTTATTCACCACCATTAGTTCCCTTACTATTACTCTCCTTCTCAAATGTCTTTGGTAGAGACTTGGAATTATTGAACTTCATTAATGGTGGGCAACCTTGAAAAGGTTCAGAACTCCTCTTGCGTCGCCTTTCGACTTTGACGGCCAATTGAATTACATCCTCCATAGCAACAAAGGTTGTAGTTCCACCACATCCCTCATCGCTTCATTGAGGCCTTTGATAAACCTTGTTATGGTTTGTTCTTCAGGTTCTTCAAAACCACTTCTCATTTTGAGAGTCTCAAATTCAATGACGAAATCTTCAACATTCATGACTCCTTATTTCAAACTTTGCATACGAAACTCCAATTCTTACCTAAAATGACTAGATAAAAATTATCTTCTCATAATTCTCTTTATTAATTCCCAAGAGTTTACTTCTTCTTTGTCTTCTCTTCTTTTTTGAGCTTTAATATTCTCCCACTACAAATTAGCATATCTAGTAAATTCTAAAGAAGCAAGTTGGATCTTAGCTCTGTCCGTATAATTATGACAGACAAATATCGTCTCTATTTTTTCAATCCATTCCAAAAGTCCTCGAATTTGAACCTTTGAACGGAGGAATAGTAACCTTGATATGCCTCAAGTCGTCATCAGCATGGTTGGCACATCTTGGTTCATCTTCATCCACAACATCCTCCCAGATTTCTTCTTCTTCTTCCTCAATTGGTTCCATGGCGATTCTCTCACCTCTTTGATCTCCTCGACCTCTTTGTCTAAGAGCTCTTTTATTTTCATTCAGAAAGGCTTGTAGTTGTTGGGAGATAATGGTAATAGAAGTTCTCAACTCATCTATTTGGGCTTGAGTAGAAGGGTTAAATTCTTTGGGGTATGGTTGGTTGGAGGGGCTTGTGAATTGTCTTGATGAAGGGATAATGAAACTCTACTTCTTGTCATCATGTTTAGGACTAAGATATATGAATGATAGTTTAGAAGAAAAGCCAAACTCAGCTTTGATACCAAATGTGTCCAAAAATAGAGCACTAGGCATGGGTGCAGCCACCCAAGGGCGAAGGGCGGACAATCAAGTTGCATAAAGCTCTCGGGTTTGGATGTTCGAAATTAAGGGTGAGCATCTGAAAATGTAAGAGTGGGAAAAGTGTCTCTGAAGTGGCTTTCAGAGTTTAAGGGCAGGCACCCAGAAATGGACTTTAGTTTGAAGAATGGACTAGAGCAGACGACCACTGTTGAAGAGCGGATGACCGTTGTTGAAGAGTGGACGATCAGAACTCGAAGAGGTGCACTTGTCTCACTAGATTCAAGCACAACCAACAATGGACAATGATCAAAAATGTAAAGGGAAATGGAATGAATGTCAATAAATGAGAAGAACAGTTCAAACCAATAGTTAATGGAAGAAAAACTTAAACCAAAAGAAACAGAATGAAAATTCCTCCAAAATAGTGAGAAATAGATCCTTGCCTAGAGTTCTACTTCAAGAAAAGTAGATGAAGCAATCACTATCCGCCACACTCAATCTCATCACACATTAATAATTAGGAATCAAAAAAATTGTAGCTCAACAACAGGAGTTCTTCGACAGGGTTTCTCTAGGGAGAAAACACACCAAAGGTTTTACTTCCAAATGACTTAACTGGCTACATATCAACTAAAAAAAAGAAAAGAAAGAGAAAGTATCAAAACAGTCTCACAACTTGAGTTCTTAAAACATAACAAAACAACATGTTACTAAAAATAATCCTTGAACTTCCATAAGCTTAGTCACGAGCTGATATTCATGATTAATAGACTATTGGTTCGGTTGACCTTCATGCTCGGCAGACTTCTAGGATGGTTTGTGCTTTTCAGTTGAAACTCCACTTGATTAAGTGTTTGGGTCTTTCTTTATCTTCCAAGCTAAGAGCTTCTTGGACGTTTCATTGAGTTTTGTCACCTGCAAAATAAACTAAACAATAATAGTTAGAAAGTCTTCTTACTTGGGCTAGGGTTAAAGGGTCCACAACACTCCTATCTAACAACCTTCACAATCCGTGCTTGCCATGACAACAGTGTAGTACTCATGGAGGAGTCTTGAAGACTCTAAAAAGAGTTGCAGCTTGCTTCTACCAGAGGGGATGAAGAAGGCAGTTGGCCTCCTATGTGGCACAATGACGGTAGCAAAAAGCACCAAACATTGTCCTCCGCCGGTTTACTTCAGCCCTGACCTATTCCCAAACAAGTATAAGATGATGTCTCCATAGATTTTACTGACAGGACTCCCAAGCCACCTTTTAAGCTCACACATAGATGGCCCATCCGAAAGAGAATAGAAAGGGTGAAGAAGAATCTTTAGAAAGAACATTTGTTGGGAGGACTTTTCTTATACCTTTGATGACACAAAATAGATGCTTACAAATCCGAGGAATGCAAACGGCTTAATGTGAACTGTCACACGTTGTAGAGTGCATCCCTTCACCTTCAACTTTCACTCCAAGTATACCCAACAGTCTAAATGCAAACAGCAAATATCTAAATTTACATTTGGTCAGACCATGTCAATTACAGAACAAAAGATGAGCAAAATGATCAGTGGAATCATGCTCGTTTCTATGATAAAAAAAACCACCAAGAATCCTATCTCATCTGACAATTTCTGTCGTAAACACCTGTTTTTGCTACCTAAGTAGGCTTTTGACTATTTATGACTGCATTACATTATGTTCTACACAAAGTGGAGCTTTGAAATCCTGGCATTTCCACATTGATGTAGCCTCAATTGTTAGAACACCATCGGTTGGTGTGTCCATGGAAAACTTTGGTCCATTATCAGACCCAGTTTTTTCCATGGTTTTCTCAGTTGATGTTGTGGTAACAATATTCATTTCTTCCCTGGCGGTAGCCTGATCCCTAAAGGAACAAATGGTTAAGGGTAGCTTTTTTAATTTCACTCTTCCCCTTTTCTTACTAGTGGCACCAAAATCTTCACAACCCCTCTCTTTTGACTGGCTTGTTTCCGCTGCGTCATTATCCATTCCAGAATGCTCAGAAATTTCATATATTCTAGCCTTTTCGGCTGCTTTAGATGTACGGACTTCCTTCTCATAGCTTTTAGATTCAGCTCCATCAACTTTAGCATACCCATTGCATTGAGACGGGAGGTTCCCCTCTACTATTACGCCCTCACTGTTCACCCTGGTTTTCTCTGACCCGGGAAAGGTTCTAGGCCTCTTGTTTTTATGGCCTTTCGAATCATATCTAGGAGAATTCAGTAAGATTCTTGGAGAGCTATTTATGGCTCGATGCAATTTTCGGGCTAGTTCTTCATCTGTCTTACAATTCTCTATAGGTTGGTATTTTTTATACAAGAGCTGTACAGGAAGGTGCTTCTTCAGCTTGTTCTTCTTTAGATTTTTTTCGCAGGTAACTGTCTCCTCAGAAATAGAGGCAACCAGATCCAATGCGGTTTTAGCAGCAGCCACTGCTTTAGCAGCAATTGCAGCCTTCTCTTCAGCTGCTGCTCTAGCAGCTTCTGCAGCCTTCACAGCAGCTGTAGCTGCTGATCTTGAAGCCTCCACTATCCCCTCAGGTGACAGATTAGAGTTTGAATGAGAGCTCAATAGACTACTGAGTCGTGCATTGAAACAATCAGATGATGAAGAATATGAAGAAGATGGAGGCGATGGTAAAGAAGGTGAAAAAGGGTACAAAAGTAGCATACTATCACTATCTGTGCTCTGTTTTTTCAATCCAGCCAGGAGACGCTTCCTTGGAGGTAAAAGGACATCAGCATCCAAGTGATTAACACCGCAGTTCTTCGCTTCCATTGTTCCTATTCTAATCTGTGCGTTACATGCAAATGCTAAATATATTTCCACGTGGACAGAATAACCAAATCATCTGCAGAAACAATGAAATAATCATTAAAAACAATTGTAGGTGTAATAAATCCCAAAACAGTATTCAATAGGTTTTGAATCTCTTCATTGGCCAAAATTTACGGATCCAAATAGAATTTCTGACAAATGATTCCATATTGTATTTTATCAGCTGCTTATTTATTTGCTCTTATCCTCGTTGATGTTGAGAATATACATTAGATTGCAATCATAATCAATTTACAGTCCTCGGCTTCCCAGGTTATCAGAAAAAATTTATAAATTAAACAATTTTCTAATTCTGACCCAACCGAAGTGAAGTTTTGAGAGCTATAAAGAAGCAACACAACCTTTTTCCATCGGCTACCAACACAAATAATCATTGACATTTGATTCAAGAACATAATAAATATAAAGCGCGAGAATTGTCCAGAGCGTTAACATGTGACCAAACACTGTAAACCAAACACGGATAGATTCAAACATCATAAGACATAAGGCGTCCAAATATTCAAGATATCAGTGAATTAAGATCGCAAACAAGGAATTGAATCCGAATTACAATAAATCTACAATGCTTACAAGCTCGATTCAAATAAATTATCGAAATCAGAAGGGTTCCAGCGGCCAATATTGAGAATTCAATACCAAAAGAAGGATCAATCGGAAGCCGAAGAAGGAAACAGATGAGATGCACGTAAGGTAAATACCTGATCTCTGAAACTACACATCGAGAAGAGATGTTCAGCCGAGCAGTAACTAGGGTTTTGAGAGAGACAGAGAGAGGGAGAGGGAGAGGGAGAGGGAGGAGAGAGGAGAGAGGAGAGAGGAGAACTAGGGACAGGAAAATGGAAGGTCTTATATAGATTGGTTGGTCATGGGGTCTTCATTTGTTGCAAACGCAAATTCCATATCTGGTTAGTGGTTACTCGTCAAAATTTTATTTCTATTTGCCTTCGAAAGTAACCTTGCTTTTACATTAAACTACCACTCTGCCACTCATCGCTCCCTCAGGAAAAATAATTTTGTGAAATTAACAAATTAACCATTGTACTTTGTGATGAATGACAAGTTAACTACTAACGTATTTTCGATAACAACTTAACCACTAAACTATGAAAAATTGCCACCGTGAACATCGCCGTTAACTTTATAAAAACTCGCAGTGGAAAAAAGCTAATACTCATGTATAACTTACTACAAGAACTTGTGATTTTATAAACTTTTAGTGGAAAAGAATTAATATCCATGGAAAATGATTTGAGAAAATACTGTATAAATTGAATTTTAATTTTTTTAGTTTATTATTTAGATGATTTTGTAAAATAATTTTAATATTTTAGATTTCGAATGATTTAGAATTATTTTACTATCTATGGGAGAATCACAGTTTATTTGTATTGTCTATGTTTTTCTACGAAGAAGACAATGATTTTTTTTTTATTTCCAGACATTCCTCTACGGAAAGACAACTTTTCTCTGCAAAACGTTATCTTTCCACAACAAAAAGTTGTCTTCCTCTGTGGAAAGTCGTATTTCTGCAGAGTAAAGTTGTCTTTCCTCTGCGGAATGTTTTCTTTCCTCTGTGAAAAGATGTTGTTCCTCTACAAAACGATAATTTTCCTGAGTTCTATTTTAACGACTCATTTTCCGCAATAGAAAGATAACGTTCTGCGGCGAAAAGCTAACGTTCCGCAAAGAAAAGACAATGTTCCACGAATGAACGATAATGCTATTTAACGAAAAATGTAACCACGGTGTGTACTCCGTCTATTTCTCATAGTTCAATATTTAAGTTGTTAGCAAAAATTGTTCAGTGGTTTACTTGTCATTGATCCTAAAGTACAGTGGTTAATTTGTTAATTTCCCAATAATTTTTAGTTGCTAAAAATATTTTCACTTCTAAGCTAAATTTTATTCTAAGGGATATTATATTTTTAATGGAATTTCAATGGTCGGAAAATAAATAGAAAGAACTCATTTAAACCAAATTCTAAACTATGTTATTATTTATACAAATTACGCAAATTTTAAGAATATTTTGGAGAGAGTGACTCTCTATAGTATGCTTTTCTAACTCGTTAATAAGCTAGTCGAGTTGAATCCATTATTCTACTTTGTGAGTTTGACCTAATTTAAAGAAGTTACTCGATTTATTAGTTTAACAAGTATGAAAAAATTCAAATGTTTTGAGTGAGAACTCTAATGTGATCACTCTAATGTTATGAATATGGGAAATAAATGCTTATTACTTATCATCTTTTGGAAACTACTCAAAATCAAAGGAAAATTAACAAAACAACCAATTAACTATGGAATCAATGACAAATCAACCACTAAACAATTTTTGCTAACAAATAAAACACTGAACTATGAAAAATGAACAGAGCAAAAATCATTGTCACTTTTTCTAGTAAATAACATTTTCTTTTTGCTGCGGAATGTTGTCTTTCCGCTTTGAAAAATGAGTCCTTGAAATAAGACTCTGGAAAGATTATTTTCCTCAGAGCAAAGATGACTTCAGAGAAATGATTACGTTTTTCTTATCAATTTGTGAACTTTTCTAAATAATTTGACGTTTTTGGAGAAGAGTAATCTCAAAAAAGAAAAGAAAAAGGTAGATCAGAAAAGAGAAACATTGAATTATATTGTTTCTCTCAAATTATTATTTTAAGTTCATATTAGATGGCAATAGAATGTTGGAATTGTTGAGAGAAAAAAAGTTTGTCTTCATCTGTGATTCTCTGAACAGAAATAGGTGGGAATCTCTAGTTTGTATTCTAAAAAACTCGGCTAAAGATCAAAGTAAGGTGTTCAAAACGTATGGAATAAGATATTTTCAAAGGAAAGTTTCTCAATCTTTCATTTTCAAAGTAAGTTTATTGTTAAAAGCGATGTTTGCTTAGTTTATTTTCCATAATTAAGTGTTTTATTTGTTAGCAAAAAATTTTTATTGGTTGATTTGTCATTGACCTCATAGTTTAGTGATTGTTTTGTTAATTTCCCAAAATCAAATAAGGTTGGCTTTTTTGGGTGCATCGAATTAGGGGTGGAATCGATTCTGTAATACCCCGATTCTGTTTTCCTTGTGTACGCTATGTAATCAAATTTTGGTGGTAATTATATATTACATGGCGTAATTATGCGTGTTAAATTATGACATGTATTTATATGAAAAATATTACGAAACAAAAGTTTAGTTGGAAAATGTGAAGAAAATAGAATTTTGGCCTATTCGGACGCATGCGGACGCCATGGGGATGAGAACTGGCGTCCGCACACACATTGAACGCTTGGGGACGACTCGGGATGTGATTTTGCATCCTGACTTCTCTGTGCCGTGGAGTTTCGGACGCGTCCAGATGAATGCGGACGTGAGTTGTCGTGTCCGAATTGAATCTGTCCAAGTCTAGACACCTTCGAACGCTTGCGGACTAGCGCGGACGTGGAAGGGCCGCGTCCGATTTGAATCTGTCCAATTTATGGACAGATTGGATGATACATGCGGATGCCAAAATGCGTCTGCATGTCGTTGCACAGTACAGACGAGAGTGGGGACGCCATTTCTCGTTCGTGACCACAATTTTGCCTATAGAATTTTACTCATGCGGACGAATGTGGATGAGAACAATGCGTCCACACTCGTCTGAAATATCACAGATCAGCAAAAAATTATGGATTTAAAATTAGACTGTTTGTCGGATAGCCCATAACTACGCGATCTTCAAACGCCAAAACACCTCCAAGACAGCGAAATCCCTAGCTCCAGCTTGCACATAGCCCGCCACCCTGCTCCCCTTCTAGGGTATGATTGCCTCCAGGTGAGCTCTCTCTTTTTAACCTCCAGTCTACCTTTCCTTCATTCCGTCAATTTTTCTACCCTGTGTTCTCTTCCCTTTTGTTCTGCCTTCTTCTGTCTAGAGGGTGTGTGCTGTTGCTAGGAGTGGGATTCTGCTGTCCCTACTAGTTTTCTTCAAAACAAAAGTAAGGATTTGGGTTAGTCTTGGCCTGTGGAGGCCCTACCCACAAGTAAAATATTGTGTGCGTGAGTGATGGTTGTTAGCTGTAGTTAAAATTCTGTAAATTCGTAGATGTCTTAAACTTCCGTATATTTTTCCCTTAGATGCTCTATTCTGCTATATACTTTTGCTTGGTTCTATTGTTATATTTTGCTTTGCTCTTTTTACTGGATGTTAAGTTTGGAAGTACTAAGCCCTAATTGACGTCAAGCTTGGTAGAGTAGAATGATGAACTAATGAATTCATGGTGACTGTCAAGGGTGAACGGGATGAACTCTATGTGTTGTTCGTAGTACTAACTAGATTAATGTTGTTTTGTGATTCCTTGCATTCTGAACACACTTGCTCTTATGTTCCTTGTTTATAATATCTTTGTTGTGACTGCTACACCTGTTAGTGACTATTCAACCTGTTAATTGTAGAACTTTCGTTGTGGTTTCGTTGTAATTATATTCGTGGTTAAGCATGTAACTTTAACTCTGTATCATCGCTTAATATCTCCGTGGGCACACTTCGTTGTTGTTGCAACCATGTTACTTAGTTCTCCTCTTTTACTACAAGCATGTTAATTAACCACTACTCGTTTAACCTCAAGTATGACAATTTGTCGTTACATGTATATAACTCAATTATCACTTGTATGTTAAATTAGCTGTTATTTTTCAAAATTTCCAATAACTTGTTAAACATGCCAATTTCCCGTTTATTTCCCAAGCATGTTCACTATGACACACTCTCTGTTGTTATGCTTATTGTTCAAAAGTATGTTAACTCCTTCGCTGTGGTTACGTTTGTTATAATTCGAGCATGTGAGCATAATTACTCAAATTAGTCTTCAAGCATGCCACTTTTGTATATAATCTTTAAGCATGTCAATCTATTATTACTTGTCTAATCTCCAAGCCTGTTAATTAATCATTTCATGTTAACCCTCAAGCATGTAATTAACGATTTCTTAGTTACTCTCCCAATATGTGAATCAACTATTGTCTAATCTTCCATCATATTTAATTATTGAATCTTCAAGCATGTTAACTTACCCTTACTCGTTTAGCTTCAGCATGTTAATCAACCATCTCTTGTGAATCCTCGAGCATGTTAATTAGCTAATACTCATTCAATCTCAAGCACGTTATCCTAATCCTGTGATACCTGCTAGAATTGTTATTATTGTTCAATAGCATGCTTTTGTTAACCACCTCTATGTGTGTCGCTTATATTCACCGTCTCTAGATGAGTTTTCATTCCCTTAAATTATTGTTGCTTACTTTCCATACCTGTACTTTAAACTATTGTTGTTCACTTTTCGTATATGCGTTATTCAATTGCCATCATGTATCATGCTAATAGTAACCAATAGGGAGTGCCACCTTGGGGTGGTACTCACACGCATTGAGAGAAGAAAAATGATAAGAAAGAACAGAGAAGAAAAGAAAAGGGAGTTAGGGGACAGATGGATAGCGAGTCTAGTCTGCAACTAGCCGAAGCCCCTCCCTTGTCGGGTACGAAAGTTCTAGTTGCGAGTAAAAGGTTAGATCCGACCAAGTATTCCATAGCTAGAGAAAATCCCCCAATCTCCAGCTCGAAGTACGAATAAAGAACGAATGAACGAAAGTAAAGAAAAGACTGGTTTAGGTGACCCCCATTCCATAAAGGACTAAAGAGAGGCATAGTATAAGCATAAACCCCCATTTCCTTTACTGGGCCATTGGCTCACGTCCTTACTTGTGGTGTAGGTAACGAAATGGTAGTGCTAGGTGCAGAGGAGGAGGCCTTCCCCGTGGAGCCTGCGGAGTATTCGAATGAAACGCAACTGGAGTAGATGGGGTGGCTCAAGAAAAGAAGAAAGTATATGTTTTGTAAGGGCTTAAGGGTAAATATGTTTTGTAAAACCCTAACGATTGCTCTAACCCTATTTTGAACACGTGACATTTTCAACCCTGAACTTTAATCTATGTTTGATTTATATTTCCGCTTCGTTTTGAGAAAATATTGAATACTAGTAGTTTTCCACATTTTTAATGAGTTTTAAATGAAGTGACGACCGAGATTTTTAATAGGCACTCTGATACTACTTCGAAAAGAGAATTCATTTGTTTTGTTAAAGTTTTAAAATTTAACGGGTTTTTCAAGAAAGAAAAAAAGTCCAGGTCGTTACAAGTTTAGTTCAATTCGATTTTGGACCGAGCTAAAATCGAACCGACTAGTTTCGATTATGGAAAGTAAAAACCAAAACCGAACCAATTATGGAGAAAAACCGATGAAAAATCTAATCTCAGTTTTCAATTTTTTTATTTGATTTCGATTTACATGTGGCATATTTTTTGGTTTTGGTTTTAGGGTAATTTTGTTTTTGGGTTTTGTTTGAACCGGTTTTTGCTCATTTTTAAACTAATTTGGCTCGATTTTCTCATCTATTTGCTCATAAATATAAATCGTTAACTAAAAACCCATCAAAGACATGTTTTTTGAATTTACAAACAAGAAATATATATTTTATTTATCAAACTTCAAAAATCAACATAATTTATAAATGAAATAATTACCTCATTCACTTGACTAGTTGACTTGAGAGAAAATAGTCATGAAATTATGCATCTTTATTTGATTTCGTCATAATATCATCCAAATTTACAAAAAATTAAACAATTAGAATAACATATAAAACAATTAATATTAAATAGGACAAAAGATAAATAAGTTTACATTTTTCAAATTGCTTTACATCTTCTAATACTTCGTAAATATTTGTCAATCTATCTGAATCTTGAATCCAACTCTGAGGCAAATGAGACTTTCCACAGTTTTTGGAGCCAAGGAACTCCGAAAAAATCTAACACTCGATGACCACAGTTGAATACCAACTTTGAGGCAACTATAGAAATAGGAATAGCAAACATATTTCTTTCTATCTTACTCAAAGTTGGAACTTCTAAAGAGTGCATTCTCCACCAACTCAATATGTCCATATCTGTAACATCCCGGCTTTTCAGACAATTTAAAACTTATAATTTTGAAAGACATTGTTCCTTTATAAAATACAGCGTTGCATTTGAAAACTAATTAAAATGAGGAAGTGCGTAAATAAATTGTCTTTCGTTAAACTATTTTCAACTTAAAATCATGTCATAATTAAAATGTAATATCTCGAATTTTTATATCGAAATTTAAACATTATAAATTGGAAAATGGTTGGAGATATTTGAATTAATCGAATAAGTTATCGGGATATTACTTTGCCATAATCATAAATAAGTGAGGGAGAAATAATAATAATAAGTGGGATTAAAATGATTTGAGTTAAATGGGTTAAGCTAAATGGAAAACAAATTATTTTCCTAATTACCATAATGGCCTTCTGCCATTTAAATGAAAAGAGAAAGAGGGAGCGAGAATGAGAGAGCGAGAGAGTGCAGGGAACAGAGGGGGTAAGATCGCGCGGGCGATTTTGGCGTCGGAGCTCAGATGGCGATCTCCAGTGACGGCGACGGCGACGAGCGCGGTCTGACGAACTGGGCTCTCTCGCGGCGTGCACAACCTCCGATTTTTGGCGTAATGCGGTGAGCTAGAGCTCGGGAATGGAATCCCGACGATGCCACGAATCGTCAACTGTGGTAAGTCGTTAATTCTGCAATTCGAGCTCTCCTCTATGGTTTTCTGAATTGGGCATCTCGCCATTCGGAATCGGCGATGGCAGAGAGGAGTTTTGATGAATGGGTGTGCAGGGGATGACTCGGTGGAAAAGGTTAGTTCGGGACTGGTTTGGGATTGGTTCCGTTGGTTTCCAACTAAACTGGTTAAGTCCTTGGATAAGTGGGGGGACTCTTCCACGCGGCAGCTTTTCCGCAAACGGTGCGGGAGTCCTCCTTCGGTGTACGTCTATGGACTCCGCTGGCTCAGGCTATAAAGGAATGCATCGGTGTTCAGTGGAGGGACATGTTCTGGGTATTCTATGCCCTCGGGTGTTCTGTTTCTTCTCGTGTGTTTGATGTTCTGGTTATTTTGTGTTCTCTCGGGTGCTCCTCCATTTCTACGTGTGGTCTTTCCCTGTCGGTGTTGGCTATAAATGAAGAGAAGCAGGATGAACACTCTACTCCTGTCCTGGGTATGGCAGCCGTGAGGATTTTAGCAGTGAAGGAATCGATTGGTGATGGACGAAAGGCTCTGTACTCTGCCTTCTTGGACTATGGACTCGGCAGAGAATTCTTCTTTGTCTTCAAGGAAGAACAGAGGAGAATATTGTGAGAGTGATGATTCTGGAGCTATAAGCCGAGTGAGAAATCATGAGGAGAAAGCTTCTGTCTTCAAGTTCAGTGATGAACGGACAGAAAATGGCAGAGGCGTGAATATGAGAGGTAGAGGCCATGAGAAGGTGTTCTCGAGTGCCTATGGTCTGCAGGTATCTTGCTCTCTCCTGTTATGTCTTATAGTTGTGTTGTTATATGGTGGATATTGGAATTCATTGCTGCTTGTGCTCTGTTGTTGGTTAATACACGGTCTGTTTCTTGGTTGGTGTGGGTTAAGAGATGGGTTAAGTTTCATGAAATAAATCCATCAATTATGAGCTGTTGTTTGAAGTCAGAATTGTTAAAAACAGATTTAGGTCTTAATTCATCTGTTTTGCTGGACATATGGCCCCACATCACATGATGGTAAGATTTTGGTTAGACATGTGTTGATAATAATTAGTTGGGATTATTTATTGATTCTTTATTGATTGTCGAGAATGTAAAGATTTAACGATTGTGTGAGATACTCTTAGGAAGCAATAATATGCTGGGATTGATTTGGGTTATTAGGAAATGAAATTGACTAATGAGATATATTAAGCGTTAAAGTTTAGAGGATTGTTATTAATGCATAGTTGTTATGATTTTAGATTTTAAAGGTACGAAGAGAAGAGAAAAGAAATAGAAACGCGCTATGGACACCAGGTAAGTGATACTTACTGAGCTTTGGTCTTTGGACCCTGCATCGCAAGAATTAGGATTGTATGTTGTGTGTTTACTAGATTTAGGTTCTTTTAATGATATGTTTATTAGACATTATTGCATATAGGGTTGTATGAATCCACGTGCATTTTGCATGACATGTTTAATCTATTTAAAGGGCGTGTGGGGGTTCGGGATGGCAAGGATACCCCATGAGTTACAATGAATGAAAATGAAAATATAAATGAAACGATGAGATAGAAATTAGGTTAAAGACATGGGGATAGGTATTCATTGTCTCCCGTACCGAAATCCCCAACGTTCTCGGAACAAAAAATACATACGGCATGAGGAAGCACATGATATGTTATATGTAATTACTTGGCCACAGCTTCCTCATGTCCCACGGTGTTTGTCATGTATGTACTTCGGCTTAAATTGCATCGTATGATCATGCATATCATTTGCACTTCACTTATCACTTACTGAGCATTAGGCTCATTAGTTTAGGTTTTGTGATGTAGGTATGAACGAGCAAGAGATGAACAGGTTAAAGACAGTTGATGGGCGGATTGCACGGGTGGATCTTGTGGCTGGCTAGGCGAAAGTGTTAAAGGAAAAATATTTGAAAAAGAGTTTTGTAATTTATTTCTAAGGTTTTGTTTTTCTTCCGCTGCATGAAATGATTTTAATTATTTATGCTCAAATTGATAAAGATGAAAGTAAAGAAATAAAGATAAAAGTAAAGAGTAAAGGTGAAAGGAAAGAGTTTTAACGATTGCATTTTACAAAAAAAAAGACTCTGATGTTTTACGAAAAGAAAGTTTTAAATTTTACGCATTTTAAAAATGAGGGATGTTACAGTTGGTATCAGAGCATCCCGGGTTTTAAAACCGATTCTGTAGTTAGCCTACCAGCACAAGTTTCAACGTGACAATCTCCATCAACTGTAAGTAGTGTACTAATTGCTTTTCTCATTATTAAGAATGATTGTGATAAAGATATAAGATGGTTACCTAAGTTGGCAGGACAAGAAATTGTTTTCATTGGTACAGTACTTGGGATGGTTGTAATTGATTTAAGTGGTTGTAAATTTTCTTTTGATGGACGATACTGGAACTGTTTGGGTTTTTAATGCAGGAATTAGCTTTTGAGGGAGTAAAGAAACAGGGGAGACTCTGCCCAAATATTTGGAAAATAAGAATGGGAAAGAAATGGAAAAGAAAAGCCTGTATAAGTTAGATCGACTAAATAAGTAAACGTAAGCTAGATCAATAGATAAATAAACAAGGTCACCTAAATTACAACAAACTAGATAAAGTTTAGACTGAAAAACTAAACAGCTAAACATGAATACTTAAGTTACAATAGAACAACTAAAGGGACGTAGGACTTGACTAGTGAAGTTATTGCCCATTGGGTTATGACCTTTGAGGAAGAATTAAGAGTATAAGGTTTGTCACGACCCGAAGACGGGCCTAACAGAACTGCCGAGTCAGGCGACCCAATCCTCATAGAGAACCCGATCACCCAGCCCAAGGCGTAAGTTTTCGCGGAAGACTTATAATATTTAATTCAGCTCAAGATAATATGGACCTAGGTCCGAGTAGGGATCACGAGAAGATAACAGTGCATAAATTAAAATATAATCCAAGTACTGTGCAACAAATCCAAAACCAACTGTGTTTAAGGTTTACAGACCCAAATGGAAACATAAATGTCCTCACCAAATAACGATGAATCACTCAAGTAGAAATAATAAAACACTTCAACTTCTGATACTCAGCTATTCTTTGTCTTTACCTGAAGTTTTTGGGAGAGGAGTCGTTTGGGGTGAGTGACTAACTCAGTAAAGTAGGGCTATACTAAATGAACCTCATGCAAAACTGGTATTGTACATTTTTCGAGAACAAGGTTATGTTTCATACTACCGTACATAGATTTTTAAAATCACTTCAAACTCTTTATCATTTTACCAAACCGACCCAAGGGCCATCGATGAGGCTTTTATTAAAAATCTTGCTGTATACATAGACAGCTATACCTTGCAAAATAAGCCATCATCGTTTTCCAATTTGAAAACGTCGTCAGTGAAAAGGGGTGGTCACTCATGGACTCACCCGCCACACAACATAGAAGAGGTGGTCACCCGTCGATGACAACACCTTATGAGGCAGGAATAATGACGACGATCCGAAGATTCCGTACGTCACCCGAGTTGCCGGCGCACCTGGCTGCACGACACAACTCGTATAATCGTATAATCGTATAATCAAATAAAACGGATACAGTTGCTCGCTACATATGGACTTAGGATAAACAAGTCTCAGCGATTGACAACCGTCTGATCCGTGGGACAAATCCTGGCCAGGTTTAGGGGCTTGCAACCCAAGGAGGCGTCATCACCCTCCCATACGAGGTTTACGACTTTCAGGAGTTTCAACCTGAGGACACGTCACCAATGCCCCACCTATATTTTTCGCACGTCAAACAATCTACCTTCACGCAGCAGAAGGTATCAAAGGGGATGGCGAATCCATCCCTCAACATGTGCACAATAAGTCTCAAACCATGTACGGAATTAAACTTGAGAAAACATACTACTAATAAAAACGGACGTGCTGTCGAACAGTCCCCGTCATTTTCCAAGTGTGGTATTCCACAAAATAATTATTTTGGAAAACGGGATAGGATGCAATGTAACGCAAGAGGTATAGAAATCCCTACCTCGACGACGGTCTACCTTACCAACCAGAGCAACCAATTACGCAAGAATCGTATCACACTCGCTGAAATTGACCAAGCCTGACAAATGTATAAACGCGAGAATATCATAATTAAATTCTAGGAAAATAAGCGAGGGTCTCATACAAAGACCAACCAACTTGCAAAGAATTCCAATAAAGTTTCCAACTTTATCAAACAACATTCTTTAAACTTAAAATCCAACTTTAACCAATATAGAACTCAAGACCAAAGTTCAATTCATACTCCTTAGATTACTTACCTTCAATTACAATTAAAATCCAACATTCAAAATAACAACTCAAGTTAGGATCTTCAAATCCACCAATGACAAACAACAATTATTCTCTACTCTTTCGACTTCAACATTTTTGTAAACTCCAACTACACAAACGAAGTCAAACCTTTTCAAAGACAAGTAACTGAACCCAAGAACAGCCCTAAACTAACATATCAACATTCTTTACTGTCTTTAGGGCAGAAATCAAATTTAGGGAACCTAACAATTATTTCCAGTAGCATAATACATTCTGAAATTTCAAGCAGGAATTAAACACTGCAACATTCCCATCCAAACAACCAAAAACATCGATGACAGTTTATCTCCAGCCATATTCTATAATCGCAGCAGTTTAAACAAAAACCTGACAGCTACGCTATTGATGGCAACAATCAGAATCAAATTATCCAAACAACAATACATTATCGAATCCTTTCCACCAAACAGAAACAACATCCAATATGGCAGAAAATCTTAACACAAGATAATCTAAACAGAGGATTTCCTTCGACATTATCTCACCAATAAAAATCCAACAGACCAGTAAGTCATTCATACAGTTCTTTCATCCAAAATCCAACCAAAATTTCCAAAAACTAATCAGAATCACATTCTGAAATCCATTATTGAATCAAAGGCTTAATGAGAATTGCTCACCCAACAGAACAGAACAGGATTGCGTTCTGTTTACTCGCCGAAATCGGGACATTGCTCAGATCCGAAGCTGCCCTTGCCGAAGAATGTCCGTCCGAGATCTTTCGATTCGATCACTGTAAACCCACAACACATATCAACCAACAACCTCTCGGAAACGAACTTAACATCGAAATAAAACTCGGATCGAAAACCTCACCCACCGAACGATTCGGAGTAGTCTGTCACCGGAAACGGAAATCTGTTCACCGTCGGAAACGAGAGTCGGGTTCGGCCTCGGAGCTGCTCTGTCACAGATCCGAACTCGTCGCTGCCGGAGTCAGAAAAATGGATTCGATTTTCAGAGCTCTCGTCACGGATCCGAGATCGCCACTTGCGGGAATCGTCGGAGCTCCAACTCGCTGGATCTGCTAGGGATCGGGAGTACTCGGAAAGGTCGCTCACCGTACAGCGCCATTCGGAGCTCGCTGGCCGGACGTCGTCGCGTCGCTGCCGTCCGTCGATTTCGCCGGTTCGTTGGTCGCCGGCGTCTCTCTTCTCCCTCTCGACTTCTCTCTCGGCCGACGCAAACAGGGTGGGAAAATTGGGGAAGAGGAAACTAGGGTTTCCTCTTTTCCAATTTTAAGTTTAATTTTTTTTTTTCAACTTGAACCTTGAACTTTACGGGTTCAAAGGCATTGGGCGGGATTTTTGCCCCCAAACCTTTTCTCTTCATTTCCCAAATATTTCTACTCTTATTTCACTTCTTCCAAATTATTTATTTTCCTTAATCCCAATTTCCTAATTTCTTTTCCATTTAAAAAAAATGTGTATTCCCAATTTTATACATTATCAATTTATAATCTACCCAAACTCTAAATTTAATTCAAACATCATCCATCAATGTTATCGCTCAATTTTGACTGTCCAATATCGTTTATTAATTCAATTCTTTACTCGAAAAAATCTAATTTCACTGACTTTGACTAGTTGACCAAATTTGAGTACGTGGACTTGACCAAATGACCAAATTTGCATACGTGGCTACTACACAACAATTCGGTCTACTTCAACACTATGACCGATTTTCAACGCGAAAAATTTACACGTGGAATTTCTTATTTAAAAATTTCACGGCTTTTACAAGGTTTGACCTCTCATGGAAGGTAGTCGAAAAAGGAACCTGTCAAATTTTTGGGTGAAGCCAAGTTCTTACGTAGGGCTGAATTCCATCAAGAAGGGTATTAAAGGACAATTGGTTAAGAATGCTCTAGGTTAGATTTCTCGAAAGGGTGAGAAATTCAAGGTTTAGTCTAGTGATATGACCAACTTGGATTTGATGGCATTTTTCGACGTGAGGTACTCCATGTTCGTTAATAGGACTTGGATTAAGTGATTACTTGGAGCATTGGATTAAGTATAGACTTAAAGGAGTCAAACATGTCGGATCTTGGATTATGTTCTCCATCTCGATTCGAACCCAATCAAGGTGACCAAGTACATGCTTACACAATTGTACAGCAGTGATGGAAGCAATCAGTCAAACTTATCTGGAAACGAGTAACAAGAATCGAAACAGACACAGAAACGGAAACAGAAACGAATTCCTAGAAACAAATTTCTAGAAGTGAAATTCTAGACATTCATTTCTAGAAATGAATTTCTAGGAATAGATACAGATACAGATACATATACGGATACAGACACGGATACAGATACGGACACAGGAATAGAAACAGATACAGATACAGAAACGGGAACGGTTATAGATACAAAAAGAGAAGTAAGACTGAACGCGCCCATTAGCCATGGAGCAGTGTAATTCATAACTTGGGAAAGCTTGGATGGACGGATTTGATGGTGAAGAGCATGTTTGAGCATGTTGTAGTCGTAGATGAAAAAGGAGAAAGAATAATTACTAAGCCTCGAGTCATGCTAAGAGTGAGATTGGGATGAATTGAGACATTATTTTTGCGCCCTATTCTCCAAGTCATCCAGGTGCGGACGCTGGACTATCCAAGTGCGGACGCAGCGGACGGTGACAGGGTCGTCCGAAACGACTCTGTAATATTTCTGGGACAATTCGGACGCAGCGGATTGGGGCGGACGTGACGAAACGGCGTCCGATATGAATCTGTAATATTTTTCGGAACATTCGGACAATGCGGACGAGTCAGGAGGACGCCTCCTGACGTCCGAATAAGTTGAGCGGACGGCACGGATGAAGGATTGGGGACGTGAACGCTCGTCCCAAAGTGATTGCGGACGACAAACCGCGTCCGAAACATTTGTTTACATCTGAAGTTTTTCTTATCTTCTCCGATAGACACGTCCTTGACGTCCTTGGAGTTAGGGGAACTCTAGGAGATTTAACCTCACTCCCTTGAAAGTGGAAGTGACTCCACATGGCTTCATTTCATGCATTATTGGCATGGTTGATTTAATACAGATACTAGTTGTACAAGGATTTGAAGCACTGATATGTAATGATGTAACGATGTGGAGGGAAATTGTGATGGAGCAAAATGGTTAGAAAATCTATGTGTGTAATGTGTAATGAGACTAAGTTGGATTTCAAAAATTTCTTTTTGTAAATTGACAAATTCAGAGAAGGAAACAAATTTGAATTCGGGAATGGAAATGGTGACAAAGATGAAACGGTCAAGAATTAACTTCAAATTTTGTTAAATTCAGTTACAGAAAGTGGTGAAATGAATTGGGCCACTACAATGATGGTTGAAGCGCATTAGACTTGGACAAGGTATGGTGGTATGCGATCAACAATATGGGGCTTGTATATGTATGCATGTAGTTCAAACTGACGGTGACAATGTCCAATGATTTTCTCATCTTTTGTGAAATAGTATTGACATTGGAGAAATGAAGAATGAGTTATCCTATCAATAGACTAACAGAAGTATACGAGTGTTGGATTTAAATGATGGAATATATTAGAATTTGAGAAGAACAAAGAAATGAGAAGTTGATGGTTTCCAAATATTTAAAGTACAAAAAGGGTTCCGATGACCAAAGTTGAAGGAGGGGATTAGGATTTAATGACCCATCAAGCTTGGAAGGATAGAATCAAGTCATGAACAAGATATTTAAGTACACCAATGTCAAAGGGCAAGTGAACGATTCGACAAAGTTCACACGTGTTAAGTTCGAAGTCATGATGATTAGAGAGAAGTTAAGGAAAGTTGCTATGTGAGGTAATCTGAGAGAGTATCACAAGGACTCGAAAGGCGATGGAGCCGCTCAACTATGTCAAGTTGAAATAATATCGGAAGTAAAACATGAGGAAATGAGAAGCGTATTCAAACAGACACATGACGTCAAGAGCTAAGCATTGTCAAAGGTGTAAAAGAAACCAATTTTAAGAGATGTCTTGCTAGCTCAAAACGATGTATTACATGAAGTATGAATTAGAAATGGACAAGTTTTGATTTAAGGAACATAAATGGTTGCTCTAAGGGTATATGTTATTGGAAATAATACGAATAAAGATGAAATATTATTTGGTAAAAACGAGATTTTGGGGGACTTGGATCTTCATGTTATGCACATTGCGACGGTTTGATAGAAATTATTTGGTGAAAAGAATTAAATTTGGACAAAAGTATTTCTTTTACGACAAATGAAATTAATGATTTAATAACTCAGATCTGACATAGGAATTTCTGCTGCATTTTGTGCTTTACAGAAGTGAAAAGTGATATAATCTTTGGACGTTTCGGGTAAACATTGGATACGAGAAGTTACATTGAGGTTTAGATCAAAGGAATAATTACGCTGAGCAAATTTCGAGGACGAAATTTCTATAAGGAGGGAGGATTGTAATATCCTGAATTTTTATATCGAAATTTAAACGTTATAAATTAGGAAATGGTTGGAGATATTCGAATTAATCGAATAAGTTATCGGGATATTACTTTGCCATAATCATAAATAAGTGAGGGAGAAATAATAATAATAAATGGGATTAAAATGATTTGAGTTAAATGGGTTAAGTTAAATGGAAAACAAATTATTTTCCTAATTACCATAATGGCCTTCGGCCATTTAAATGAAAAGAGAAAGAGGGAGCGAGAATGAGAGAGCGAGAGAGTGCAGGGAACAGAGGGGGGAAGATCGCGCGGGCGATTTTGGCGTCGGAGCTTAGATGGCAATCTCCAGCGACGGCGACGGCGACGGCGACGAGCGCGGTCTGACGAACTGGGCTCTCTCGCGGCATGCACAACCTCTGATTTTCGGCATAATGCGGTGAGCTAGAGCTCGGGAATGGAATCCCGACGATGCCACGAATCGTCAACTGTGGTAAGTCGTTAATTCTACAATTCGAGCTCTCCTCTATGGTTTTCTGAATTGGGCATCTCGCCATTCGGAATCGGCGATGGCAGAGAGGATTTTTGATGAATGGGTGTGCAGGGGATGACTCGGTGGAAAAGGTTAGTTCGGGACAGGTTTGGGATTGGTTCCGTTGGTTTCCAACTAAACTGGTTAAGTCCTTGGATAAGTGGGGGGACTCTTCCACGCGGCAGCTTTTCC